>RCHQ01000009.1:0-463960 GCA_003676415.1 Plasmopara muralis
CAAACATGCTTGGAAACAGAGCCATTATAGGCAAAATTACAGCTTTGATATGAGCCAGCTTGTAACCTAGCAACATAGTAAAGTATTAATCATAGCATTTTGCTTTCCTGACTCGTACTTCTTCTTAAAGCTGTATCTTTTAGCAAAGCCATCTGACATTTTTACCGTTGGTGGTAAAACGGCTGTATAGCGTTGCTAAGCGTCACATGGCCGGTATAGTCACGAATGGTTTCTAGTTTAGACCGTAATTTAACCCAAGTGCTTTTTTTCATGGACAATCACATCTACCATCAGCTGAAAGCTACCAATATTCAATATCACCAATCTGTTTCGCCATTCGGCATCTGTTCGTTGCAGTATTTATATCATCTGTGTCGTAAACGATACTGAGCAATCGCTCTAAAACAAGTAAGGCCAAGATCAGCACCTGTAACAGATTTTCCTTGACGTCGTCAAGTCAACTTCAATGCTGGCCTTAAAGCCTCATAATGTGTCATGGTCTGGTGAATCCATCAAAATTTCTTGAGCTTGCTGAATACAGCGTTTCAGGGAGTCAGTGATGTCGTGCACTAAATATCTGGCACCTGAGCCTTAACAATCCGGAATTTCGTTCTGGATACGTTGGACAAGCTTTAACTATTTCACCGTTATTAACCACAAATCCTTTTGAAGTTTGTCGAGTTCCTTCAAAGGAACCACAGATGCTGTTAATAATCAGGTCTGTGACCACATCAGTCTTTCGCTTTCTCATAAAACAAAGCCGAATGAAACAGCTCCGTAGTATTGTATGTAGATGAAGTGGGAAACTTAATCAAAAGTTATTCTCCGATTTTTCAGTATCCGGACATGAATTCACCAAAAACCAAAATCATTAAACCTCAGACAACTAAAGAACTTATTAGAATTTGTATCACACTAGCGTGCAACCACACTGATCAACCGCTGAACGTTATATTCGTGCCCTTTGTATTCTAGTATGTTTCACTATGTGGCTCGTACCAATAACCATAGCGTGACTCGTAACTTACTATGTTACCACGAACACCCTTGCCTTGATCTGATAAACCAGACTAACAAGTGCTACCATGCAACACAGTCGCGAAGGAGCTTATTGAAGGTCGGTCGTCGGACAAGGCTCAAATGGCTAGCGGGGCGATGTCGGTGAAGGAGGAGGAGTACAAATTGCTTAAAGCATATTGAAAAGTGATATTATATGGAGACCCAAACGAATCCTTGTCTTGCTACAGCCTAACTGGTAGACGTTATTCTTTTTCTTAACTCAACCTGGCTTTTTACACATCCAAGTTTATTTCAGCTAATGAAGTCCCTTGATATTCAATGATCATGAACATTTGGATCCATGATCGCCTTATGGATAGTACTAAGGCATATGAATATTGGTATAGGGAGCCGCTAACCAGCCCGCCCCCTCCACCCTCCTTGATGCAATACCCCTAAGCTATAATAATGATCTATGATTGGCTGGAGCGAACATCATTTGATTCAAATCTTCTGTAGGCTATAGAACATTCGCAAAGCAAAAAATCCTTGCAAACTTTCACCTTATCATCATTCTTCCATTTTTCAAACTTGAATTCATTATTAAATCATGAAAAGGAAAAAAAGAGTTATTTTACTAATTGTGAACACATTGATATTTGACTACATAAAATGAATGTATAAGAATGAGGACAATTTCTAACACAGTATGATACATTCATCGCATGAATTTATGGAGACAACGTAATGTTAGGATAATTCTGCGCGCCATTTAATGCCAATTTGTAAGTGTAACTTTTGAGCTGGACTCCCTCCGCGACAACCAGAGGTGATAGAACATGGTGCTTAATGTGACTACTCGAAAAGGTTTCAGCATAGACGTGCTCAATCGCATCATAAAACGAAATAAATTATGGCAAGGAATGCTTTAACGAGCGAAACAAGTGCGCTTGAGGCGCAAATCCTTTGCTTGATATACCTCAAAATAGATTTTGCATGAAAAATTCTCTCGACATTAAAAGTCGTATCTGATCTACCTTACGGTCGTCTTTTATTTGTACCGCATGTATGTACTGTGTATGTACTAATTTAAGTCGGTGCAGAGCCTAGAAAGCAGCTGCATGTATTGATTCGCTTTAATCTGAAGAAACAATCGAGTTGTCCCACAGACCGTCGCTCCGAATGTTGGTACAGAAACAACTCTGTATCATGCAAGATTGTGATGTATACCTACAGTCTTTGTCACTCATTTGCCTAAACTGCATGACTGTTATGCCCCTCATTTGCGCGTACTCGTACAATGGCCATAACCATGTTGCGTGGAATGCGATTTAACTTTAACACACGCTTATCTCGCCGTATTAAGAACAGATGTTTCGATAGATCCTCTTTTGCTGTCTTCATCTCGCTTATCATGGTTGAAAGTCTGCGAATTGCATTTCAAGACCAGATGTTTGCAATCATAAAAATCTCATCTATCTGATTCCATTTCACCTTTCGGAATCGAGTGCACACATCTCTCATATCAATTTCGCTTTAGAGAGCTGCAATCCAATGACCCGGCGACAAATGACGCTCAATGTGCCACAATTTCGACTTATTTCTTCATTTTTGTTAGCTCTCTGGTCAATTGCATCTGTCTCAGCTAGTCCATTGCTGCGCAATACTTATGACGACGACCTCACCCGCCAACTCAGCACCCCAGGCGCAGATGATAACAAAACCATTCCATTTTATTCCTGGAGTAACGCCATTGTGACTTTGAGATACGGGCTCTCTTTCATTGTCATTCTCATGGCCGCTCATCCACTTGGACTCTTCTTTCCCAAGCTTTTCAAACTTCCACTGGTAACGGGGTACCTCACCATTGGCGTTATTGCTGGTCCATTCATTACCGACTTGATCACCGAGCAGATGGTGACCATGATGTCTAGGTATGTCAGTGCACTAGCTCTCTCGTTCATTTCATTCCAGGCGGGCCAAGAAATTTATTTACCAGACCTTCGGCCGCAACTCAAGTCCATCTTGATTCTGCTTGGTTCGCTGTATGTGACGACAATGACCATCTTGGCAGGTGCCGTGTTCTTTGCAAAAGAAATTTTTTTTTATAAAGATTTGGCTCTGTGCTGTCAAGTGGGCATCGCCCTCATGTTTGGCTCCGTCTCGGTCTTAGGATCTCCGGCTACTGTCCTGGCCATTAAGATTGAGCTTAACAGCGTCGGTCCACTCACGAGTTTGATGCTTGGAGCGACCATGTTGGCCGAATTTGTCGTCTTATTGTCATTCTCCATCTCTCGGGTCGTATGCTCTACTTATTGTACGAATCGCGATGTCTCCCTGATGAATCTTGCTTTTACAATGAGTATTTTATTGGCCAATCTTGTCGTCGGTATTTTGCTTGCCATTGTGACAATCCTCATCTTTAAAATCCCAGGAAGACGTCATAAGCATTCAAATCACGAAATCGAGGATAATGTTGCACGATCTACGTTTCATCCTCGAGGAACTTCTCACATGATGCAGTCGTTGACAGGAGACATTTCAGCGCTCCCTCACAGTTCCTACAATTTAGAAGACAAGCAAATGACTTCAAGTTGGACCCTGTTATCGTTAAAAGGCCTCATTTGGTTATCCATTGGCTACGTATTTTTCATTGCCACTACACTAGTGGCCGAAGCTACGGCGGCAGCGTACACTTTATCGTACGAAGTCAAGTTTGATCCACTACTCGTACTGATGATTGCTTCGTGCTTTGCTGGCCACTACACCGGAATCCGTCACGACATGCACGTGATTCTCGACACAGTGGCACCGTATATGTTCCTGCCATTCTTTGTGATGACAGGTGCTGCACTTAAGTTGGACAAAGTTCTGGATGTCCTTCCTCTTATGAGTATGTACATTTGCCTTCGCTATGCAGCAATTTTTATTGCCTGTTACTTTGGTGGACGCTATTTGCTAAAGTTGACCCCAAAGCAATACAACAATTTGTGGCTTACGATGACGCCACAGGCTGGTGTGGCGTTGGGACTGGCTGCTGAAGTCGAGAATATGAGTAATGAACCATGGGCATCGGAGTTTGGAGCGACGATCGTGGCGGCCGTGGTAGTGAACCAGATCATTGGACCCGTGTTGTGTGCTATTGGCTTACATCACTCAGGAGAGACTTTAAAGGACCGGATTATTGAGCCTGGTCTGTTCCGGTCTGACGGTCATAGCAATCACAAAAGCGTTCATGGCCGAAGCCTCAGTACAATTCACGGTGGCAACGTGAGCGACATTCACGATGGAGAGTTCAGCAACTTTAGCATTTTTGATTCAACCCAGCGGATGTTCAGTTCTGTTACAAACAAAGAGCAACCGCCGACTTTGTCGTTCTTTGAAATCAAGTCCGCGACTGTGATTGGAGATGACGAAGTTGCGTTCGAAGTCGCACTTGATTTGTCACTCTATGGGGCTCGAGTCAACGTCCCACTTTTAGATGAAGAACGTGCGAGCAAATGGCGAAAAATGAACGAAACGATCTTGCAAAGATCTGTTAAAGAAGAGCTTATCTCGTACAAGAACACACTTAAGGACCGCGATACTGCACAAACCATGTCAACTGCCGACGTGTTGATCTTTACAGGTGACATTTCCCGTACGCGTGAGAACGTGCAGTTGCTTAAGTCATTGCTTGGAGAAGATCACCCACGGATGATTGCACTGGTACCAGATTGCAGTGTTAGCAAAGAGATGAAGGATCTGGGCGTGTTGGTCATCCAGCCCACGATTGCTTTAGCCAACATTGTTACACGTATGGCCTTGCTGGAAACTAAGTTGGCGGAGGATTTGTCAAATGAACTTTGTACTACCAACAATTTCAGCACGGCATCATACTTTATGAGGCCTAACTATTGTGATTCCATGGCAGAGATGGATTTAGAAGGTCGCACGTTTACACTTGGCCGAAGCGTTGTGAATCATCATTCCGTAGACTACGATCGTCTTGCAGAGATGTTTGCAGCTCAAAACCTAACGATGCCACCACCGCCATCACGTGTGTCAATGTTCGGTACATCAGGTGCAGAATTTGACCCGTTTTCTAGTCGGAGAAGTAGCCGGCCAAACGTGTACTTCATGCACAGTGGACTTGAGCTTGGTGAAAAGACGACCACGGATGCAACACTGAACACTCCTGGATTGAACGCTTCTCCATCTCCACGCTCCAACAATTTTAATGTGTTGCATACCCCGCAATCGCTTGAAGTTCAAGAAACAGGAGCAGAATTGGACGCGGACAAAAAGATCTAGGTTGCAGTCCTTTGGCAAGTCAAAGTCACATGTACATTGAATATTTTATATCAATCTTACGACAAACTGGCGTATACAGCACTATAATAATGTGCAAGTACTATTTTTACCGTTAACGTGTCGCAGGGGCGCGGAAAGCCCTGCGAAGCGAGGGCGAATGAAGTTTATTATAGATGTATAGGCCGGGCAACTACGATAACAACGCTTTTGTATTAAACGAGCCTGCTGATTTGGTTCCCAGCTCGCGACTGTAAGACGGACCTAATGGCGACACTTCGAAGTGTTGGCTCGCTCCATAGCGTTGGCTCACTACGAAGCATTGGGTCAATGCACACAATCTCGGAGGGATACGCTACGCTGGCGACGCCCGTGTCCGAGTCCGTCAGTAGTAGCACATCGTCTGAAGAGTTAGGAGGGGACGTCACCGTCTTTGTAGATCCGATGCATTTCAGCGATGGAGCTGCTAGTGACTGTTCAGCAAGAGTTGAGTCAGACACGTCTTCGACTAGTACAAAAATGAGCAATTTTGTCTCTGTGGCAATGAGTATCGTCATTGGCGCGTATTTTGGCGTGGGCATTCGCGTGCTGCTTACCGAATTTGCCAACGTCATGTATGAAAGTCAGACGGAACTGCTAAAATTGCTAGGCTTCAGCTTTTTTTTGCCGAATGTGTTCGGCTGCTTTGTCATGGGACTCGCTACTCGGACCAAACTGGTCCTGCGTGGCCAGTACGACGTATTGTTGTCCGGGATTACAACAGGCTTCTGCGGTTGTTGTACGACTTTCGCCAGCTGGGACCTCGGCGCAGCACTCATGTTTGTCGAAGGTCGCTGGTTAAACGCTGTTTTAATGGTGTGTATACAGGTAGCCAGCGCTATCGCGAGTCTTCGACTGGGATTCCATGTTGCTGAAGGCATGCTGCACTACCTGACCCTGCAAAACTACCCTTTCCGCAAACCGCCAGTCAATCTTGTACAGCTTAATTTGGACTTAGAGAAGAATATAAATTATTTCCGAGAGACTGAAATGCATACGTTTGGACCTTTAGTCACGCGAAGAGTGCACGCTACGGAGGAGGCACTGGCTATCGCTCGGGACTCGTGCAATGAGCTCATGGCAGAGATTGCACAAGTTGAACGTGAACAGTATACAGTCCAGCATCGCAGTGTGATTTGGATCGTCGCGGCGCTCTCTCTGACGGTACTTTTTTGGTCTCTGGCGTTCTGTGGTCTTGACAATTACCCAAGCTCGAGATTGCTCGCGATATGCGTTGGACCTTTCGGCGCGCTGCTGCGCTGGTATTTATCGCTGTACAATGGCAAACCAATGTGCAAACGCTTTCCGTTGTTTACTTTTCTTCCAAATGTGGCCGCATCGTGTTTGAACTGCGCAATGGAGATTGTTGGCAGCGTTGTCTATCAAGACAGTGCGTCTGCCTATCAAGATTTCATCATGTGGGGCCAAGGATGCATCATGGTTGGCTTTCTTGGCTCACTCTCGACGGTGTCGACCTGGGTCAATGAGTTAGATAGTCTATCTTCAAAACGTTTGTATTGGGCCTACCGCTACGGTCTAGCCAGCTTCATCGTCTCGCAGCTTGCGAGTGTTTTTATTCTTGGCATGTACGACGCGTACGGCAGCAACTCACTAATTGGATAGAGTTGTTAGGTAAGCTTGTGTAATTTTGATTGAGCAGTCACGTGTTATTCGTCTGGTTGGGCTTTGTGTAGTGAAGGTGAAGAATGAATATAAGTTGGTAAAATATATTTCTGTCAAGAGTGTATATCAAACAGCGATCGCATAATCACCTCCGTGTCATCTTGAAGTTGAACCGACTTTTCGTAGTCGAGAATTTCAGCCAAAGTCGACTTGGGAGATGCTTCACGAACGGCTTGCAATGCAGCTTCGCCTCCTGCACCGTACCATCAATATTTCTCAAAAATTAAACGATTACAAGAGAATTACCAGCAAAAACAGCATCCTGAACGTTCGAATTAATAAAAGCTTCCAGCATCGACTCGCCTACGCAGATGACTTCCACTTTAAGTTGTGTAAGTGCAAGATTGAGCAGTTGCATGTATTCTAGCTTAGACCTCCAAAACTGCGGAGCTTCTCCGCACACTTGGCTGCATCTTGCTCCGACAGCAGTCGACACCTTCGATCAATTCAATCTCAGTTTGTGTTCATCATTCATGACTCTTTATATTCTCACGTAAAGTTCTTCTTTCCGTTGCTTGAGTACATCCGTACTAATTTTCTGCCCATGACGCACTTGAGCGGCTGCTCAAATCTCCGCTGAAAAAACCTTCCAACACGCGGATACACAAGCTGCGCGCTTTGCGTGGATGTGTCAAGCGTTAGCTGTCCATGTCGTTTAGAGTGCTTTAGCTTCACTCTGCTCCCTTTAGCGTCCATCAGCACGAGCTGAGCGCGAAAAACGATGGTGCCCGCCATCGTAGAATGCGCACTTCAACTAAACATAACTGCTGCTAGTAAGTTGTTACATTGAATTGTTAGTTTAAAACGACTTAGAAAATGTCAATATTCGCATTTAAAAAAAAGAAGCTGCCAATGACTCTCGCTGTGCAACGCGCGCTGTTGCTTTCCGTGCTTGCTGTATGCGATATCGTAAGCGTCGTTGCGCTCCAAATCCCATGGAAAGATTATTGGGAGTCGGCCATGTATCACGCAGGCCTGGGCTGTACGTGCTACTAAAGTTGTAGCTGCTTGCTCATATTGTTAACGGACGGTAGTAGATCAGTGCACTTTCGTGACCAAACCGTCTCAAGTAGTCCGTCAACATTTACAAGATCATTTGAAAGGACAGGAGCGAGGTGTGGAGGCGGTCGTGGGCGCAATCGAAGCTTGGGAATTTTCGTACGCTGGCAGCTAGCTAGGAGAAGCTAGTGATGATTTTACATGTTTTTGGTGTACGATGTGTAGACGAAGCTCTACTAACGACCACGCTCCGCTAGTGCTGGCCATTACAGGACCGACGGGTACAGGAAAGACAGAGATGTCGAATTTGATCGCGGAAGCGCTGTTTAAGCGCAAGAAGAAGTTGCCAAACAGTGAGAGGCGTGTGCCATCAGGGTTGCTAATTTTTCGGTAATAACAGTGTTGAAAACTGTTGTGTGAGTTTGTAATGCGATTTTTTATCAAGTTATTAATTACGACAGCGGAGAAGATTTTAGTGACAATTTCACAAATCCCATCACGGAGTACCACGCGCAGATTAAAACGAGGTAGGAGGTTAATGTAGTGTATGTTGAATGCCAATTGCTCACTTTTATAATACAGATTGGCAGAGCACTTGCACTATTGTTCAGGAAAAGCTGTCGTGGTGATCGATGAAGTACAGAAAGTGATTCCGCACACTCTTGACGGTTGGACAGCTTAATTTCTTTTGATATGCTCGCTGTTCCAAACGTTTTGTATAATATTTCTGCAGTTTTAATGGAAGCTGTAAGTGAGAGCTCGCAGTTCTCCTACTACAAGCATGGAATTACTAAAAATATTGACACTGCCAACGTACGCGACCACGGAGGAGAAATGCTTGCTTGTGGTTGATTTTGTACTTATAGTCCACTATTACGCAGGTAATTTTCGTGCTGGTGTCCGATATCGGCGTCGAAGAAATGGAGCAGGTTATGATTCAGTACAATTCTCGGGACGAGATACCGACGGTTCAGCTTGAAAGGGTTGTCAAATCTGCTCTAGACAATCAATGGAAGCGCCTAGACTTTGGTAAAATGATTGATCAGGTACAGAAAGCTTGCTACTATGAATTGCTTCGTCAATTTTGTCGCTATGTCAATCTTTCTTACATTTTTGTCGCTGCAGGTCATTCCGTTCCTGCCTTTCGAGCACCAACATATCGTCGAGATCATTGCATTGAAGCTGCGGCAGCTGGATATAAATTACCGTGGCAAGTACTGGCACCGATTGTGGATTCAGGTGCGTTTCTTTAGTTTTAAGCGCTTTTCTAGTCCATGGCTGAAATTGCTTCTAGGATAATGTTGCGGACTACATGTCTCGTTTAGACTCGGTACACTATAAAGTGCGATCTGCAGTGGTTAACGGCAAGGTCAAGTCCAGCAAGGTATTCGCCAAGTATGGCGCTCGCGACGTGGAAACGGGTCCAATCCAGTTACTTAAGTCCAAATTGCTGCGTTACCTTCGCCCTTTTAATCCGGACGCCGAGATCCGAATATCGCAGGACGTCAACACCAAGGAGATCTCGATCGTATCTTGCGCAATGGAAGCTCCCAAGAAGAAGGTTAAATCTAAGAAACAAAACACGGACGATCGTAGTGACTTCGTGCACGTCGGCTGCACCACCAAGTGGGCCGGTCGCTTTGAATAACCGGTACCTCGGCCTGAGTTTACCTTCATCTAACATAGTTTATCCAGCTAAATTTCGGTATCGTATCTTAGGCGGAGGAATTAATATATCAATTAATTAGTCTGTTAGAGCTTAAGTAGACTAGAATGAGCGGGCTGGAGTCGTCGGAGATCTGGGGTGCGAATGAAGAGCTTGATCCCGAGATTCTGCTTATGTCAAATGAAGAGCTTCGACAGCGTATTCGTTTGCTTGATAATAACATTCGCATCATGCGCAGCGACATTCAGCGCATTAACCACGAGAGCAATTCGCAGCGGGAGCGCATCAAGGAGAACAATGAAAAAGTAAAGCTCAACAAGCAGTTGCCGTATCTCGTGGCCAATGTGGTGGAAGTACTCGAGCTGGAGGATGATGAGGATGAACAGGATGGTGCTGCAACGGACGTGGATGCCGCGCGTAAGGGCAAAAGCGCTGTCATCAAAACGAGTACAAGACAGACTATCTTCTTGCCTATTCCTGGACTCGTGGAATCGACGACACTTATCCCAAATGATCTTGTCGGGGTTAATAAAGACAGTTACCTTATCTTAGAGAAGCTTCCGAGTGAGTACGACTCACGTGTGAAGGCTATGGAAGTGGACGAGAAGCCTTCAGAAGAGTACAGTGATATTGGTGGACTAGATAAGCAAATTCAGGAGCTTGTAGAGGCTGTTGTCCTCCCTATGACTCATAAAGAAAGATTTGAGGCGATTGGAATCATGCCACCTAAGGGCGTGCTTTTACACGGACCTCCAGGCACAGGCAAAACGTTGCTGGCACGAGCCTGTGCGAAGCAGACGGACGCGATTTTCCTGAAATTGGCTGCTCCTCAACTTGTGCAAATGTTTATCGGTGACGGTGCTAAACTGGTTCGAGACGCATTTGAACTGGCAAAGGAAAAGTGCAAGGATCAAAAGCGTGGTGGCGCAATTATCTTTATTGACGAGGTGAGAGCTTAAGTACGGCTGTCGTAACTTTGAGATAAGATTGTAAGCTTGATTTTGGAATGTAGTTGGATGCCATTGGTACAAAACGATTTGGTGGCGAGCAATCGGGTGACCGCGAGGTGCAGCGGACAATGCTAGAACTGCTGAATCAGTTGGATGGCTTTACGAGTAATACAAAGATTAAAGTAATTGCTGCGACGAACCGTCCTGATGTGCTGGACCCTGCACTTCTTCGTTCTGGACGACTGGATCGCAAGGTGCATGTTGTAGCACTCTAATAGAAAGAGAGCAGACGTGACAAACATTACTTTATTGCGCAGATTGAGCTACCACACCCGACGGAAGAAGCACGAGCTCGGATTTTGCAGATTCACTCTCGTAAGATGAATGTCGACACGGAAGGTAATGCGAAAACATTTTCTTTTTTACGGTATTTTGAGATTTGCTCGGTTAAACTTATACTGCACAAAACACGTGCAGATACCAATTTTGACGAGTTGGCGCGTTCCACGGATGACTTTAACGGTGCCCAGCTCAAAGCGGTGCGTCAAAGTTTTGTTTTTTAGATTTACACTGCATGGACTCATGATCTTGACTGAGTTCAGGTGTGCGTTGAAGCTGGTATGCTTGCTTTACGTCGCGAGAGTAACGTGATCAAGCACGAGGATTTCATGGAGGGAATTTCGGTTGTCTCGGCCAAGAAAAAGGCTACTTTACAATACTACGCTTAGAAACTGAAATCTCGTAGCGTAAAACATTCCAATACTAAGAACAAGTTGGCCCATTGTGATCATAAGTGTTGAAACTTCTTGATTGCCTGCCCTTTCAATCAACAAGTGCCGTTTTGTTTCCTGAGTTTTTTGTTTATTTTTGAAACGATGCGCCGTTTGTTTTAGTATCGAGGAGATTTGGGGCAAGTCGTTCGAGCTTGACGGAAAGCGCTCTGGGGCAACTTTTGTGCTGGTCAAGTGTATTTGAAAGTATGGAACGTGATGAAGTACTGGTGATGCACGACGACTCGGACAGTCGAAAGCGAAGCTCTTCGGTTGACAAAGCTAAGGTAATGATACCAAATTTAAGTTGTGTTGATCCTTGTGCAAGTGCAAAAAGATTGTAATGCAATGGTGCGACGTAGCGATTAATGCGTAAGGGGTCGACACATATACAGCATCTTCTTGATGCGACTAAACCAGCAGCCCCAGAATTGGTTGGAAAATGAAAGCGTGTTGAATGAGTATGCATATAGACTAATCGATTGAAACCTTTCTTGTAGGACTTGGATCTTGATGCGTTTTACAATTCGCGAATGCGTCGCCGAACACAATTTGCACAGCAGATAAGCAACACATTATTGGCTGCTGGTATTCCAGTAGACGCCAATCCTGGTAGCGCCGAGGAGGCCGCAAGTTTGAGCACAAAGCGGGGGATTGGTGTGACCCTCTCGCCTGGGGAAGAGTATGAAAATTTTCAAAAAGTGCAAGCTACAATGATGGAGAAAGATGGTGTGTGTGGTCCAGAAGATGAGATGTGTGATGTTATCTTAGACGAGTTGGAAGACGAAGGGTTAAGTTCTAGTTCAATGGACAAAACGTTGCCCTATAATCAATCACGAAACCATCCAGGTTCTCCCCATAATGAGTTGCGAAAAGCAGCCTTGACTTCGAGCAAAAAGTCCCCGTCGCTACGAAAAGTAGCACATTTAACCGAAGGGAAAGAAACTATTGGACGAATACCAAGAGTGCGAATGATTGATCCCTTTAGTCGCTTTCGCCTTTGTTGGGATTTCACAAGCATTGCTTTTATTTTTTACAATGCAATTGTATTACCGGTAACGTACAGACTTGCAATGTTCTCGAGTGTCTTCTTATTGATGTAACATGCGCCAGTTTAATGCTGCATTTGACGTGGAGGATGGAAGCAACCCTTTTGAAAAAATCCTTGATTTATTTTTTATAATCGATATCGTACGAAAAATGCGTTGAGGTTTTAAATGTGGCAACCGAAATATTCACTGGTGGCTTGCGCTGTTTTTAGGCTCTGACGTTCAATACAGCAATCGAAAAGGACGGCGCCATTCGATACGATCGCCGACTGGTTGCTAAATCGTACTTGAGAGCGTGGTTTATTATTGACGCCATTGCAGCTCTACCGTACAATTACATTTTTCCCAAAAATGGCAATTATAGCACGAGTTTGACAAAGTCGATCAAATTATTGCGACTGGTTCGATTACTGCGGTTGCTTCGCATCTCACGCATTATCCGTCGTGTCCAAAACGTCATTTTTATACGATCGACACTCAGTTCTTTGATGAAATATTGCCTTTTGGTTATTTTTATCAACCACTGGTTCAGCTGTATCTTTCACGCTATTGCATTGTCTAATCTCGAGCATAGCTGGATCAAAGCTCAAGGCCTGGATAATTTGAAATCGACAAAATGGGATCGTTATGTTGCGGCACTATACGTCTCGGTTCAGACTCTGTAAGTACTTGTCTTGTGGCCATTTAAAACGCGTTTCAATGTTTAATTTCATATACAGCTCTACGATTGGCTTTGGCGATGTAGCCCCGCAAAATGCTAATGAGCGATTGTTTTCAGTGTTTGCGATGATTGTCGGTGGCGGCATTTTTGCGTACGGCATCACCAATGTAAGTTTGCATGCACAGCCTCACATATATCATGTTTGACATGACTTTCTGTTGTGCCAAAAAAATAGATTGTGGAACTCGTATCAAGTTTGACAATCCAGGAAACACTATTTCGACAAAATCTAGATGAGGTGAATGAGTACATGAGTGCACGTGAGCTGCCAGGAAAATTGCGCATGGAGATTCGTGAGTTTTACCATAATACTCGGCAATCACGTGAGAGTAAACTGAATTCGGAGCAGCAAATCTTGAACGACCTGTCTTCGAAGTTGCGGTCCAAAATTGCATTAAGCATTAATGACCAATTTTTACGAAAGTTTTCATTTTTCACAGGTAGTGAGCCCAATTTTCTCATGGAACTTGCTTTGAATATGCGTGTGATTCATTTTGCACCCCTTGAGAATGCAATTATTGAAGGCGAAATTGGCAACGAAATGTTTTTTATCTTTCGTGGTGCAGTCGAAGTCGTCAAGAAAAATGTTCGGATTGGAATTTTAGGCGAAAATCAATACTTTGGCGAAATGGCCATTCTTAGTCCTGATAATCATCGAACGGCCACTGTACGGACCTTATGCTTTTGTGAACTTCGCATGCTCTCTCGTGCTCGTTTTCTCGAGGCATTAGCTCTTTTTCCAGCCATGCAAACCAAGATGGCGCAGATTGCCCAGGGACGTGCAGCAATTAATAATTTTAAACGAGACGCTGAAAAGCAAGTGTTATCTCATTCAAGTAGCCTTGCTAATGAATCAGTGAACTTAAAGCAAAAATCATTAGCTGCATCGAGTCCGCACATTGTTCCTTTTGCTGGAGCAACCCCGACACTAAAACCAGTACTTCGATCGAATCCGAAATTCTATCCACCCACTCGCAAAACATCAGCTGCACGATTACCTTTGGAGCAACGGCCGTCGGAACGAGTACAACCTTTACATTGTACACCACCTTCTGTCCGTTTGAGCAACAACTTGCGTCGAAATTCTTGCAACCCAGCAATGGCTGAGGTTGGCTCAGGCATGTCAATCATGATCGCTGAAATTACGTCACTAGTTGAAGAAGCAAATCGTCGACAGGACCTTCTTGTGACGCAAGTTCTTGCACTCAAAGACGAACTTGCTACGGTGCGACCGTCAATATCAAATTTATCGCCAAAAGAAGACACGTTTACGTCAATATGACCAATTCAAATATCGTCAAGACAGCGAAGCTCGCGTCAGAGATAGGAGGCTGTACCCACTAAATCAACGAAGGTGGTTCTTGCGAATGGATAGGTACGAGAAACGGCTCTAGATCTGTCTCGTGAGTTTTGCCAGGCAACAGCAGACCCCGTTTGCGCTCGATCTGCTCTTGAAGCTGATCATAGTGCTCAAAATCGTCCCAAGCACTTGAGCGGCTATTAAACTCGGTAAAGATGGATAGAAACTCATTGGCCTGAAAAGAGTACCATATTCAAAAAGCTCGTGAGCCCAATTTACAGGAATCTGTACCAAAATGTGCATCACCTCTTCAAAAGGCACTTCTTCACAATCCCAACACGAAGTAATGGACTTTTTCGAGGGCGTGTTGCTCATTTTGACACCGGTAAAGACGCAATTGGGCACGTCCTTTACCAGTAACCACTCAACGTGGAAAAAACCTTCGTACTTCAGTTTCTCCCATAGCTGAAACTGGACGTCCGTACGTACTTCTGACGTCATGCGAGCAACCCCATTGAAATGTTTAGTGCCACAAACACTGTTGACAGAGCAAGAAAGGAGTAAATTTCATGAGTTCAAAAAGTCTTTTTAAGTCAGTCTTTGCAATGAGTTAACCTGAAGAAAAAAAAGACTGGCCTCACTGCAGTCAAGTCACTTGTAAACACTTGATCTAGCAGCGCATTGTGCAGCGAGGTGGTGCTCCAGATCCCAAATTTGAGACTTTTGTGCAAATTGGCCTCACTAAACGACTTGAGCACGAAGCAGCGACAAGTGGCAGACGTGAACACGTCACGAACCAGTTCTGCTTGGTGCGGAATCGGCGAATGGATTGGTGAATGGTTCTCTTCTTGCGTATACTTTTTATTTTTATAAAGCTCAAAGCGCGGGGCGAGCTTTGGCTTCCGCTTTTGCTTTTTCTCGAGATTTGTCATTTTCGATGACTGGCCAACACATTAACAACATACCCAAGCGACTTAAATAGATTATAATTTAGAAATTTTAAGACATTGCATCCTGTGCGTCGACGACATCAGTCAAGATCTTTGTAGCAGAAGCACTAGCGTTCAACTCTCTTTGATCGTGCGTTTCCGCTTCTCGCAATTCTTCTTCTTTACGGCTTGGAGACGCCGATACATAAGTAACATCCAAATGATACTGTACCTTGTTGTTTGCTAACTGAAGCAATGCGTCTTGCTTATTGCGCGCGAGCACCTCCATTGCCGTGTTTCCATCTCGGTCTGTGAGTTCTGCATCAGCTCCTGCTTCTAAGAGTAATTGGGCCACATCATGCCGTCGTTTACGAACTGCAAGTAATAGTGCACTCTCCTGTCGAGATCCTGCACGAGCGTTGATATAAGCTAAGGCCAAGACTTCATCCTCGAAACTCTGTTGTTGTTTGTTCAATGCCGTTAGTAAAGCTTGACAAAGAACCAGCAATCCGTTTGCGGCTGCAAAGTGAAGCGGTGTGAATCCCTGATAATTCATTGCTTGCCAATCTTCTGTCACTATGTCACTAGATCTCCGACTTTGATGTTCAGAAATCATGGCGTGGAGCAACAGCATAGCACAATCCTCTTGCCCATGTTCACATGCTACTAATAATGCTGAACTATTTGTTGCTCTGTCCCGCAAAGTAGAGTCTGCTTTCTGTTCTAAGAGTAGCGTCACTACGTTTGCGTGCCCATATCGCGAAGCTAGTAGCAATGCTGTCGACCCGTCCCTTAAAGTGGGATTTAAAGTAGCTGTAGTAACCACTTGCTGGTCCACATCTGCGCCATGATCCAGCAAAAGACGAACAATGTCAGCATGGCCATTGATACTTGCTGCAAGAAGAGGACTTAATCGCAAATTAACATCTGCTGCCGAATTGTACACAGCTCCAATCTGCGATTGAGTGGAAGTGTCTACATCGACGCTCTCTAACAATCGCTTAACAAGTGGGGTCAGCCCTTCTAGACTAGCTAACAAAAGAGCTGTCACAGCTTTTTCGTTGCAAGCGTGGGGATTGGCACCATGATTGAGCAACCATAAAGCGGCGTCGCAGTGTGCGTACTGCGCAGCAGAGATCAGCGGTGTACTCTCCCACATACCTCGAACATTAACCAGATCTTCCAGAGCGTTTTCTTTACTTGCATCTTCCAAAACGTTAAAATTCGGCGGTCGTAGTGCTTGATATTGCAGTAGCAAGCTTTCCATCGTTGCAATATCTCCACGTTTTACAGCTTTCAAAAACTGCACATGAAGATCAGCACGAGTCAAAGGCTCATTCGGTATAAAAGTCGTGACGATTTGAGGACTAGTAGGTTGAGGATCGGGCACCAACGTATTGACCTTATGGTGCTTGCTTTTAGCATTACTTTCGCTTGGTGGCACTGCATTTGTTGCAAGAAGAGAGATTGGGAGCTGCGGCGCT
The DNA here is from genome assembly GCA_003676415.1 of Plasmopara muralis. Lineage (NCBI taxonomy): Eukaryota > Oomycota > Peronosporomycetes > Peronosporales > Peronosporaceae > Plasmopara > Plasmopara muralis. The sequence goes on from RCHQ01000009.1 coordinate 16,880, forward strand.
ACGGAATTCCGCGAGATAAAGCCACCCATGTCTGTTATTGCTTCTAATTGCAGAGTAAGGTCATATCTATTGATAGTAAATGAAAACGAAATACTAAGAAATGAGCTACACATCCCTCCTATTCTCGACTCACTAACTACCTAGCCCAGTTTAAACAAAGAATCTCCAGCGGGTGCTTCAAACATGCGACGAGTACGTCTCTTTTGATCGTCTTGGCCCCCCATTCCGTGTGCAAAGTAATCGGATCGACTCTCAGAGTTATTGCCGCGTCGAACGATGGCGTGCGAGGTAGCCTGTTGCAATTGTTCCCGCGAGACTGACCCGGGTGCAATTGTTAAGCGATCACGTAGCTCTTGGGCAGCCGACGGTTTGGCATAATACGATACCTGCGCCGCTCCCACATTGGCAACCTTACAGTCATTGTTGCTACCTTCAGGAGTTTCACGTTGAGAGCGACGCGACTTGCGTTCGTCAAGGTAAGACAGCTGGTTTTCACCACCGCCAAAAATTAGCGACCCCATATCGGAACAATCTCCGGGTGGCTTGTTTGATCGCGACATTTACAATATTATTGTTTCAAGTAGTTAGCGGATACTTTGATTGTGTCAGTCTTATGTTATGACAATCTTTAAATTTTTAGTTATAGTGAGTATTTTCGAAGCGAAACCATCGCTTTTTTTATTTGTATCTGCGACGACGCATTTGATGGGAAAGATGAGAACGAGCTCCGTGACGATCGCAATTTTTGCTAACGCTTCGGCGTTTCGAGTCATGGCGTGTCAAACGTCGCGGACTTGCCTCTCGGTTTCGACTTCGACTCCGACTCCGACTCCTGCGGTGACGATCTTTTTTGTCGGGACTATTCACATTCAGACATCTATGATGTGCATCATTGTGACAGTTTGAGCTGTATCGGTTTCGCGATCTGGATCTCGACGTCATTCGACGCTTCTTGCTTGAAATCTTTGAGTCGCTCTGGTATCGGCTTCGATTGCGTACTTCAAGTGCGTCCGTAAAGTTCCACCAATCCACCACTTCACGACAACCCGATTGACGATTGCTCACGTCAACATTGCCTTTATCTACACCGTAAAATCCACCTTCCAGCACAAGTTCCCAACCTGTATCTTGTCTGAGCCCAATCATGTGTTTTTCAATCATTTCGCGGTAGGCAGCAGGTCCGGTCTTTGTCCCCACTTTTTTTCTATACGAAGCACGACGCCGCTTATAATCGCACTCTGCAATCGAATTTGATTGTGGCTGAGCATCTAGTGGCCTTTCATTCGAAACTTCAGGCACACGATCTGTGGCGAGAGAGGAGGTAGGTGCCCCGTTAGTCTTCTGTATTGACCAAGTAAAGTGCCATTAGCATAGGAAAGCAAGCTACTTGCTTTTTACAACGTACAAATACACTATGCAATCCAATCTCGACAATCATGAATTTCCAGAGTCCAAGCACAATATTCTATAAAGCCCAAACGTATTGTCAATATTCTGAAAAATTGCTTATCATATGCACAACTTACTGCAACATTATTGCCGAGAAACTCATGTAATTCCAGCACAAGCGAATCGGGCTGGCAAAAGTCTGGGTGATCAAGCAATCCTACCATATAATTTACCAACTCATCGTCGAGTTGGTCACTCATAAGACCCCCAGACCGATGTAATTCGGTATCTAACCACCGCCGCAACGACAAATCTGCAATTAACTCGCGTTCAGTGTCCTTTATAGTTGCAAATGACCGCGGGATACGCTGCCACGCTTGCACTTGCTGGTAGAAGGTTCCTGCAGAAGTAAAAGTTTGTCGAATTGCAGCGATTACTCCTTGGTGCTTAACACTACCGTCGTTTTCGTCGACTTCAGGCATCAACAAGCTCTGTACCCCAGGGTTACGACTATCCTGCGTACCCTGTACCTCTCTTTCCACACTACTTTCTGGAAAAGTATACGTAATTGTATCCTGATCATTGTACGTGCCATAATAGAACTGTCCGCGCAAGGCCTTACAATGTCATTTTTTAGACACTTGTCTCATGCATCAAGTTCCTTACAGCTGCATTATTAATGACTTGAGGGCTTCGCACCCCGTGACATTTCCGCTGTTATCAGCAGCATCAAAACGATAATGTTAACGTCTCCTGATTCCAGATCAATGGTAGCACCGTACCAAATGCGTCTCTAACGAAGCTTTTGGCACAAAATGTTCGTTTGAACCTGCCTCACAAGAAACAAAGTCTACTGCCGGTTTGATCTTGACCCCTGTCGTCTCAAGTAGCGTCTCTAGCGCATTGAGCGCTTGCGTTGCGTATGCCGCATAAGCTGCTGCCATTCTTTTTGTCGAGCCAGTGCTTTTGATTGTACCATTTGTGGAAACTCTGAGTGCGCTATTAATCATTTGATTGGCTTGAAATTGAAAACATGATATTTGATTCGATAAAAGTAGCATGTGCACAAGCAAAAGGCGGCAAACATAGTCGACCAGTCCGCGATAAATCTCCAGCAACCGCGATCACTGCTTCCCTGCAGACCATGGACATGGCGCAGGTGGCTGCTTTACAGTCAGCCAAATCCATAATTGCACCGAATAAACGGCCAAAGATAACACTAAACGACGTGGATGAGTCACCTAAACTGCCCGAAATGACGCTTCAGACACTGCAAGAGGCTATAGCACTACCTTTCGCTGATGAATCATCAACCGATTCGCCTAAAGAAAAGCGAAAGAACCTCACAGACCAGCAGCGCGTGGCGATTGTCCACTATCTATTGGCAAATAGTGCCGGTGGACGTCTTAAGCATGGGGATATGAAGGCTGCAGCTACTTACTTTGGAGTGCACCGTGCAACAATTCGACGTCTTTGGAAATTGCACACGGCTACAAATACGATGGAAGGGCTGGCAGGTAATGTTGCCAGTCGGATCAAAGGCCATTCGGGACGAAAGCCAAAAGTGCCGGATGAAGAGCTCAAGGCACGCATTGGAGCGGTTCCAGCAGAGCGCCGAATGACCGGAAGGGGACTTTCGACCGCTTTAGGAGTCAGCAATAGTGTGATCGTGCGACTCATTAAAAGTGGCAAGCTGCGACGGCACCCTAAGAAGCTGCACTACATTATGTGAGGGAGTGCCGTACTGAGTGTAAACACTGGAAGCCAAGACAAATAAGCGAGAGTAGCATTACATAGTATGAGTGTCATGAAATCTATAAATTTAATTCGTACTTAGTCAGAAGTCTTGGTAGGATGAATTACAAAGAGAGCCGCTAATCAGTCGCTAATACCTCTAATGATCTCTGATTGGCTGAAGCGAATGGATTCAAATGTTATGTAGGATCGCAATGCAAAAAGACTTTGCCTACTTTCACCTTACCATCATTCTTTCCTTATTTCAATCATGAGTCGACGATCCATCTTTGATACTACTCACGCGTCGTTAAAAGAGGCTCGCTTGGCAGTAACCCCTCAATCGCAGGATGAGGGCTTCCTATTTACGTGCAAAAGAACAAGGAGAGTTGGACTCCGATCAGACGCTGAAATCAAAGCTATATGTCTTAAATGCTCGTGTGCGGAGATTCCAACTTCCAAGCCGCAGCAGCAGCGTAAACGCGTCCGTGGAAGCCGCGGAACGGGCTGTCAGTCTACTATGATAATTCGCAAAATGCGAGGACAAGGAAATTCAGTTCACCGGGTTGTTGAGGCCAAACAACTTTAACATAATCATCAGCTTTTCGTGGATGCTGCCGTGAATCCGCAAGGTCGGGCCCTTGATCTCGTTGAGCGGCTACAAATTTTGAGTTAATGTCGGTCGGGTCTGGCTCCTATACGTATTGTCGCGCTAATGCGCGATAGTAACGTCACGATAAGACTTTTTGATGTATACAACATTCGCGACGCGGAACGTAGGCATTTGTTACCTGGTAGAACACCGCTGGCTGCTCTCCTTGATGGTCTTGAATCAGCAAGTCTTTGCGCGCCATACTATACGCAGTGTGACGCCGAACGGCGACTTACGCATCTGCTCATTGTTTCTCCGTCAGCGAAAGAAATATGCTGCAGATTTAGCGCTGGGAAATCCTGGTTGTTGGACTTCACTTGTGAAACAAACCGCTTTGGACTTTCTCTTTTGCACGTGTTGGGGGTCAGCACGACAAGCCAAACTGTCACACTTGCTTACTTATTCATAGTTGAAAAAAGAGCCGAGGACTACCTTTGGGCAATAACGCTCTTAAAGCAGACATTCGTGGACTTCTTGGTGTCTCAATTGACTTTTGTGACCGACAAAGAATTAGCTTTCATGAATAATCTTGATCGTATATTTTCTGAGGCTGATAACCTTCTCTGGCGCTGGCATATCAGCAAAAACATCCTTGCCAGGCAGCGCAGGACATTGAATCAATGCAAGCATTCCAGGAGCTCACGAGCCGATGGAATGCGCTAGTGGTATCTCCAACGACTGACATATATCAGCGTCAGTTTGCCGAAATGCGAGAGGCCTTTCCGCGTCAAGTGATGCCATACCTTGATGAGACCTGGCCTGCGTACAAGGAGACATTTGTCTCTGCTTTTTAACGCGACAAGCTGCATTTTGGCCATAATTTAACTTCACAATTGGAGAGCGCACACTCTGCATTAAAGAAGTCGATTTCAGTATCAACGAGTGATTTGTTGACTGTACATGCAGCTTGCAGGCTGGCTTGCGATGGCCAACTTGCTGCCATTAGACTGTAATCCGATGTAGAGCGCGCAATCGCCGATATGCAGTTTGGCCATGTCTTTGCTGGGGCAATGTGGAAGGTTTCGATGGCTGGGCTAAACTCAGCCTTCAGTCAGTACAGAGCAAGAAACGAAAAAAAAGCCTGCCAAGGCATGCTTGTCTTAAACTTTGGTCATCCATGCAAGCACGAACTGAAACTAAGAGCAGTCGCAACACCAAAAAGAGGATTCACCCGCGACGATTTTGATTCGCATTGGTGGCTCATTCAAACTTCTCGGGAGACGAGAGCCGTACCACCGCCACCACCATATCCACGAAACGCTACATCGGATTCGAGAACAATAAGACGAGGGCTCCATATACCACAAAAGAGTGATCTTTGAACATCTAGTAACCGTCCCAGATGGAAACGTTTTCAATCCCGCAAACGTACGAGGTCGTGGACGTCCCTCGATCGACTCAGCGTGATTTATCAAAGTTTGAGGTGGTTGAGGCTTCCCTACGAGCACAAAGACGATGTAGAAGCTGTGGACAGACGGAACACAACAGAAAACGGTCCAATCAACTTGTTGATTTCAACAATAATACTGATGCGGCTAATGCAGAGATCAACCTCCATGCTGTGGGTACTGTCGATGTTTGAGTACACTCTGCTTGATCTCCTTGTACCTTGTTTAATATGAAAACAATATGTTCCCACCCCAGTAAAAACTCGGAATTTGCTCCATTTCCATCTCCATCCAGCGGGAACTTCTAACTGGCATAGAAGAGCAGCTGTAGCAAAAGATCATGATCTACGGCTTGATTATGCCGTATTTCATTTTGCTGCTCAATATCCGAAGACAAAAGTGTCTTTTTGACATCGTCGTTCATAACACTCAACGCGGCTTGCAATGTATCAACCATAGCAGCTATAGACAAAAACAAAATGCTCTGGAGCTGGTAATGCGTCATCATTCATTGTACCTTCTCCAAAGCAATGCATACCAAATGCCTCTTCATCGGCAGACCTTGATTCATCACACAAAGAATACTCAAAGACTATCTTTCAAAGTTTGCATTCAACCATTGACCGCACATGTTCCACTTTCTATACATCTATTGCGTGACTCGTTCACGAGAGGAAACGAAGTGATTCTGTCGCTTTCAAACAACACGACTACGTCCTCAAGAAACAGCGTCGTGACAGGTAAGATTGAGCTACCCACCACCTGTAGTTCTGGTGCTAAAGAATCTTGCTGAAAGTACTGAGAAAACTTTTCCACTTAGATGGATCCGGTTTTTGCAAAATAATTGACGTCTTGATCAAAATGAGTAGAAAATCTGTGAATTGGTTTCGCTCGTGCACTTCATCGAAATAATATGGGAAACCCCTCGAGCGGGTGAACCATCGTGAAGCCACTTGAGCAGCGTTCCGTGGTACAGAAAATCAGCTTGGATCGCTTTGTATCAAAGAAAGAGTCAAATCGAATACTTCTTCTGAGTCCTGTCCAGTGCCTTCACGCGCTGCAAGCAAAATAGCTCTTATCCGTCGTGGCTGCGTACAAACGATCCTCGTCTTCTCTTAAAGTTCTCGTATTAACACATCATCAAGTAAAAACTGCGAGATCTGAGTCAACTTACCGCATCCGGTATAACCGGATAGTAATACAAGCTGATTGTTTACTCGTTCGAACCAATCTTAATAATAAAAAGCTGCTTCTTAGATAATTCGCGACAGAATGTTCTTCTGTCGCGAATTATCAGCTTTCATACGTGCAAACTTGCAAGATTTTTTTGCATTGCGAGTATTCAATGTAATATTAGCGTTGAAGTAGCTCTACGAACTCTTAACGCTACAACATATCCTCCCGCCGATCCTTTCTTGACGGTATATGTCTCTACACCGCAAAAGTCATAATTTAGATCAGTGAATCGCGAAAAGCGTACTCATTTTTCAGCAAGTAACCCACATACCAATAGCAGCCACCAGACTGCAGGTCGATATTTTGTAGGAATACCATCCCAGCTAAGTTTGCGAAGCTGGTCCAAATTAACAACTTTGTTTGCCAACAATTGCTCAAATTGCATGTGACGTAATTTTTCCGACGCATTCCGTGAGGACAGACCTGACGCAATAGACCTCAATGAGCAATTTATTATATACATGCACCTCACATACGCTCCTTGGAGGGGCCGGTGAGAGCGTTGCCCACACTGGCAGTAATTGGCGCGCTTTCTTCACTGATCTCGGCAAAGCTTGTGGCTTTTGTTGCGTCAAAACTTTGCTCTTTTCCCGTGAAAAGTAGCTCGACGTTGCTGTATTGCAGCTGTTACACGCTACTTTTTTCCGCGCAGACTTATGCAATGCAGTCTTAAAAGGCTTCGATGTCGTCTTGTGCGGAGGAAGCTGTATAATTGCACGATAGCCAAACTCAGACCTTAGTTGTCAAGCCTTAGCATTAATAACTAGCAGACGCACCATATCGTCACTAGATGGATTGTTTGTTGAGTCTCCATCTTTGTCGTTGCTGCAAACGTATCGAGCTCACGGCGAAGAGCGTTTCTGTACAGCGAGCAATATTCGCATTACTACCGTGCATCAAACACGTTCACGGGTTCGACGCTTTTGGTTAAAGTGGTGTGATGGACACAAAGAAAGATTGAGGGGGGCTGTTTAGCGAAAGGGGGGGGGCTCGTTGGCGGCTCCTGTAACAAAAATACTCAATTTATTCATTAGTTTTATACTATCGTACACTCCGAGACCAGCAGTCGTCCATCGATCAAGCGTATATCTCTCTGCACGTCTTCTCTGTGCATAAAGCCCAGCGACGCCATCGCACGTTTCAAAGACTCCGCAGTAGATCGTACAACCTTTCTTATCTGATATGTCCTCTAGTGAATACAAGAACAACAATTTTCGTCTTGATGAAGGAGGAAGGGACGCCCACTTTGGCAACTATGATCACAGGCATACAAATATGGGCTACGTTCGCTTTTTTCTTACCTAGAACGCCGCTGGATACCCTACTTCACCTGGGTGCTTCGTGTTCTGGGAGAAAATGAAGGAAAAGCGGCCAGCAACACTTTTCAAGTTGAAATTTAAGCTTCGTCAACGCTCATGTCTTCGAACGCGTAAGCAAGGGAGGTGTAAACTCTACAAATATATTAGTGAAGCATAAAGCTGACGGCGGCCGTTACTGGGGCGTCACTTCCCAAGCACATCAAGGTGACTGTGTTTATAAAGGCTTTATGGTCGGCCAGATCCGCACGTAACACTTTCAGGCAGCGATGATGAAAAAAGTGACCCAAACTGCTTTTAAAAAAGTTCGAGCCTTCTTTTATGGCACTTTCTCAGCCTACACGACTTTGAGCAGTATACGTAAACCCGCCTACTTTACGTTCAGACCCAACGGACTCAAGCAATGCTGAGCAAAACAAATTATTGACTGGGCGTATCATATGTGCCTGTCTCAATAAGGAGTGCAGAGTGGATCTTCCTCTGGTCCAAGGTATCTCATAATTATAAAAAAATTCGTTTGGGCTCAAGCTGAAAATCTTAAAAAAAAATATACCAAGCTTTTTCATCACTAGTGTCAGCAAGACTTCGCTTTCCTAGACTCGTAGGTGCCGTAGCGTGTTTAATACCAGGATGTGTTTTCCTTCGAGGAGTTTTAACACGGATATGGCATTATGGGGCACATACTTTTCGAGTGGACATATGTTTTTTTGTCTAACAATCTAGTCTACTGCTGCTATCAGCAAGTAAGTTCCTGATAATTAGAACAGCGTCTGCCAAAAGCAGCGGTAAGCCGTGCGTTAAAAGTCTACCAACAGTCTTTCTCAATCTGTAATGGCTAAATGAGTATCAAATACACCATCTTCAAACAAACATTACTGCGTATTAACTTTCAGACACTAAAGTCAAAGTTGAGGCTTTCGGACTTCCAACCGTCCGCCAGTATTTTAAAGGAGTCGATGTGTGAGCCACGGGCTTGACCCTTCTCATGTATAAAATTCTCACAAGTCCTCACATAGACTTGCACGCGTGAGCCATTAAAAGCCTACCTAATTGAGATGGGCTTAATATATCTGTTCTGCTTTACAGCTTGTGTCGACTTATTTTTATTAAACGTATTTGCTTGCTGGCGCGCAAAGATCTTCAGCGTGCCGGAGTCAACCAAAATATAGAATGGATCCTTATAATTTTGTTCATTTTCAGGTACAAATAGCGGCACAGCACTTCTTCTGCATCGAAAGGTGTAAACCTTTTTCGGCCTAAGCTCTACCAACTACACTCGTCATGGGACTAAGTTTCTCCCTTGGAGGGTGGCCAGTCCCTACTGCAGATCAGCTTTCCTCTTGCTCTAGAAACTAGCGAGACGTTGTCGAACAGTATATTAGTAGCCGCCTGAAATAAATTATTAATAAATTTGCATCAACTTGAAAGGAAAAGAAAAGGTTAGAGGGGTAAAGTATTATTAGATTTACTCAGAAAGACATTTTGGTAAGCACGAACGAAAATCATTTCAATGAAAAATTTCCGGTCTACAAAGTGCATGGACCGATGACAACTATCGAGCCTTCCAAGCAGATAGTGACACGTCCAAATTTCTGGCATTGCGATCCTCAACAAGTATCATACAAGCTCTAAGACCCCTTTCTGCACACTTTGAAGCGTTCGGTCTTGCTACTATGGCAAATACGGGTGACTTTAATTCGGCTCACAACGTTCATAGCAAATACCATATAAATACCAAGTTTAATAGGATGAGTATCCATATGTGCGCTTTGAATAGCAGGCCGATCCTGCAGCTTACCACGAAGAAAAGCGACTTTTCGTAGCTAATCAGACTTCTCGCGCCGAGACATGTGGTATGGCCAAAAAAATCTATTGCGTCTTAATCGCTTCAGCGTTTAGGTATCGTCCCGAAGAAGTTGCGGCCAAACCATCTGCGATGACCCCGAAACCAATATGAAGTTTATACATTTGGTCGCACAGGCGCTTTGCTCTTTACGAAAAAATGCAAGGCCGATTTTAACACGCTCCTTGATTGCCATGGCTTGCGGCAGCGCTCAGAATGAAGCAGTTGTGCTTTCCCGTGCACCACAAACTTTATTCCTGTCTAGCCCATGGAAACCGCTCGTGCCCTAATGACAAATCTATTTCAAAATTGTTGCAATCGAGCATCATATACATTTGTAAACTACACGCAGGAATTTTAACTAATGTGAGAGCGGTGCTTATGGTCGCGTTTGAGGTATGGCGGGGTCTGCTGTAGTTGTTCGCTTATGAAAAGCGTAAGGTTAGGCGGAATGAAAAGTCTTGAGTCGAACTTACGAAATTAGCATCGCCATCCTAATTTGATATAAATTCGAAAAATTATAACAGTTTGCAGAATGAATAAAAAAGTTGGACGTTTCCAATTGTACCAAACATACGATTACATTTAAATGTAAATAAATGAGTATTTACATGGTATATTTTCCGTTTTATTGTACAAAATATGATATAGATTTAGAGCAAAACCATATTTCAATAGATGCACAATACTTTACGTCATCAGTTTGCCAGCAATATGCAATATTTAGAATTTTTTGGTCAATAAATTGCTTAGGGATTTGTGGTTGAGAGTGACCATTTTGAGGTTTGTTCTTGACAACCCTTTCCATTGGAAATGGAACAATCATTGCTGCAGTCTCGCTCGTAAAGACGTTTTGCTCTTTGAAGTTGAGGCTGTTCATTAATGAGATGTTCTTATACACTCTTTTCTCACAAAACGAGAGTATAGCTCGAAGGAAGATAGTATACAAGCCGTGATCGCGTACCAAGTAGCCTACCGCGTTGTGTACAGCAACTCGTTGTCGTACAAGGCTGTGTGTCTGTACGAGCATTGTGTGTTCGATCTCTACTATTAGAACTTTGCATGTATACATACCACACACCGATTCGATTGATGTAGCGGGTATCTCCTCTCGCTGAGCCAATCACCAGTGGACTACAAAGCAGCTTGTGCATAATGAAGCAAATCGAGAACTTTACATAAAGCACTCAAGAACAGTGGCACCCGTTCTTATTCGACATGAGGTGAAGGAATCGGGGATTCTGTTATGTACATGAATTGCGTAAATGCTCACAAACAGTTGACACGTAAGTTTTTTGGTGGTGAACACGGTTAGAGCCCCTTTTCACCGTTGTACATTGATGCCTTGGCATGTAATGCTTATCAAACATAGTTTGAAATTCAAGAATGAAGCTTTCGTCTGCCTTTGCATAGTCTTTAGTGAAAGTCATCTGGCATATCCACTATACGCTGCGAAAGGTCTCAGTATAAATAATATTTTCTTGAAAACATCGACTGGTGAGACAGTATTTATCGCGTGTATTCGTAATGAAAATGGGGAGCTCCAAATCTTTGGTGTTTGGTTTCCCATAAAAAGAAGTCAATTGGTGTTTCTTCGTGTGTTTTCGTTGATCCCGCTTACCAACTCGCCCAAGTTTTGTCATATCTGATCGTGACAAAGGCACTATTCCTGCTCTAATATATGCTAACAACAGTACCCACCACTTCTATTTCTTCCGTTCTTCGATAAAAAACTTCAAGAGGGTGTTCAGGTCAAAAGAATCCATCAACAGTGCTTTTCGATCAATCAGAAGTTACCCATTCGCGACTGTCAAAACGCCACATTACTTCGAAATGGACTGAAAATTGAGACAAATTCAAAAAGTGGGGTGCTCTTACGAAGAAGATGCTCTGACGTTTTGACGTGATTTCCAGGTAATCAAGTCATCGTCAACGTCATTTATAATGAAAATACTGAATGCTCGAGCCAGCTCACCAGAGAAAATGATGATGAAGACATACAAGCACCATGTGATCGTTATTTTCTGTCTTGTATTCGACGACCAACTACAAGATGTCGTATGCTTCTATCAAAGACATAGTCATTCATGCTAGCATAAAATGACTATGTCTTTGCTAGCTTTTCGGTTTTAAACAGCTCTCCGACAACATGTGTCTATAAGGCTCCTAATATCACCAAGAGACGAGGACATATTCAAAAAACGAGTCCCAGTATGCTACTGCCGTCATTGGTAAACCTCTTCAACCGTGCAAGTGCAGTACATTTGGCAACAACGGACACAACAAGCTCGGATGCCTCAATTATACGATTGAATAGTTTACTGAATAGAATGGTCTAGTGGTAGTCAATATGGATGAATCAGAACCTGTTTAATGTCAAACAAAGTTTGTTCTACCATGGACTATGCTAAGTTTATACTTTTCAACTACTCAGCCAGAAATCCGGACCTTCACCCCAAGCACGAATAAATACGGAGGAACCATCTTATCTACGGTGTCATGGATAATTTTGGTATAAATAAGTGTATTTGGTCTGCATTTTAAAAACCGCATTAAATATTATGTATCAGATGCAATGGGAACATACGATGTAAAATACTTTTTTTTTCGAAAGTCACTCGTCTAATTCAATAAATTGGAGCAGTATTATTTTTTTCAATTCATTTGCAAACCGTCAGTTTTATTGTTTCCCTTAATTCTTCCCTCAAACTCAAGTCAAAAATATTGTATTCCCTTAAAAGCGTAATGCAGCAATGCAGTGAATACTTCTACCCAACTTCAAATAAAATACAATTAAATCTGAAATTCCGTAAATGTTGGTCCTTAACTATTCGTATTTCGCGCGTAATTTATAACTTATTAGCTGAAATAACAGACTTTTCTATACTTTAATACACCGTGGGCGCGCGGGGGCAGCTACGGAAAGCTGACCCAATAGCTGGACCCTATATGTCAATTTTGGGGCGCCCAGTGCATGGATAGATGAATGATGTCAGTTTTTTCGGACGGCTTGACAACTATTGAGAAGTGCCAGAGGATGGCCGTGAACAATATCGCTCATTTTCCCCTCGCTTCGATGAAAAGGTAGAAAATCTTGCGCGGGGCCGTCCTCACAGTCAAATTCAGTCCGTCTCTCGTGAAAGTGGGGTTATAATTCCATCCGAAAGCTCAGATAACTTTGAGATCCAACATTAGTAGTATAATCTGGGCGTCGTACACACTAACTAGCGTCTTTGGCAAAACTGTGCTAGCGACCGCTAGAGTCGGAGGCGCTGAGGGCACGAGCAGAGCTCATAGAGAGGTTCGACGTGTTCTCTGCAAAGCTTATACTCCGCGAGCATGATGCTGCGGACAAATAGATCACAGGACGATAAGCCACTAGCCTTTGACGCAAAGTCGACCTCGCTAATTTTAAAGCAAAATTCGAGCAGAGCTTTTTGGGATTTTCGGACGCTGCATATGGCGTGAGCGCTTGCACCGATCCTCCGCTGTTTTGAGCCTGCAAATAAGTACATAAACCGCGTAGGAGGAGAACTGCGAAATAAATCGCGTGGCTGTTAAAACTGTTCGTATCTCACGCTAAGCGTTCGTCGAGACTGGAGCTTTAATAGCATAGGTACTCAAACCTTCGGATATACACAAGTTCGTAATTTGCCCTTAAGCCTAAAATCAAGCAAGATTGGTTTATCAATGACTGCACCTCGTGCTCATTTGCCTTCATCAAACTAACGGCCACTCATCGAACACAAGCGTTCGACCAGGAAACAAGGACGGGAATCTATGTTAAAAGACATACTGTCGCGAGCACGCGGTGTGCGACGTAAGGACTTGCAATTGGATGGCGTGATGAATACAAAGCGCTTTCTTTGACTATGTTTCGAGCTTCAGGCTCACTGGTAGAGCTCGAACTTCGTTGAGAGGAGCACTTACACTCAAGATTATTCGATACCGAGGTTGGCAAGTCGTTCTCGATGTTGAAGGGCCGTTCCTTATTGTTGATGAGTTGTCCCCGACCATGAGACTTGGAACTTGTTCAAGGTGACTGACGCGCGTGGCGCAAAGCTCTCTTCGAGCCACCGAATCGTGATTTGACGGTATCGCTGTAAGCTTGGCTCAATCTTGTCGGCTATAAACCCCCACGATGCACTAGGTACAGACAAGGTGGTTGGATAATGTAAACTATGCTATTGTTATACGCTGTAAGGCTTATGTACGAACTTCTGAGAACCGGTGATGTATCGCGGAGAGAAGGCCTCAACTTGAAATGTTTGACTTATCTGAGAGAATTCAGAAGGCTTAAGTCTTTATGAAGGAAAACTTAACGTGATCACACGAACCTAGTGTGCGTCCCACTAGCCGGTGATAAGTAGCATGAGTAAGGTGATAGTAAGAACCTTTATAAAAAGGCAGGACTTAGTACTTAAAAAGCTAACAGAAGTTGAGCACATCATCGAATAACAATGCTTGACGCGTATTGGTAGGAGCTGCTATGCTATAAATAACTCCTGTATATTCCTTCAGAGCCGAATAAAGCTCAATTCGCATTCAAAACATAATAATCTAATTACGTCATAGTATCAAAATCAATACTAGCTGTTATCGTCATATCGGTGACTCGTAGTTTGTGAATCAGATAGTGTAAGAAATTCAAATGGGAACTTTCCGTCTAGGATACATCACTCATTGTCTATCGGAAACCTAATTATGACTTATGCCGCTTTTCAAAGGCTCAAACAGTTCTTTTCAATTCCAACTAACATAAAATTCATCATCGTGCTCGCTTAAAAGGCTGTTTTACTTAAATTTATCTAATAAAACTACTTTTGAAATATGGTTTGTCATATAAAACGTCTGACCCGGGTCAAAAGATGACCCAAGTATGCCCAAATAGAACACTGGATTTGCTCGCATACTTCTAAGACTATTACCAAATACGCTTAGCCACAATTGGCTATGACCTTATTGGTCAAATAAGCTTAGTCTCAAAGAGAGGCAGTGACTGCATTTGTAAGCAATTGTTTGAGCATTTGGCGATACTATAATCTTGATGTTGTCCTTTTATTCCTCCACTATTGATTCGAACGTTTCGAATAAGACCATTCAAGTTTTGTAATATCTTTGTGCCCATATGTTTCAAGACAAATATTCTTTGACACAGTTGTTCGCTCATTATAGAAGTAAGCTACTTAATTCTCCCTTCCTCATCAAGCCTTGGACTCACCGTGGTGGCACTAAGGGACAGCAAAGGCTGGCAAATACGCTTACGTATTAACGATGTGTAGCCTGTTCAGGTATGAGAGCATTTGTTCCTCAGCGAGTGGGAGCATGCAAATCCAACGCCTTTGTGTATCTAAGCACACACTACATAATATACATCATTCACTTGTTTTGTCTGAACATCAGTTTTTGAATGCAGTGGTGGACATGTCCAACCTGGTTCCAGAAATCTTGATGTACTTACCGGCAAAAGCCCCTGAAGTGAGGGTCCCGGTTCGAGTTCATTTACTTCACGAGTCAGTTGACTAAAAAGACGGCCGGGAATCTACTGAAACTGATGAGTGTCTGGCTCATTTAGTCGGTAGATACCTCAGTACCTATATTGCCTACCTAAACTCCAACAAGCCGAGCTCAGCAATAGACTACCCGCTGCGCAATGACAATATCAAGCGTCCAATGATGCGGCCACACTCGACGACGGTAGCACGCACATCCCGTGCGCACACATGTAATTTTCACTTTGGTCCACCAATAGGGAGTATTTACGTCCTCTCTTCACCGGAATGACCGTTATCATAAGCTGCAATTAGGATAAGAAAATATAGTTTTGGTTAAGAGGAACATTACAGGTAGTGGATCATGTTGGTCAGTGCTGCAACACAACAGATTAGCTTCTTACGAGAGCCAATCTAGCCTTACATCTAAAAGCTTCGACAATTTCTTATTGCCTCTTTACATTTTTGCCCTTTATAGCCATTGGCAGCGCTATTCATATATATCTTGAGAATATGTGACACAAATATAAGCCAATACAGACAAGGTCACAGTTGTGATTAAGCTAGCTCATAGTTTGGGCGACGCGATGCTCATTAGAAAAAAAAAATTTCGCCGTATGTTTTACCACAAATCATCCTTTACAAAAAAATTGCGAGAGGTGAAGTGATTGTGTTGCAGTGCGTAGTGACGCATGATCTGTATCGATCACGAACGACATAAATCTTAGCATGTCAGTCTAAAATTTGACGACAACATGCTTCATCGCAAGTAGCTATTTTCTTGAATAGGATAGGATTTTCCGGAAGCTCAAAGCGCAAGGCTGTCGATATTTGAAAGAAGTTACTCGTTGTTGCCCCTTGACGTCTGCTTGTAGCGATGCGGTGCTAATAGCAAAATCTGATGCGTCAAAGACGACACTAAACAGTCAATTTAATTTTGTCGCGGCCAAGATCGGCACCAGTATTAGGCTTTCCTTAACTTCGTCAAATGTCTTTCGATGTTGGGTTTCTATAACTCAATGCCGCAAACAACACAAAATTCTACAGGTAAATTTGGATCATATTTTGAAATTGTATTTTATCTACTGACTCTAAATATTTTGAAACGTAACTCTCACCTTTTTAACCGTTATAAGAGGATTTCCTTTTAAATACTGCCTAACTAAAGCTAATGTTTGTCCTTGTTGGAAATATCAGACAGTGGCCAAGTCACTTCTGTGTAATTTGCCCCATACTTGTGCAAAAGTTGAGCTATTTCCAGAAGTCTTTCTGGTTCAAAGAATCCGACCAGTTCACAATGTCCTTGACTTTAGCGAGTTCTACTTGAATGCTGCATTTTACAATGAGTTGCTCTTGGGAGGGATCTTCTACTGTGCAAAGATGTAATATCTGGAGTGCGTAAAGCTTATTTATGCACATGCACTCTAGCCCTGGAAGCGGTTAAAAAAGTGGATTTCACGCTATCTTCCCATGAACTGCACACCTATGTATAAACGTTTCATTGAAGCATTTTTGTGCATACGCCATGTGGTGTAAGAACGATTGCGTCACCAGACGATTTTACATCACAGACGCGATCAAAAGTCCTTGTGATATGAACAAATACTTTAAGAGTGTACCACTCGGAGTACTGACCACGATTAATGATGTGTCAAGCCTGTTAACTGAGTCAAGTACTTTGTAAATTGTATACTACGCCATCTTGTTTTGCAACATGCATTTTTGAATTCGGTGTCCGTTGCCGCATGAGGCTTACTGCAATCATCTGCAATACGCCACTTTCCATTTGGTATCTTAACACAGAATTTTGGCGTAGCTAACTTTAGTAAATTACGCACGGATCGGTATTTGCTCATAATATTCATCGATGGCGTCACATTGTTTTTTGGTAAAGAATTCTGCCGTGTCACGAGTTGGTCCCTAGCGCAGATAAAAACACTTTTGTTAGTGGTAGTGCCAAAGGTGGTTCTTGTTAGAAGACACCTTGATGTTCAAGCGAATGCTAGATTTTACGAGGACCGATCAGTAATCTTAGTGCCACTCTGCATGCAGTATTAGCGACTGCACTGGCTTAACGTTTATTATGTCATTACGTTAAGAAGTAAATGCTTCATACTATAAACATCGCTCAGTGATTTTTGTGTCATTTTACGCGCGGTGGTAAGGACTGTCTTGGCTCAACACCAGTCCAATTATCACCAGAGTGTTATTGCTAAAAACATCACTGAATGGTAGGCGTGCCACTTCACGTTTCGGACTCAGCAACAACAATGTTCATTTCCGATATATATCCAACAGTCGGCCCAATATTTGTGCCAATAACATCCTTAAGTCCTAGCAGATGTGATATAATGACACACCAAAACTTTGCTAGGAGAAAAAGCGTGACACACAATTAATCCAGTCGGACCAGGCTTCTTGATACCTTAGCCAAACTATTCACTAAATAAGATTGCACCTCGTCTCCAAGCTCTTCTCTAAAAATGCGAATTCGATGCATCCTTCAGGATCGAGGTTCTTTTTCGAGCACCAAGTACCTTCTTTGTGTCTTCCAGGAAGGATTCAGCTAATAGAAATTAGTGCTTGGTTTTTTCTTTAGGCTTCCTCGGCTAAGCTATTGAATTTTTGGGAGCACAAACATAGCTTTCACTAACGGTATAGGCTCCAGGCTTACCCCTTGCGCAAGAGCCTGTGATCGAGTTCGAATGTCTTTTCCCGACATGTCTACCTCAGACTCGTCGAATTTAAAACAAGACACTTTGCGCTGCCCAATCGCCGTGCGTCGTCGACTTCTATTTGACGAAAATGACGGTACCAACTAATTTCATCGCGTTGTATACGTGCTACTATGACCGTGCATGAGTCCTGCTTAACGAACTCAGTGCTGTTTCACGCGCATCAATAAGGCCACACCGCGTTTGTCTTGACCTCTGGTCAACTACGACTCCACAACCATAGAGTGAAAGCTATTTACAACGAGCGCTGTCGAGGATCATCAATCTTAAATCCTTTTACAAGACCCTTGTTTTTGCTGCTAAACGAGCAGTGATGATTTCAATTTGGCGTTCTCTTGAAGCCCTAGGCTATGACTAGCGTTTCTCAACTGGAACATTAGCGAATTTTGCTAGACATTTCGCAGTCAACAAAAACACTCTATGACCTACGCAAGCCCTTCATAGCTGCCTTAACCGCCATCTAATTAGGCTTTAAAGTACGGTCTGTTTCATTTTGTACGAAGCTTTTTAAAGCTTAGTTTCGTCGACCTTCGATCCGTACAGAGCTTTTTGGGGCTAAGATTTGTAGAGCTTCGATTGAGTTTCGAGACGAAATTCAGCTCGTCCTCGCCGGAGTCTCTGCCCACCGTTTTCTTGTGGTATGACAGGCGATGGATTCGGGCGTGGTTTTTTTGGCACTTTGAACCTTATCGTTGCAATGGAGGCACCCCAAACACCTAAAAAGTAGCTATATTATGGATGAGTCATCGATGGATACCACTATGCTGGCCCGCAGCCCAATAGGTAATTAATTTCATCAGCACAGTCGAGATCTATGAAAAGGGACCACTCAGGAGGCTCTGGCTCTGCGAGTCCTCCCACTGACCGTCAGTTCCGGCCTTCATTACAACTTTTACAAGTTACTAAAATGTGTACACGTAACACAGCCGTTTGCGCCACACCCGTGCGCGGTCCGCCCATAAAGGCAATGATATCAACCTCTTAATACTGGCTATCCAAGCCAGAAGAGCCCTTAGTTTTAATCGTTCTTATTTTTACTGGCTTCAAATAAGTGTGACCGCGCATAGTGTGCACAGCAGAATGCCAACATATGCAAGTCAGCTGTCGCCTCAGCCCACTTCGGTTGGTAGCGCAACACCAACTACGTATGTACCCGTTTATGAGCTCTTTCACCGAACATCGAGATGATCGAAGCCACTTTTTGTTGCTCCGCTCGCAGCAAGGCAAAATATGTCCACTTTGATATATCTGACCCAGATCAGGAGATTCCCATCATTTTCTATATATTATCTTCACTTTTACCATTAGAAGCTTCCATTTGGGCGGACATCCGTCTTGGGTGTCGGCATCATTGACGCAAACATCTCCGCCATATTTATTAAAGAAAGGCCTATACGTGTCAATCTTGTAGTATTATAGGCGCACCGTTCGTGTCGTCTTCTCTTGCATTTGATTATTGTACCCCATCGGAGCCGAACAGGAAATTTAGCTTATTTGGCCCGTCTTGTTTGGCTAGAGGAAAATGGGCATACAGTTATTTCTTCACATAATGATTACAAGGTCAAAGTGTCCGGAGATTAAATTTGCACGTAGCTAGCAAGATACAGCATTTGCTGTATTTCATTGGCGATGTGGTTGGCTTTAAGCTAGGGCAGCATGAAGAAGGTCCTACCACTGAGTGTGAAGAGATACATAAATGACTATGGACTACTTGTAACGCGCACCACTCACTCGATTTAATGGATAATATACCATGGTATGGCGAACAGCTTCTGCTAAATACCATGCAAGATATGGCTAGTCGTAGTCCAAGGCATCAGAAGTGCGGCTTGACGATACACGCTGAGTACACAGAGCAACGCTCGTCGTGAAGAGCGCACACTGGCTGTCTGGCGTGGCATAGCCTATCAAGGATCAAGACCTCTATTGTGACACCGCATTTGATGCACGTGGAGCGGCGCAAAAGCTGATCTGATCAGCATAGCTCTTCGTTTGACGTCAATGCAGGCGTTAGCGCACCAGCTCGAAATCATGACAGCATAATACGAACCGTATCAGCTAATTGAGATCGTCACTTTTGTCAAAGAGAAGACGGTGACAAATTGTGCTTGATGAGTACCTCGGGACCTAATCTCTTGGGCTTGGACGGTATAAGGCAGGCATTTGATTGGATAATGTTTAAGCTAGGCCACATGTATATACACTAAAGCGTTGAAGCCGAGAAAAGCCTTGAAGATTTTCCGCTAATAGATGCTCTGTTCGAGCTGACTTCGAAGAACATTGTAAAGTCGACAACATAGCTTAGGTTGCAGTAATCTGAATGAATCAGAGATTTGCTTCTCATTATCGTCATATAAAGCGATCTTTGTAGGCATCCAGAAGTCACCTTGCGCACGAGGTGGACCTTCGATCCTGAAATATCAATTGAGCCTACTCTACCGTTTGCGAACGATATAGCAATGTGGGTCTCACAAAATTTGCTTTCGGCCTTAGTACATGAAAGGGGCGTACAACATCAGTCTGACTTGATTTCAGCAGCCAAATCCTGCGTAGCACGGCTTTTAAATACAACGGAGCAATGTGACGTCGTTGACCACGAATTCCGAGACGAATGAAGTTCGATAAAGTATGTCTTCTCATTTCACGCCGACATCCCATGTCAGACTGCCGTACCCTATACACTAACCATGGATATATTTTCGGTTAAAGTGGCGTAATCTACATATATACAATAGCCATAGACACTGATTTAAAAAATGTTCTGCAAGACAACATGGCGGGATGTGTAATGTACAGCGCACTCGGCTTTGGCCACGGACACTATAAACTTCTCAGGTGAGAGTGGCATGACAGGACCGCGGTCAGCACCTCGAGCAGTATACTATGAAAGGAGTTGGTCATACTGCAAGGCTTCCAAACGCACCTGCACCTCTGAATAGATCATAATACTGACCCGTATGGCAGATGCATAGACATATATGAATCTACCTACAATTTGTAGGTAGATTTATATCTAACGCAAATCAAATATTTTCTAGGGGTGATTTATCTAAGGTTGCGACTTCAACTACATCCCGCAAAGGTAAAGGCCAATGTAAATTGGCCGGTCCTATTTGAGAAGAAAGGCATTTAAGAGAGGAAATTGACCGCTTTTGAAAATTACTTCTGTTACAGAAGTGATTAGACCATTGTACGACACAAATTGAAAGCTATTGAATCCCAGCTACAAGAAGCGCTTGACAGAATCAAGAAAAGCCTGTTCCAGACGCCGAACTGGATCTTGACGGATTTGAATTGACCGTTCATGTGGTCTGTGACGCGTTAAATTTCGCCACCAGCACCACACCGCTACAGCAGATGTTGAGGGGCGACATCAAGTGAATACATTGTGACATTTGCAGCATCGAGCTTTGAGCTGCCGATAAGATCTATACTGTCCATGCCAAATGGTTGCCTGCGATGAAGTATGCTCTCATCAAATTCAAGGTTTGCCTAATAGCTTGTAGGTTTTCGTGATTGATAAAGACCATGCGTTTCTACGCACATCACTTCAGCTCTCGCAGAAATTTTTTATATCTGTGGAGTGTTATTTCAAGGTGAAGCATAAAAAAGAAAAAAACTTGCTTTATCCTTCAGCTTGAAATCACACTTTATCACAACTGTGACCTCGTCCGAGTCGGATTTGCTTTGTAAAACGTATGCACGAGGTGACTTTACCATTAGTTCTGGGAAGCAAACCTTAGCTGAATACAAAAAATGTCGATTTAACGTAGCGCGAGGCTACTCCCGCTTTTGATGGAAGCCATTACAGCCCCCATATCCAGAAATAAAAATCATTCTTTATACAGCTGGAAATTACGGCCTGGCAATTGTTTCGATTAAAAAGGCGTATGGCTTCGTAAGTACTTCGTGCTAGTAAATCAAATTGAAAAGTACATATGTGCGTGCGAAGAATGCATGCCAAAGTCGTCAGACGCAGCCGCACCATCGGCAAGCTTGACGGTGTTATTATGCAGCTGACAGTCATATCTTATAGAATTTGTGCTTGTCGTTCAAGACAACTCGGCAGAAAACATTCTCTGCTGACCAATTGAGCACTCGTTCTGTGTTAGACATGATCGACGGTGTCAAAGTGACAACGCAGCTCCTCGGCCGTGTCTTCAGACAGCATGAACTCTTGATGTAAATTGTCTCGGACCGAGAATCTAGCTTCTCGAAATCTATTTAGACGACAACTCCAAGTTACTTGGCATTAGGCTAGCCGCCATGCTCACTGCGGTCCATCCACAAATCGATGGTCGGACAAACCGAGTGAATTGTAGTGTCGAAGACATATCATGCGGTCTTTAACAACACTGCTTCTACTCCAAAAGGCTTCACGTGATTAAGCGTAAATAGATAAGCCATTTTTAGTGTAGACTGTCTGCAATTACTACCAGGCTGTCGTAGCTTCTTGCATAGAACTATTGTAATTTAAAATTCCTGACCTTCGCACTTTACGTAAAACCAATTAGAATCGCAAGTCGCTGTTTGTTAAATCTAATGATAAGTATAATTCTCAATACTAAACTAAATGCAACACTTGTGTGAGCTGAATTTTTTTAAGATTATCGATAAAGAAAAAATACTTTACAATTATTATTTAGTATAGTGATTTCTGCTATCAAGCATTTAGCACAGGTCACAAGTCCGTGTGCTAGCACCGCAGCGTTAAGTAGTACTGCCTTATTGATAACCAAAACATCACGCGATATGTACCACACAATACGGTAAGGCCAACGAATTGATGTGAGACGGAATAGATTCGTGAAGCTCCATTACACTATACTCGCTTAATACTTAAGCTCTCAGTGTAGCCGAGAGATCGCTAAGGTAACTTTTATTTCAAGCTAACGGACGTAGAGAATGTCAACCAATGTGGCTACCACCCTTGTAACAAAGATTCACACGACGAAGAGTGATGCTCTCAAACAACTTCAATGAGGTGCTAAGAGCACGCGAGGAGTGGTCTTCGAAAATCCTTCGCAGCGCACGTAAAATGAGGTACATCTTGGCACTATAGTCTACATTGACCAAGTAATGGATATCTGGACTCTTCGTCTGACCCGTTCTTGCTTCTTACTGGCGTTGATCAAGTCATCGTCATTAGTGATGAGTTAATAAAAGATGAAGACAATGTGATCATCAATGCAAAAAGCGTATGCGGAGGTGACAAAAATGCGATCGAAGTCTTGTTTTTATTCAAAGTGCTCGTAACGATGAGCGGATCTAAGAAGCGACTAGCGTTGGAAGCGAGTCGCAAAGACTACTTTAAATTGCGTGGGTTCGTTAGATCCCCAGAACCACCTTAGGTTCTGTCGGGAACTGTCGCCTTTGACTACTCTCTCATCATCCTGGTCTTCAGCGTCGGTATAATCATACCCCTGTGAGCTACCATCGACTGTCCAGTCCTTACGCGTGAGATCTTTCGCACGATTGGTACATGTCTTTGAGTTTGGGGCTTATTTTCAACGATGAAGCCGATTTATCAGCGTTGCCGCTAGGCTGAGCTTTTTGCAGCATTAGCAGAGGCGGATGTTCGCTGTTGCGTCCGTAGTACTCCTAATCATTTCCATCTACTTCTCCTACAGGTAGAGGCATCTAGACAAAGGATAAGGTCCCCCCTTAGGTGGTTCTTCAGAGCCTTTTAGGCTTGGGCGATATTTTGGCGGACGAGATACTTCTGGCTCGCCACATGCGCAGCGGAACTTTTGTGTAGAGGCATCGCTATGTATTATTTGGGCCGGCATTGTCATTTTAAATAAGTTGGCCAATTCACGGTGTCTGCTTCGTCATTTATATGACCGAATTAATTTTTCGTGAAAGGAATATGCAGAATTATCTCTCTGTGATGGATGCTAAAGAACGAAGGACGTTGCTTGAAGCTAAGTTTATATTACAAACTGACTTTACCCAAAAAGAAGTCTTGAAGCAAACCCGCGAATCATTGGGTCGCTCAGGGTTATAGCAAATGAAGGCTTGTCGTTTACGTTTGAAATCTCGATCAGGACGCGAACAGTTTCAGTGTTCTTTGTGGACTACTTGGGCCGCATTGTGGTCCGTATAACACAGTTAATGTAACAGTTGACTTTATATACGCTAGACAAAAAGTGGCAATTGAAAATAGATTAGAGAAAAAAATCCTAGAAAAGTTAATTTGGCTTTAAACGTCTCGGTGTTTTATGTTACATTTTAATATTAAGAGTGTAAAAAGCAGATTCGTTTATTACACCGACAAGTGCTTGAGCATTTGCGTCGGATAGCACGCAGGCACATACAGGGAGGCTGACCTATTAGCTAGGCTAAATGATGATTAGTCACGGAGTGCGAGCGACTCTCTCGCAAGAAGTGCCGTTACGCGCTCGAGGCTTGTCAAACTGGTGTGTCAAAGAACTGGAAATCTCGTAGCTGGGACACCTAGTACGCACCTTGACAAAAACAGTAGTTCCGTCGGCCCTACGGTTTGACATCTGCTGAGTTGCGCCGCTAGACGTCGGTCGTGAGAGCTGAATTATCGTCCATCTACTATTCTCCTCGACAGATGGGCAAGTCCACTGATACGTAGAGAAAGTTTTCGCACGACGCCGCCATCACGGCCAGACAAAAGTCGATCTCTAGTATAGGGGGAGAATCGCACACTAAGAATTCATGAAAATTGGAAGCCCAGCTTGGGCAATTTTCTTAGACGTCGAAGACGTTTTGATCATGGTGATTAGCGTCGTCGGCAAGACAACACTTATTACCGCTAAGGTTCAAGGCAACGAAGCCATAAGAAAAGCCCACCTCGAGTTTCCTCCTTACTGCTGTGATGAAGAATGCTGTTGCCCCAATCAGATTGCAGGACGATACTTGATGTCGAGTCTCCAGTCGATAAAATCTAAGGCACTGCTTTGCTCGCACATCGACTTCACTAGAACTATTGCAAAGTCCAAGCAGCGCGTACAGCCTTCAAAGTATTATTCCTCACGCTTGAGATACCATTCATTATCCTTTGATGTTGCATTATAAGTGACTACCGTATTGTCGACACCGTAGTTTTACTCTTTTGAGCCACTAAGCAAGCAAGGTTGTCCAAATAGGAAATTTCTGCAAAACTAATAGCCTAAATCGTAGAGCTGTGCGTACCTCATGCTAAGCGCTCTTTGAGTTCGGAGCCACAACGTCATATGCATCGATTCTTCTAGACGTAACCTCTCGGGCGACTTGTCGGGCACGAAGTTGCACTTCGCCTACAATTTTGTGTTAAAAATTGTATATTATGCTGTGATTTTTTTTATTGTACCTCGTGCTCTTGCGCTAATATATCACGAGCTTTAGTGCATCAAGATTTGAGCACGGAGTGCGTGAGGTACGCAGTAATAGAGCTGGCCAATGGGGAGCTCGCGGTGTGCGACGCACGAACTTTCGATTTTTTTGGCTCAGGCCAGGTAGACATATGCAGGGTCCCTTGTCAGCGCCTAATACATAAGCGAGGTTTGAAGCCAACAAAATTTTAAACACAAGCCCAAATACCACTTGGCATCCTGGCGTAAGTATATGTATGCCGTCAGATCACAATTCAATCGATCGTAATGCTCTGGAAAAAGTAAGTACGATCCAAGCGTCACACTTGTCCACGATCTAACAACCTCAGCACCAAATGGTATTAAGGGTGAGGCTGTCATTGATCAAAGACCAAACTCAATTTGAGAGCCTCCAGCTCGTTTCATGGTAGCCGGTTGACAAAGATTCTGCGTGGTGTAATAAGCTCTAAGGGCTTTTAAGAGCAGCCTTTAGGTACAACAATGATGTCTGCTAAACAGGACCTTTCACACTAAAAATTATGACTTGTATGGACTCAAAAGGTCCAATGTCTTGATAAAATAGAGTGAAACGGGGTTGCACAAACCCAGATCCTGTCACGCTACTTCGCGATGCTGCCAAATTATTTGGTACTGAGAAGCTATAATAAACCAGCACATAGTACAATGACCAATGCTTAGTACATACAAGTAGAAATTACTTTGGTAATTGGCAAATCTAAATATCGTTTGTCATCTCTTTAAAGCAGTTCAGTTCGCATTTAAAGTATCAGAGCTACATTCAGTTTAGTACTAAGAGTAATAGAAACTCTTGGAGTTCTAATTTGCGACTTGTATTCGCTCACACTATAGCGCGAAGATCACTAAGCTTAATTCAGCCTTGGGTGACTGCCACCATACTCCAAGCTCGGCCAAAAATGCGTACTTTACTCCACCACAACGACTTTCGGGAATTATTGTTGAAAATGACCCAACGGCTTTCATGAGCTTTGAAGAAAGGGACACCGCATCACAAAACAAGAAGCTCTTGGTTCCTCTAAAAGTTCATCTGCTTAACAGCTCCGCCACTGGCCATAATGGTCATGGACCATTAAAAACCGCTCATATCTTGGCCTCGTATTCTCTCTGTGAAGAGCGACAATGTCTGCACAACCAAATGTGTGCTCCTTCTATTGCTCCCCGCGCGGTCAAACCGCGACTTTCTCTAAAAAACTTCAAGTCGTTAAGATCTTTGAGGAGTAATTGTGTAATCGGGATTCTTTTCCATGTGTTCCGCCCGCCTTTCAGTTGGAACGACTGCCGTGCGTTCGGACACGAGGAGTCTAAAAAGCACTGGTATATCGCTTCCTTCCCCGTGAGCTCCATTCTTGGACTAGTGCTTAAAACGCACAAATAAGTACTTGTCCCTTCGGCATCTTTGTCAACGTTGTGGCGGCTATGGGCACCATCAGCCACCCGTACTTGTCTTACCAGCAAGGTAGAGAGCAGGCAGTGCTTTATATAGTGTTGAAGAGATCTGTAAGTTTGTTTGAGACTTGAAGAAATGAGATTTTAACATTAAAAGCTTGGGTAAGTCTACATCGCTTTTGGAAGGGCAATGACGTTGAACACTTTATTCAATTCCAGAGCCGTAAGAGATTTGTTGATACGATATTTTCTTTGTTCGTAAGTGCCGGTCAATATTATTCTTTTGGGTGGTTACCGGTCATGCTTTTTCCATTTTAATGTAAAATCTAAATTTCTTCTTCCGTATGTATCCTAAAATTATTTTCAAGTATAGAAAGGTATGAAATTGCGCTATTGCCCGTCAATTTTTGAGCAATTTCCGAAAAATTCTTCGCTCAAATTCTAAAGATGGGAGAGAAATACTCATTAAGCCTTTCCTCTATGGTCCCAGAAGCATTTATACTACAAGAGGTAACGGAGGGTTTGATTGCCTTAATCTTTTCAGTTGAAGCGGCATTGCTAAAACTCACTTACCAAGCACTGGTTTTGTAAAAAAAAAAGTGGTTAGGTCTAATCACTTTCGTACATCCAATTGGAATAGTAGCGTAGGTCAAGCCGCATCGACGTTTACTTCCTCATGATCTTTACGCAAACTTAATGCTGCATATAAAGCATCTGAGGACTTTAATGTCTTTTGCAGCTAATGCGTATTTGTTACTGTAGGAGATAAGAATATTGGACTACTCGGCTTCATTTTATGTATCTCTCAGAGCCAGCTAATTTGATCCTGAACGACCACAGGCAAACCTATTGCCAAAGTATATCGAGACAAATACGTCCGTAGTAGTCGAAACTGTGTAACCAAGCAATTGAGCGTCGCCGGACATTTGATAGCCCTTGTGTAGCAATACCCACTCTCATCGCATGCCGCTAGGGGTACGAACCGCCGTAAAGATATGTTCAACTCCATGTATTGAAATGGATACAAATCGTCAACCAAATTCAGTGCATCTGCAAGGTGCACGCGGGTATGTTACTCAGTAGCGCATTTTTTTAGATCGGTATTTTGGCAAGTACCGCTGCACATTCAGCTTATTGTAAGCATAGACTAGCTGCCACGTTCCGCTCGATTGTCAAGCACATAAAGTCGGTAAAGAGTGCAATATAACGGCTTTTAAACACGTTAGTCGAGGCCTTCTTGGTGGGAAAGGTATCAGTGAGCTCACAGCTCATTTATAAATCGTAAAGGGTGCGAGCTAATTCGTTCCTATACACCATATAACAAAAATGAAAAGTTTGAGTCACCTAATAACACTGTAATACCGATTAAATAAACACTAAAGAAGCAAAGAGCTTGTTCACTCGATTAGTGTGGATTAATTGTTCAAGCAGGGACGAAAGTCGGTCAAAATAATCCGATAATTTTTTGTGGAAAGATTATCGCTAACAAAAATGAAAAAAAATGAAGTACAAAAAACTTCCCAAGGCGTAATAATTTAGTAAATCAATAGTAGTTTATTCTTAGAAGTGGTGGTATTACTTTTACCAATACAAGTGCTAATACTTAGGTAACAACCTGTCAAGGTAGTAATAGAAAATTTGCTGTGTTGAAATTTAAACGTAACTGTAAACAACTGCGCGAATCGATAAGCCAAGGCTTCGTGGATATTTTATCAGCGCTGTGCCTTTAAAGTGCTATTTCTTACTCTAATCAGTTAGGGAAATACGTGTGGTACATTTGCAGAGCTATTCTGGTCGTGGTCGACTGCTTTGCTTATGACATAATTTTTAGGAGGTCAGGAAGTTGTATGAGGCATTAAGTTCGTTGAATTGGTTGCTTGCGTAAGAAAATTCGAGGCTGCTACAGGCTTTGAAGCTCGCCTTGCTTCGGTACAAGCACAGATTGAGTCCCTAACTCACAAAATTGATGCTATGGCTGTGGATCGTCTTTGAGCATAAAATGCAGTCACTAACGGTGTGTGGTAAAGCAACACCATTTCTCTGCTTGTGTCACCGTAAACACCAAAATTGGTCATATCCCGCGCAAAAGAAGAAAACTGATTAGAAACGTGTTTTGATTTTCATACAACTAAAAGATAAAATAATCCTCATCTCGCGGTATTCTTGGCGAGAAATCGACGTTACCAATATTATTGGAGTGATCCTAATGTAGCAAAATTCCTCGTAGGATAAGTCTCGACCTGCGGCCCGAACGGCATTTACATAAACTTTGTTCAGCATTCCTTAAAAATGGCACTGAATGCCACGATTAACTTTCGAACGGAGCAGGAAGGGGGGCTTGCAGATCCTGGACCAATGGTGGCCATAGACGTCAGCTATGCCAATAAAATTTAGACTGGCAATACCCGGTAAACACGGTGGCCTGCCGGGGGAAAGCTAAGCTATGTTGAGCCTTAAGACATTGTCGAAGAATATCGACATATTTTGAGGTTGTACAAAAACATCAATGTCACATCGCATCGTCACTGCCCGCTTAGTACCAGGAACAAGGATACTGTACCTAGGCTCGCGGCGGATACGAAAGAAAGATTATCCGGCTTTGCTAACGGCGTATGCTGGTTGATCAAAGTTGGTGATGACATGCTTGGTTTAAGCCATAAAGAGTATGGTCAAAGCCCACAATTATGGGTAAAAGTTTACATAAATTACTAAGCGGTCCTGAAAAATACCAGCACTTGCTACACGTAACGAATGGCATGTTGATTTTAGATACGAACGAGGCCCTATAATTGAGCTTGTGGAGACACAAAACCACCAAATGCTCGTCGTAAAAGACAGCACTTTTTGCATACTTCACACCTTGTGGTTCAAAATAACAAGGGAGAGGCTCTGCCAATAATCGTGAAGTGACACATTATTAATCGAGAAACTCTCGTATTGTAAGTGCTCGCTACATATTAATGCAAGGTATGGCCGGTTATAGACCAACGCATCATGGGCGTGATTCAAACGACGCAAGTGGAGTATATCTTAGCATGGTCCTCGTGGAAAGCGTTCTCTGCATGTACGGCGTGACATGGGCGATCAGGGTTCAAGACATTCGTGGTGGTGATCTTTCGATACACTTGGAGCGGTACTTTTTTTAATCTGATGGGCAGACATCTTCGTTAGATGTCAATGCCAACGTTGGTGCGTCAATGCACAATCGTACTAGCATCGGAGCGACTTATCGAGAATAGGCGCATCATCAAGAAGGTAGCGGTGACGCATAGCTCTTATTGAGCAGCGCAGAGCGTCTCGTCTGAGACATGTCGGTAATTAACATTCGAGCTCGGTCGCATGCTCGTATACCCGGGCGTTGAAGCCTTATTTAGCCTGGAACAATTCCGTCATTTAATGCTTTGTTTGAGCTGGACGAAATCACCATGGCAGAGTTTAAAGGGACTTGACACCGACACCACAGCCAAGTAGTGGTCAACTCAGCTATGGAAGAGTTCGGCTGCTCATCACAAATGGATGAAGCAATCTTACAAGTCGTTGAGAAGGCACCTGGCATAGGAAACTCGATTTTTAATTGCAAAAGGCCGGAATATGGTCTCACAAGACCTGTCTTTAATTTTAGCGCATGATAGAGAAGTACAAAATCAAATTGGCTTGGTTTTATGAGCTATATGCCACCGGTTCCTAATATAGAAATGTTGCTTAACAACATGGAGAGAGGTGCAATGTAGAATGCACTCGACTTTGCTCTCAGGTTTTATTGACTTCTCACGCGAGAGTATCACATCATTGACCGCAGTCAGCACTTCTAGCATATGCTTTAAATGTAATCAGTATGTTGTAAGGACATACTAACGCGCCTGCAACGTCAAAATGTCCGGTGATGAGATATTCATGATGCACATCCATGCTTTGATTCAAAATTGTGTCCATCGACTCTCAGAGCAGCATTTAAACTACATTGTCCATCTTAAGTGCAAGTGCATGAATAAGCTTTGTGAGAATGTAAATTTATACTTCTTTGTCAGGAATGAAATTACTTCTTAGGCGATTTTCTAAAAGCTCGGCCTTTGGACAAATCTCGCTATGGTCAAGATCATTGGAAATTAGCCGGTAACAATAACAGAAAGACAATTATGAAAACAAAATTGACCGCTGCTTAAACAATGTGCGAATGAGCAGAAGGGAATCGGTCATTGCACGACCTTCTTAAGTAGGATACAGATTAACTTTTAGATACTAAACATCAAAAGGCGTGTGAAAGAGTTCAAGAAAGCTACCGGTACTGGCCTTGACGTAATTACTAACACCTTTTAGTAACATCTGTGACTTGTCAGATTAACAAAGTGGCACTGCATCACAACAAGCAGACGTCGAGGGGCGAGGGCAATTGAATATCGAAAGTCTTAAGCTTTGAGCTGTCAAGAGAAACTAGTCTGTCCATGGCAAATGGTTTCCGGCGATGGATGCTCTCGTAGAATATGACATTCACCTAGCTATAGGAGGTCAATACAGATCATGCGTCACTACTTACTGCAACACGACAACCTCACCTCTACACCAGGTGGCTCTTGATTTTAGGGAGTGTGACTGCAAGGTTAAGTATAAGCCATGACCTCGTCTATGTCAGATATAGTTTGTGGCTCGTATGCGCGAGATGAGACACGCGTAGCTAAAGTGATGGCTGCGTAAAGCGATGACTTTCTGTTTATTTATACAAAAAATTGCGACGCAATCAAGCGCGAGGCTATACTGGCTCTTGACGAAGGCTGGGCTATTGTATTACAGCACTGGTTAGCTTGACCCGCCATGTGTAATGTTTCGAATGACCAAGATCAATCATCTTCTTATTCTCTTTAGAGCTCATGATACGCTCATTTTGGTCGAGAGAAGTCGTATGGCTTGGCAAGTACCCCGTGTTAGAAAACCAAGCTGTAAAGTATATACATGCGCAGGAGGTATGTGTGCCAAAGGCGCCAAATGCAAACGGTTAATTGGCAAGCTTGATGGTGCTATCATGCAGCTGGCAGTCAAATACTACAGTTCTTAGTGCAAGGCTCGTCGAAGAACCGGCAGGAATGTGGTATATTGAGCACCTATTCTGTGCCCACGGTCGACGCGGTCACAACAACGACACGGCTTCTTCGCCATGTCTTCAGGCAACATGACCTCTTGGAGTAAAATTCTCTGACCGACCCTGGCTTCACGGGCTTTATTCAAGAGAATTTTTGGAGATTCTTAGCAACAGGCCAGACATATCTTTTACGGACTATCCACAAACCGATGGTCAGACAAACCGAGTAAATTGCGGGGTAGAAGAAATGTTATGCAATCTTTATGCGGACACATACGTCGTTAATTCAGCATACTTCCCCTCGTTGAGTTTGCACTGAGCAATACCGCTCATACCTCAAAAGCTACAATTTAATCTACGTAAATGAACTAGCCATTCGATAATGTAATTTGACTGCAACTTGCTACCGGGCTGCCGTAGCCTTTTGCTTGAAGGAAATTTGGGCTCTGGTCTCTGACCTTAGCTCCATAATTAGAAACAATACGAATCACAAACCGCTATCCGCTAAATCCAACGGTAACTAAAAGTCGCAATACTTAACTCACCGAAACACTAATATGTACTGAACTTTATTAACGATAATTGATAGAAAAAGTTATTTTACATTTGCTTTTTAGCTAAGTAATTCTAACTGCTTTGCATCATGGTTTGGTCATAAAGCCATGTAATGCTTTTAATCCTAGCACTTTAGTACACAGTACTACCTTTTTATTGATCATCAAAACATCACGTGACTCACATCACACAATTTGGCTTTACCTCGAACCTAATAGATTTGTGTAGCTGTATTACACCATACCCGCTCAATACTCAAGTTCTAAGTGTATTATGGCAAAGACGAGGCATCGCTGATTCAAATTTTTCCAATCCATAAAGTATACAAATCGTGCTCTAAGCTTATTGCGTTGAAAACATCGTCCACAACCTTATCGTCGGACTTCATACGACGTCGAGTAATTTTTATGTGAGATTGAACGCCAAAAGCACGCAAGGGGTTTTCGCTTAAAGAGCCTATGCACTGCTTTAGAAAAAAAAGGTACTTATTGATACTGTAGTCTGAATTGGCGAGGTGATACCTATCCAGGATGCCCACCTCTTTTTCGTCTGACTGGCTGCGTTAGTCATTTAGTTCACAAAACCCACCTTGGGAATTTATCGTTGGACTGTCATTTTTAGATTCACCCTAATCATTCTGGTCTTCAGCGCTGGTGACATCATCAACTCGAACATCCCAAGTCGGACCTTCATTGCCACAGACTTTCCGATTCTTGCAGGTGTGCCTTTCGTTGGTTGGTAAGTTTTACTCCACGCCTTACATCTTTCGGGCTTCACTTTAGGTGATGAAGCCGTTCTGATAGCGTTGTCACCATCTAAATCTTCTTCGCAGCATTACAAGAGCGAATGTTCGCCGAAACGTCCGTAGAGCTTCTTTTCTTCGTTACTTTCATCGCCTGAAGGCAGAGGTGTCTGCGAACCAACAGGAAAAGAATAACAACACGCACGCACTTCCCATAGGTGGTTCTTCCAGGCCATCTTTGGCTTAAGCGATTCTTTAGCGGATTAGCCACTTCTGATTCGCCACATGCACGGCGGCTTGACCATAAAATGAGAAGTTGCCTTTTATGTAAAGGCATCGCTATGTGCATTGTGGGGCTGGCTCGGTCATCTCAAATAACTAAATTGATTGTCGTGAAAAGTAGAAAATAATGTATAGTACCTTTCCCTCTTTCAAAAGATGTTAAGGTGAATAGGTCGTTATATTACAAGGTCAAAGAGAACAGGTGTTCTAATCAATATAAGTTTTCTTTTTTTTCTATAGAGGAACATATCAAAAGCAAAATTAATTAATTATTGTCTTTGTCTAGGTTGCGGCTCTGATTATCAAAAATTAAGGGTAGGACAAAAATGAGGGAAAAAAACAGGATTTTGTAATAAATATCCGCCAGCTCGTTTCCTCTGTGCAAGGTGTTTACCAATCCTGTGGCTCGAGCGGTTAGCCGTTCGACCCAGGACCGGGAGGTACCTGGTTCGATACCCATAGGATCCGAATTAAGGCAGGTAGGTCACTTAAGTGGACGGGCCATCACACCCGAGTGTGTGGCTGCCAACTCGCGCCCGATTGGGTAATAATAGGGTTGGATGGGGGACGCCCCACTGACCGAAAAAGCCCCATAGTGTAATGAGGGGTTCGGAACCTGGCCCCAATATGGATTGCTACCAGAATTCCGCGATAGAGACAGCTTAGTCCTAGCGTGTGGGTTCCGGTAGCTTAAATCTCTCGGTGCAAGGTGCTCTAAGATCTCTGCAAGTATGTGGTGTACATTGAGCCTCGATGAACAATTGCTGAATCACAATTACTTCGAGTACTACGTTGTAAACGTGTTCATGGGCCTCACTCAGCATCATTATGATTAATGCGATCTCGTGCATAAATTAATCAAACCTGCTAATTGGTGGAAAGTGATCCTTGGTAGACAGACACAATACCGAATCAGTTCAATCGCATTATATCATACTTTTTATTGCAACTTTACAAAGTACCTTATAAAAGAAATTAAAGTTACCGAGCCCGGATATCCCTACTGTATTTTGGGGTTCGTGGAGATGCCTTTTGTGCCTACCATTCCTTTAGGAGCTCAGCTGAAAAGTAGATGCATAACTTAAGAGTTGCAGGCTCAATAATCTCTGATACTACATGTACTGTCCTTAATGTAGATATCTAATTTTGATGTGTGTGTGCATAATTCGCACTTATATCAGGCAACATCGATATCTGGGCTGTTGGTAAGCTCAGCGCAGCCTATCCTACTGTAAAGGCAAGGCAATCTATGCTGCACTTTGATTACTAATAGTTTTCGAAGAAGGCATGCACTTGACAACGTTTAAACCAGTTGGAGCTGTGTAAGCCTATTTAAGGACAGCTGTGGAGTATGTTGCATAATCTTTGAGAAAACTAGGACGGGAAATGATAGAGGAATACGTCCATATCAACGTAAAGTGTACTTTGCACGAATTAACAAAACATAAGTGTTATATATTTTAATACTTCTGGCTACATCAATCTTATTACATGTGCAGATCATGATAGATCTTGCAATTTGCTCTGGCTGTAGAGCGAAAAACAGACAGAATAGCAGTATTCACTGTGGCAAAATGGCCATGGCAAGCCGTGACGGGTTTGTAAATAGAGAAAGTCTAATCTGTCGTAATTGTTAACCAGGCTTAGATGGAATCGTTGGTTTTTATGTGTCGGGATTCGAGTGAAGTATCTCAAAATGAAATCTTCGCCCTCATCTCTAACAAGGGTTCATTTCCAAACTTCCAATGGTCTTCAAACTGAATTTTTTATCGTGTGCTTGCACTTTGCTATGGAAATGGAGTTAAATAAACTCCCAGATTTCTAGGGTGGAGGCATCGGCTGCAGACACTAGGACCAATCAACACGTGAGGATGCGCACAAAGCAAAAAGTCAAGACCGTCAGTCCATTAAGGAGAGGACACCAGCTTCAACTTCGACCGAATTGGTGAACGAGCTCGCAACTTTAAAGACAGTCGATGCAATTGCAAAAGAAGTCGCACCTGTGACGGCTGTTGATGCTCTAGCGAAGAAGGCCAATAATTCATCGACTACCGATGCACTTGCGCGAAAACTCGTGACTTCGCCGAATCCCGAGGAATTTGCGAAGGGCCTCTCTGTACTGTCAATGAGCTCGGGAAAGCATCTAATTGCCGTTCACATTTACAAAATATCAATGACTGTCAAGAAAGTTGCAGATGAGCTCATGGCTTCATCGACTATCGATACGCTTGCAAAAGAGATCGAGATAAAAACGACTGTCATTGCTTTGACTAAGGACCTCGTGACTTTACCAACTGTCAATGCACTTGTGACGGAGATAGTAGGGACTTCACTGACTGTCGATGCACACATCTGATGACTCCACCGTCAATTGCGAAAAAGCTAAAGGGAAACACCTTACCGACTGTCAATGCGCTTGCGAAAAAGTTGGTAAAGCCGGCGGCTGTCGACGCCTTTGCAAAGGAACTCGTGACCTTCCCGACTGTCAATGCACTTGTAACAGACATTGGGATTCCATTGACTGTTGATGCTTTCGCGAAGGGGCTTACGACTACACTTACTCTCATAGCGCTTGCAAAAGAGCTCAAGAAATCAGGAATTCACCAACTGTCGGTGAGTTTGCAGAGGAGCTGAAGAGTTCACCGATGGTCAATGCACTTTGGAAAGACTACGTGACGTCACAGTCTGTCGATATACATGGAAACGAGATCTTGACTGCACCAAATGTCTTGGTAAATTTTAATGAGTTCGTGACTTCTCTCACCGTCGATTTTCTTGCAAGAGAGCTTATGATTACACCGACTGTCAATGCACTTGCAAAAAGGTTTGAAACGTTACTGTCTGTCGATGGTTTTGCTGAGGAGCTCGTGAAGCTCGTGGCTTATCTCACTGTCAATGTACTTGCGACACAGCTCGACACTTCACTGGCAATCACTAAAATTGCGATATCACTTGCCACCCAAACTGGAGATGATGCGGTAGAAAGCTGCGCCACTTTTGAGGGACGAGTCTATTGCAGCCATTCTCCTGCGACTCGCAATGGACAAGCCGACAGCTACCGAGTACCTTTTCAAGTTTTACGAGGTTAACTCCGACGAGCCCAATTTTTGAGAGCAAATCATTCACAAAATGGAGTGACGTCATCAACAAAGCGTTCAAAGATAGCAAAAGAGCTGACACAATTGTTTTTGACGAATCGGGCTCGGGAAACTTGATTTCACTTCTTGCGGACGAGTCTACGTCTCCAAATACTCGCATGCGAATTGAGACCAAGATGCCGAATTTGTGGCTCGACCCTACTAATAAAAATATATGTACAGGTTATACTCGTGGCTCAAATCGGAGCCGGATATGGCATCGAAAAAGGCTAAACGCATTGCTAATGCGATATTGGCCAATTAACTTGACAAAAGAGTGAAAGTAAGGGCCTGACTTTGCTGGTACGAAGCTCGTGCCGAGCGGGGGAGGAGCAAATCGGCACTGGATGGACACGAAATTGCGACTTTGTTCTAATCTATTACAAATAGTAGTTCATCCATTTTTATGTCGTTACTTGTATTATCATCCAAGCGACTATTGCTCACGTTTTCTTTATATATGACTTTTGCGCAACTTGGATCAATGTTAATATTACTCGCTTAAGGGTGCCCGCGATTGCTGCGAGAAATTTGACTTCGTGCGACTTCGTTGCCACGTCCTTAGATTTTCTATCGCAATGTTAGGGTTCTGGTGTTGCTCATCGATGACGGTTCGAAACTTGATCGAAAGGATCGTACATCCCTTCACGCCTCTTTTGTGCAAGGTGCAGTATGTACCGCATCCATGTTCTGTACATCGAGCAGCGATGAACGATGCTGTCTGCAAGATATACGTTTGCAATGTCTACAATTAATTGG
Organism: Plasmopara muralis; assembly: GCA_003676415.1. NCBI lineage: Eukaryota > Oomycota > Peronosporomycetes > Peronosporales > Peronosporaceae > Plasmopara > Plasmopara muralis. Next base: position 53,961 of record RCHQ01000009.1, read on the forward strand.
TAGCCCGCGATACGCCAGCTATTGGGATCTAAAGAGTGAGCTTCACTCAATAGCGTCGTCTTCAGGATTAGAAACCAAGTCCGGATAGTGGGTGCTCTTCCCACCACATTTTGGAGGGGTGCAGATGCTCAGTCGATGAAAAGATGATGCTATAGGCTCAAAACTTTCTGATCCGTCTTCAATTGTGAATATCTCTTTTTCAAATTGAAATCCAAAACCTAATTATATCAACTTTCGATTGGTGATTTTCAATAAAACTCCTCGTACCGTATGTCGAGGTCGGGTTGACGCAAAATCAAAGCTTGTGATGTGATCATATGACCTTGTACTTTGCACCCTTTTCTGCATGCTTAGAGGGTGACGCCGACGCCGTCAGTGACGTCTGTTGTCTGTTTATCGCTCTGGCTTTGAAGCGAAAAACAGAATTCATGGCTTCACCAGAGCTGAGCTGCCCTCGTCCAACTAAAACTCATTCTGGAATTTCCAATGATCCCCTAATTGTATCATTTATCGTGTGCTTGCACTGTTTTATGGATATGAAACCTACTAAGCTCCGAGTTTTTTATAATGGAAGCATTGGCTGCAGATACTCCGACCAATCGACAAGTGAGGATGCGCACAAAGCAAATATTAAGTCAAGACTTTCAGTCCAGTGAGGAGAGAACGCCGGCTACGACTTCTACCGGCTTAGTAAAGGAGCTCGCAGCTCTAGAGACGGTTGATGCTATTGCAAAAGAGGGCGAACCATTCACGGCTGTTGATGCACTCGCAAAAGAGGTTGCATCTTCAACAGCTGTCGCTGCAGTAACGAAGGAGATTGAAACTTTACCGGCTATCAATGCACTTGCGAAGAAGCTCGTGACTTCACCGACTTTCGATGCATTCAGAAAGGAGCTCGTGACTGCATTAACTGTCGATGCGCTTGCGAAAAAGCTTTTTACTTCACCGGATGTCAATGCACTTGTGAAAAATTGTTTGACTTCACTGACTGTCGATGCACTTGTACAAAAACTCTCGACTTCACTGACTGTTGATACACCTGCAAAAGAGTCGAGACGTTACCGACTGTCGATACCTATGCGAAGGAGCTCGTGACTTTACCGACTGTCAAAGCACTTGCGAAGGAGCTCGAGATTTCACTGACTGGCGATGCACTTGCGAATGAGCTCAAATCTTCACTAACTGTCAATGCATTTGCAAAAAAGCTTGTGACTCCACCGACTGTCAATGAGCTGCGATGGAATTTAAAACTTCTCCGACTGTCGATGTCTTTGCGAAGAAGTTTGTAACGTCACCGACTGTCAATGCATTTGGGAAGGAGCTCATGACTTCACCGACTATCAATGCACTTGGGAAGATGCTCGAGAATTCAGCGACTGTCGATGTACTTGCGAAAGAGCTCTCGCATTCACTTACTGTCAATTTAATTTAGAAGGAGCTTGTGACTTCACCTTTTGTTAATGCACTTGTGAAGGAGCTCGGGACCTCACCAAATGTCGATGCACTTGCGAAGGAGCTCTCGCATTCACTTACTGTCAATTTAATTTAGAAGGAGCTTGTGACTTCACCTTTTGTTAATGCACTTGTGAAGAAGCTCGGGACCTCACCAAATGTCGATGCACTTGCGAAGGAGCTCGGAAATTCACTGACTGTCGAAGCACTTGCTAAGGAGCTCGGAACTTCATTGACTGTCGATGCACTTGGGAAAAAGCTCGTAAATTCACCTAATGTCGATGCACTTGTAAAAAAGGCCGAGACTTTACTGTCTGTCGAAGCACTTTCAAAGGAACTCGTAACTTCACCGACTGTCGATGCACTGGCGAAAAAACTCGTGACTTCTCTCACTATCGATGTACTGCTTGCAAAGGAGCTCGTGACTTTACCTTTAGCAAAAAATCTCGTAGGTTCACTGACTGTTTATGCACTGACGAGGAAGCTCGAAAGTTCTCTGTCCCCCGAAGCCCTCGCGAAAAAGCTCGAATCTCCAGTGGCTATCAATAAACTTGAGAAGGTGCTCGTGACTTCACCGACTGTCAAAGAAGTTGCACAGGAGCTCGTGGCTTTGCTTACTGTCAATGCACTTGCAAAAGAGGTCGGGCCTTTACCGGCGGCCGCTGAACATGCGATATCCCTCGCCACCCGATCGGGAGATGATGCGGTCAGTCTATGGAATGAAGCTGCGCTACTTTTGGAGGACGACGCTTCTGCAGCTACCCTTCTGCGATTCGCAATCGACAAGCCAACCGCTATTAAGTACCTTTTCGAGATTTACGAGGTTAACTATGACGAGCCCAACTTCTTGAATAGCGAATCGTTCACGAGGTGGTATGACGTCATCCACAATGCGTTCAAGATTTGATAAAGCTCTTATCGCCGGACTAGACCCTGAAAAGTTGGTCTCCATCCTCGCGGACAAGCGTACGCCTTCGGAAACTCGCATGCGATTTGAGACCAAGATGCTTGACGTATGGCTTGACCCTGCTGATGAAGATTATATGGACAAGATCTACTTGTGGCTCAATTCAGAGCCGGAAATGGCAACGGAGAAGACTAAACGCGTTGCTAAGAAAATGTTGGCCAAAAATTCGCAAACGAATGAAAGTGCCTGACATTGCTGATACATAGCTGGTGCCGAGCGGGGTTGAGCAAAACTAATCGACACTGAATGGACGCCATTTGATGCTCATTTGAGACACAATTAGTAGTTTATCATCTTTTCTTTGATTGTTCGATCAGCTACAATTTTTCAGAATTTTTTGTGCTTAATATAACAAGAGATCAGATTTTATCATTCACACTAGAAAACAATACATGAGGTATCAGAAATCAGTGAGCATGTTTTCATCGATCAAGCAACTGCACGCAACTCAACTTACGGTGCGAATAGCCGGAGATCCTAATTGGCCTATCGTGGGCCATGCAAAACTTATGCGATTTATTGGTCGTACCAGGACTTTTGGGAATTCGCAGCCGAAATTTAGAAAAAGTCTGCAAACCCACGACCCATTCTTTTTAAGGCGTCCTCCCCTCGACTTAAACTTTAAAAAAACAAGAATTAGTGTAATTCATCAAATCTGACTTTCATACCTTAATGACAAAAAGACACTATCGATTGGCCATGATGAGCCCCTAAAAAGCCCATAGCAATGCCTTTACAAGGAAGGCATCCTTCAAACCTATGGCTGCGTCTAAAACATAGGCTGCGTATGCACCTAGAGTAAGTGGCTCATCCGCCATAGAACTGCTCGAGCCAAGTAGGCTCTAGAAGTACCACCTACGGGGAACGCGCGCAAACCTTAATTTTTTTACTAGCGATCCGCTGACACCTCTGCCTCAAACCAATGAAGATAAAGGTGGTCAATAGCGCTACGGGACCTTTGTCAAACATTCGTCCTTGCTAATGCTGCACAGATGCTTAAGATGGCAACAACGCAGTCAAATTAGCTTTGCCGCTTGAAGTTAAGTCCCTAAAGATGATTAATTAATTCTTCCTCGTGAAGACCGGGAAGTTCATGACCATTCTAATTGATGACGACCGGACCTGAGATGGTTTTGTTGATGATGTCGTCAGCGCTGGGACCAGAATGATAAGTATATAGTCTATGGTGAATTCTAAGGACAAGCCCCAGCCACCAATATCACCAACGCAGCTGCATTTGATGTCCGCGACTTGCCTACCGCCAGGCACCGACACAAGTCGCCTTACCATTTAGAATCCAGTCTCGCTGTTCGTGACAGATTTGACGAAGAAGAGGACGAAATTCCAGATGGGCATACCAGACCATAGTTGCTGAGCAGTACGCAGTAATATCATGTGCGCCGCGAGACTTCACCGAAGGGTTCTTTTCGTGAACCATCATCATCGCATTGAAACCCACTTGAAAAAAAACAACTGACGGCCTAAAAAAGCCAAAGAAAAGGATACCCAACCACATTGGACGAAATCGTTTACGTTCACGAACTCAGAGTACGATTGCTTACTCAGTAGGTTGGAGACCACACACCTCAGCGATATCATGGCTTCGGCATTATGTCAAGTCAGGCCCTTAAAACTTAGGTTTTGAGCGAGTAGAGCGTAGCAGATCTCCACGAAGCCATTATAAGTCACGATAGCTCGTATCGTGTGACATGGTACATGCGGCAGTACTGAGTACCGAAGAGCTAACCGAAAAGCAGTACATGGTCGATGCTTGATGCTTACTAGCAGGAAATGACAAATACTGGATATTTGAAGAGTATTTTTTGTATCGATTGTTGTAAATAAAGCTCAATTGCTTTGTCTAAGTTTTAGCATTAAGACTCTTGGAGTCAGGAGATAGCGATTTACGACTAGCACTGGCTTTGAGGATAGAATGAAGGGTAGAGACCTGAAGCCACGTTTTCTCTAAGCAAAATGCTGCGGCAAGCCGGTGGCAATCTATACTTAAGTAGCGCTTGTATTCGGTCTCCACGGGAGTAACACTTGAATCAATCTGCACTTCGCTGCCCCGTTGCAACTGGTAGCACTAACAGTGAGTCTACACAAACGATACGCGAAGGTTCGTTCGTAAGCATAGTATGTAGCCTGTTGAAAAATAAAGGATCTTGTCTAATGAAAACTCAGCGGGTGGGGGCATGCTAATCCAGCGACAATCTTCCCCAAAAGTCCACATTTTCTAAGGACACGGTCGAGGAGCTACGTTGCTGTTTTGACACCGTCGACTTTGTCCAGCACAGGTCAAGTACTAAATCGGTCACAAAAAGCGCTGTTTGTCGCGGCAGGCAAGAATGAAATTTATATTGATGAACTGACAGATTCGAAATGGTACTGTCAAGCTTGCTAATGGTGTAATTGGATTCGACAAGGATTTCACCTGTTGACATACGTCCATGCTTTCAAATAGACTACTCTTGATAAGGATGTTGTTCCTATATCTACATTTGAAAAGCTTGCGGCCTAATTGTCTTTGGTGACCCAGAGAGCCATAACAAATGCATGCATTTGGTCACACAGGCTTTGTTGTTCGCCACAAAGAAGATGCAAGACCAAAATGAAAACGGTCTTTTCGGCGCTTCTTGACCATCATGGCGCCAGGAGCTTCTTGCAATGTGATGCGATTGTCCCATCCCACCCCACTCAATAAAAGCCGTTTAACAGACTTCGACAAGTTCGTTCGAAGACTATTGTAGTCGATCATGATTTTTTTGGTTACGTGAACGCAAAAGCATCCGACTAACAAGAGGGTAGTGCTTTTGGCCGCACTTGAGGTATGAGGAAAGTCTTCCCAGCAATTTGCTGATGATAGCGCAAGCTTGAGTCTCTGACCTCCGCTATATACTCATAGCGAACACAACTTGCAAGTCGGGTATCAAGAATTGGAATTTTGCCCTAAAGCTTTGACGTAATGTGTTTTGTTTATTTTAAATGTCACTGAACAGTGTTAAAGACAACCTTTTCTTGCGTAAGGTACTATTTTGCAATTACTATATCAAAACCCCAGTGAGCGAATATTTCGCTAAGGTTTAAAAGTCGAGCATGTGCTGAGTTGACGTTAAATTTTCAATACTAGCTTTTGAAACATATTTTACACATCCTAGGCTTGAACAATCTTGTTAGCCTCTCTTCCGTTATGACTTTGGATCTTCTGAGTCCCAACAAGTCAAAACTTCAATTTAAGCCTTCCGTCTTATATACATCATGATTGTGCTTTGTGCCACTTCTTAAAAACCCGCACACAAGCTTTCTAGCCCATTACAAAACGCAGAATAGATCAACTGACTTCCTTGACTGCACTTAGTGTATTGTCGGGATACAGTCGACAAAACGTTTGAGAAAATAGCCAAGTATACAATGTCCGGAAACCACAAGTAATATCGGTGTAAGTACGCTATGCCATCGGATGATAATTTGGCCTCACGCCGCGCACGTCAGTCACCCTCCATTCATAGTGAACACTTTTATGCCTTATGGTCGACTTTGACCTTTAGCCTTTTTATTGAATGGTGTAAAATGCAAATGCTTCTCACCACAAAGGCTGAGCCCTACTCGTGAGTCTGAAACTTGTACTATAATTACAAAGTCAGTAACCTGATTGCGCCCTGCTAAGTTGAGTCGTATAATCGCACGTCCGTGCGTCGCATACCGACTGTTCAAAAAAATTATTGAGCATTCCACACAATCCATGCTCAATCGGACGCTTGTGTCTAATATGTCAAAGCTCATGAACAATAAGCTTGATGAGGTTCAAGAGCACGAAATGGATCGTGCTCGGCGAGTCGCCCGAGAGACTACGTTGAGAGCCATGGGTGTATATGGCATGACTGTACCAGTCCCGATAAACAAGAATGCGCAGCTCAGAGAGCCGGACTATAAGTTCCGCAGGATTGTGTTTTACAGACTGCCGTGCTCAATAGAATGTCAGTAAAAACAGAGATTTTAAGCCAGCACTGTGTTGAAGCTCACGCTTTGTGAAATGTCTGAGAATAACGAGAGCATATTAAGCGATGATTACAAATGTACAAACGGCTGCATTCGATGCTTGGACATTGAATCTAGCAAAGTTGATGTTCGACTATAATATAGTCGTGAATTTGATTCGCTCGATTGAAGTTTTGCCATTGACTGATAGCGAACTTTCATCGTGCGAATAATTTGCTTACAACAACATGCTCATTTGAGCCCTAATCTTGAGCAGTCAACAAGGATCTCAAGACGAGCTCTGTTCGTGGCCTTCGCGCTTCTAGCCATAGTTATGGAATGCGCAGTACGCTGATCGCCATGACTAAAATACTTACGACGTCCGATTTTTTGCCGAAGTTAGACACCACGCTCGCATGAATTCTTTGAGTGAGGTTTTTCTCCTTTTACCCGAGACTGTCTGAATTTGACCGCGACGACGGCGTCACGCGAAAAATCATGCGGCGTATAAAAAGGGACCCAACCTTTTTAAAGGAAAGAAGGGTAGGCAGAAGATGTTATAGCTTCATGCGGCGCACATTGGGCTTCATACTTTGACGTGCATCTGATGGCAGAACTCAAAAGCTGTTGAGCCGTAACGCCAACGAGAGCAAATCTCTTCACCTAGGCGTGCACTATGTGCAAAAACTGCACGTCTCTGACCCACCAATTTCGAGCTGTCATCCCGCGCCCGGTTTGTGCTCCTCGAGACAGAAATTTAGGCTTTTCGTACCTAAACTCATATTCTGAACCGGCATAAAATTGGTCAGCCGCCCTAGCTGTGCCTGCGTCTTATCCGGCGCCAACGATCACGCGCCTTCACAGTGTCGTAGACCTATATAGCATCTGTTTTAAGCTATTGAACTACAAAAAGAAACGTAAAACACCGTGATTCACAAATTTACAAAGGCATATATATATATGAAATAGCCACTATTTAATTTAGCGTATACGTAATATTTATTTCTTAGAATATATTAGACTTTTTGGATTTGTGTAGTAGTCTGGCCATTATAGCACTCAATCTTCTGTGGAATTAATATGATGAGCTTTTAGCAAGAAGCTATTCTTTTTACTATGTTTGGGATATTTAGCTTATATATAAATACCTAATAATAATACCAAATTGTTGATTTTAATTCCGGTCTTATTATTTTACCCTTCCGATCAAAATATTACTTTTAAAGGTATTTTGTCAATTTTAGTTGCCTACGTGCCTTAAAACACTGGTTTTGACACGACGTGTTTGTTCATTGCGGAAATAATTTTCGCTCAGAGCTTTCTCCCTCATCAAATCTAGAGCCAAAATGTAGGTGCACTTACGAAACGCAAGTGATGTCTAGCCCGTTCACGTGAAATTGCGTGTAGCCTGCTGAGGCATGATCGGTATAGTCCACTTAAGATTTTACGAGTGGAAGGATGCTGACCCAGCGTCTTGGCATATCCGCGCACACACTGCGAACCACGTTCGACAGCGGTTTCCACTCGACGTATCCAACCTAGTTTGTTAAGATCACAAGACATATTTAAAACAGCCCGTGAAATGGTGGTACATGTGGAGACATCATACTTGGAAGTCCATGTTGTCCAAGTTCACGGTCGAGGAATTGTGATGCTGTTTTGACTCCGTCGACCGTGTCTAGCATAAGTCAAGTACTCAATCGGTCACCAAAGTGCTGTCCTTCAGCAGACCAAGAGCCAAATCTATACGAATTGACTGACAGCTGCATTATGGCTGCTAATGCTTTGGCTGCATTCGACGAGGGTTTCACCCGTTGGCGTTGCGCATATACGTACTTGTACAATTCGGTCTTTAATTGTAAGTAATATGCCTTATCTCGACCGAAGTGTAATTCGTAAGCCTCATAGAGAATGAGATATTTTTCGTAACGTGAGGAGCCATTACACGCGATGGGTCACGTTTTATAGTCCTGTAATAAGCTTCACTTCCATCGATAATCGGCGAAACATCGGGCATCAGCGCGTCAGTAGTTCTTTTAATTGGGTTTTTAAACTCATCGATCTCCAGAGCCTTGGTCCATGTAACTTCGAGCATACGTGCCACAAAATCTTAGACTTTATTGAAGCTCGTTGGTCACGTCATCAACAATCCCTACAGTCGGACCGCCAGCTGCTCGTCTCGACGCAAGGAGCCTTAATAGCGACGGATAGTCAAGTCGTCCCCCTTCGTAGGTACGACCCGTTACTCGAAGCGCACATATGTGTTCTCGGCCTTTCAGCCTTAGTGCTAATATGAGGGTTCTGTCAGCTGCTTCATGATCACTCGTACCAGTAGTCAAAAGTGATACTAAGCTTTAATGAGTGCTGAAGGAAACTCTATGTTATTATAAGGCTTGAAACTTTTAAAAAAATTGTTTCAAACGCTAAAGCATGTCAATATTATCCCAGGAAGGTTGATGATGAACATCGATTTATGCATTCCATGGCCGCAAAAGATCCGCTAAAAGCAACTTTGTCTCGCTTGTAATTATCGAACTTACACTAATTAATATATCCATCAATACGTCAATTTAAAAAAAACGATTCCTTCTTCCGCATTTGTAAAAAAAGAGGTCTTGAATGTTTTGTCGAGTGATATTGAATATCTCGTCCTTTCAATTTATTCAGCCGACGTTTTGCAAAATGACTTTCTTGTTTCCGTAAGGAGGCTGGGCTCAAATTATAAATCTCTTTAGACTTGCAGCACTTGTATAACTAAGAGAAAACGGAGCTCTTGGGTGCCTTCTCCCGTTGAATAGAAGCGGCAATGCTTACTGAGCTTGTGCAAGTACTTGTTTTTATCATTATCGCAAACTCTTATGAGATAGTAGCGTAGGCCAGACCGCAACGGCTATACTTTATTGGTTTCTGCGCAGATCATTCGACTGCTAACAAGAGATCTGATGACTTTTATCTTCTTTGCCGCAAAGAGTCATGTGTTGATATTGGTTTTAAGATTATCTAATTAACGATCTCACGTTTTCTGTTGATCGGCATACGGTGCCATCCGTTTAAGAGATATGAGTTGCTTGAGTTCCTTGTCGTCCGCAGCCATGATTTCATCCACCGTCAGCCCAAAATCATTGGTCTGTACCCGGCGATACTTAAACCGACACTTCATATCGCCAATCAACTCTTCGTCATCCAAGCCGTACAGTTCATCCTAGTACTTCTGTTTCTCACGCTCCATTTCCTCGACCGTCAAGTGTTTCGTCGTTGCTTCCCCCTCCCGTGCTTCTTCATCTACTCCAGAGTCGATTTATCAGCTTTTAGACGGCAACAAACAAATATAATGTCAAAGTATATCGAAACAAAAGCCCGTAGTGGTCGAAGGCTAGATACAGGTTTAAAAGCCCTTGTAGTATAAGACATTGCTGGGATTGCTGATAGCCTTGTGATATCAACATTCACTCCCGTAGCTTACCCCTTGGCACTTCCATTGCTGAGATATTTATTTGACTCCCGTATTTGGAACCGATAGTGATCGTTTACCGAATTCAGTAAATTTACAACAAGAACGTGAACATTCTGTTTAGTCCTTAAGATAGACGTTAGTGCAGCTAAGGCTGCCCTATTTGATTCTTTGTAAACATAATCTAGTAGCCGCTTGATTCTTGATTTTTCACAAAACGTCGGTGACTTGTGCGGAAAGTGCTAATAACTTTAATTTCCACTTCCCTCTAATCCAGATATTATTGAGCTCACATTTTACGCACGATACATAGGAAACGCAAAATACTTAGTCTATACACGCTATACTTTCAGCTTCAGACGTTCCCACACAACTTTCAACAAAGCGATTTGCATCTCCGCTTCTCGTCTGACTAAAAGAAGCTCCAGATTCAGCTTAACAGCCTCCTGGACAGTTTTGGAACTCGTTGCTCAAGGTAATTGGCTATACAGCTAGTAAGTGTACGCAAACTCAGTATCAAAGTTGTCAGCTTTAAACCCCTAAGATATTTACACAAGTCCAAACCACTTAAGAACCCTCACGAAATATTAATATATTAGATTCAACACGCATCAGCGGCTATCTGCTGTGTGGTTCGACTCCTCAACCATCCCTCGCATGCACCTCGAAGCCAACGCAACAGACGACACACAATCTCAGCCATTAGCACACACCGCTACCTAACAAACACACACTACGCTTTACAGTCACGCAATTACTACCCCAGAGTTTGCAGCAGAAATTCTGCAGCTTTCTTGAGCATATTCGGCGTGAGAAATATGAGCGTCCACAACTCTATTGCAATGTAAACATCAATTGACTGGACCTCAACTTCAAGTATTCCCATTCAGCCATTTGGCATTCTACCATATCTTTTCAATTGCACTACAAATTAGTTTACCAAGCACTTAACACTCCGCCTTCATGATATCTACTTGAGCAAAACTGCTCAAAAAATAATTTGGCCTAAAATATTAAGCTTCAGTCCATGGCTTAACACTCGAACTGGCACCTCGTTTTCATGACACGGCTAAAACTGTGCGTTACTACTAGCCCATATGTCTCTTTAGCATCAAAAATATTAGAAAACAGTAGTGACTCGCAGTGCAAATGATTGGTGCCGCATAAGTGCGACTACACGAATCTAGATTTATGTAATCAATCCCCGCAACTTTCATTTGCACCGCACAATTGATTTTCTCTCCGCCATATAGCGACAAAGTAATCCGATTTGTGTTTTCGCTACGGGGTATTGACAAACTTACATACTACAGCAACTTGGCCTGGAAGTCTATATACCGTAAGAATCGGGACTCACTAATCAAAACTCACTTTTCGCTAATTACCACTCACTCCCTTTTTAAAAGACCTTTTGCACTGTTTGGGTGCTCCGATTGGCTGCATTGTAAGCACTACTATTAATGAGCTCTGTTATTATAAATTCGAGCGCGAGCCTTAAATATTTGAATCTACGAATCTATTTTGTCAGCGTCTTTAACACCATTTACCTCGTCATGAAATGTTACTTGAAAATCATCAGTGATATACAAATACTTCGGTCTACTGACTTCTTCACAAGTGCTACTACGAGACTAATCAGCTCTAACAACGAAAGTTTGTGAGGCTTGTTCAAAAATGTTAACAAGCTTCTTCTTCGTGATGTTTTGCTTAGCATTTGCAAGTAGACAAGCTTCTTATATTGCACCCACGACCATCTGCAAGCATTAACAACAAACGTCAAATAACCTGACAAACCGTGGACTCGCTCGTCACTTAGCCAGGACGTCATGTAGCGAAATCGTGTCATCGAGGCTTTACAGCCACAACTAATCATATCAACCAGGAGAGGTAAGATGTATATCGGTCACAGCTTAGTACAATTGACGGTGTCGGATGTGCTTTCACGACCTTCTCCTTTTGCGCAGGACATGATCATGGGCACCCATTTTATGGGTCAAGCAGGGAGAGCAGAATGCTTTCCCTGCTTTTGGTTGAGATAGACATAAATTGTTGGTGCGGTCAAGAGCGATGCTACATCGGCTCTCGATGGACCCCGGGCTGTTTTCTTACAGCACTGACCAATTTGATTTGATATGTGTAGTGGTCTTTAAAGGTTAATATTATAAAACATCGCATTTTTATGAGGACTGGGTCATAGTACACCGCGTGGCTGCCGTACCGGTCAAGAGAACACGTATGACCATCTATCGATGAGGAAGCTGCTTACGTGGTTCAGCATACATAAGTGAACAAGAAATGTGTGGCAGCGCGCTGAGCCTTCGACGATTGTATCCGCATTATTGACAAGCTTGCCAATAATATTGTGCTGTTGGGAGCACATTAGCATAAATTACGTGCTCGACTGGCCAAAGGACCCAGCAGGTAGCAATTATTTGATGCAAAATGGCTCATTTTGCGGCTATACCGGACATGTCAAAATTGATAGCAATCTTTTAAATAGACTGTATGAACTCTAATAGTCGATTGTTTGCGCAGAGACCCCGCCTTACCGACATTCTTCAAATATTTGTCGAAAAGTTGCTTAGTACCAGGTTAGACATGACCACAGCAAACCATGCACTAAACGACGGTCGGATAGAGCGAGTGAGTCCCGTCGTTCAAGACATCTCCTGCAACGTGCGCGCGGATGCACCCATTTCTAAAGCAGCTTTGTTTCACTTGCTGTGTCTGATGTATGCAATGCCGTGCATGTTACAATAGATACCCGGTGTTCACAATTTTTTCTTAGCTATTCTCGCTCATTGGAGCTCTAAATCTGATATGGGATAATAAGAATTGGCCTGCTGATAGATTTTATCTCACAAAGTGTAGGCAAGTCGAATTTTAAATCGTGTGAGAAGCAAAACGACTAAAAGATAAGATATGCGAATAGAGCATCCTGAGCGAAAATAAAGAAGGAACAAGAGAAAATCTAATATCGAAGAATAAGTAGAATAAAAGGCTAGAAAAAGCCTCCAAATACAAGTACCACTGGCTTTAAGACAATAGGGCGTCCGGGCATTCTAAAAAGTTAAGGATCGTGAACAACAAAAGCTTCATGATTTAGCTTGACATTTTAAAGAATGTCAAGAACAAGGCATTTTATGTAGGCCTTTTTACCGTTCTATGACTCGGGTCGCGAGAACGTGGGATATTCGGCACCGGGTCATGAGAAGGCACAGCCACGGAAAGCCATGCATTAGTTGGGCCAAAATTTGGTTTGGACACACCGCGCCATATTCTCTGTTTAGAAAGGCACAAGTCGGGCAATATGATTGTGGTGCGTTGCGACTGAGCGCTCGAGGCTCAAATGATGGCCGGAAAAGACCTTAAATTTGGAATCTGCGAAGCCCTGTGCATGTTTAGGATAGACTATCAGTGTTAAGCTCCGCCAAGCTATGAGCTGCGTTTGGCAGTCGTCTATCACCGGCAGCATCATAGAGAAGAGCGCCACAATGGGCAGAATGGACTAGACTATTGTCCTCCCTGTTGATAAAGAAAGCGAGTGCGATCATCACGTGGTAAGTATACTTCGCGCAACGCCGTCGTTGAATTCATCCCCAGTATGTAAGAAATATCTTTACTAAAAACCGCATGAGAATTCAACATCTCACTTCGGCAAATCCCCTCCCTGACTTCATAAACGTTTTTGATCATGGAGATCAGCGCGTTCGGCAATACTAAGCTTCTCACCGCTAATACTGACAATAATGAGGCCACAAGAAGAGCTCATCTCGAGATCTCTTGTACCCGCTGTAGGGCTAGTGCTCACGAGAGATTGACGTGCGGAAAGCAGGTCGCAGGACGATATTCCACAACGGGTCTTCAGGCAGCAATTTAATTTTACTTAAAATTTGCAAGGTGCGAGCAGAAAATTCAGCTTCTTATATTTTGTGTTTTATGCTGAAATGCCTTTCGTTATTCTTAGCACTCATGAGTCATGAGTTTTTATTGCGGTGCCGACACCAATCTTCCGCTATTTTCAGCCTTAAAATAAACACGGCGCCCGCACTAAATTGGTTTTGTGAAACCAACAACCTGGTTTTTATGCCTGCGAGTGTCTCACGCTAGGTGGTTGTCAAGGTCAAAATATTAATGCTATTACATTATTGGCTCTTCACGTATTATTTGACCGCTCCTGAGCTTCGAGAGTTTCTGCCTCATCGAGGTCGTTGAGTATGAGCTTTGAATATAGAGGCCAGCGCAGAGCACGGAGTGCGAGGAGTATGGTCCAAGTACAATTGCCAGTAGCGAGCATGTGGTGTGCGACGCACGACCCCACGATTGCATGTTTAAGTGAGAGGGATGTATGCAAAACATCATCCAAAATCTTGCTGGACTAACAGTATGAATGTACAAATGGACCCACGAGCAAGGCTCAAATTTTTGTAGGGATACCCTTCTCTCTATTACATTTTGATGTGGGCCGTTGTCGGCAATGGGGCAAACGATTTTGTCTCCTTTCGACAAAGTGTGGCCGATACGCGAGGTGCAGCAGTGACCGATAAGCGACCGAATCATCATCTCATGGAATAGCATACCAAACCCATAATGCCGTGTGGTTGTTAAATAATGCAAGCCTGGCTCGTATATAATAAATGTTACCGGTTTTTAAGTTTGACGATGAACCAAGTGCATTGTTATTGATGTAGTGGGTCTGTCAGTCCTTTCATCGTCACCCCTACTTATTTAAAGTCTAATTCGGAACCAGGCAACGCTTTGGAGAGTGCTACGCAATCTTAAAGGCAGCATACTAATCAAGTCCCTGAGGATCGTAGTATCCGGTATGTCAATATCGCCTTCGAAGGTGTGATGGCCGTTAAACGTCCGTTAAGACGAAATTTGGTCTGTTCATACTCGCCAAACTTTTTCTCTTAGGGTTTAAGCTACAGCTTGTTGTGCGGATGTTTGGCAGTGTGACTTTTGACGTACAAAAAGGTTGAAAGAAAAAATTAGACTTGTACGAGCACGAAACATTAAAAGATTGTATATGAGAGTGTAGTCACGTGATACATTAGTCATCAATAAGAAGTAAGTACTTAGCAGTGAGAAATTTCATATAAAAAAACTGACACATGATCTTATAACTACGGTCTCATGCGTATTGGTCGAAGTTGCTATGTTAGATAGTGACTGTAGAATATACCTCCTAAATAAAGTTTTCCTCACATTTTGAAATTGAATGTTAAAATTAGCATTATTTTTGTAGCTTAAATCAGATTTTGAAGTCAGATAGATAATCTGCGACTCGTGATGGCCTTAAGTGTTGAACCAATGTCGAAGACCTGTCTTTAAACCAACAGCTTCAGTTGTATTGCAAGGTCACATAGCCTTTTATACCGAAAAGGCGTGCAGAAGATGTAAAATCTTCCGTAAACGCCTGTTCAAGCCATTATCTTATTGGTAACTATGTATACAATAATTTGCAAAACTTAAATGCGATAAAACTCACATAAGAGTTGAGCTTATAGAATAGTGTCATTGCAAGAACGACATGAACTTTGCTCTTTGTACTTGTATATACACCGGTGTTTGAATGAAAAAGACCGGCATAAGAATCTCCCAAGGGTGTTGATCTACTAATGACCCTTGAGGCTAGCCGGATGAGAGTATTAGAATGCATCGACATGAACATTTTGAACCTCTTCTCTGTTTGCAATAGTTCCTGCTCGAATCTTTAAGCTGTCTGGTACCTTTGCTTACGGCGCGCTTATTTTTCAAGTATACCATGAGTTTGTAAGCACCACAGCTGGAAAAAGGTAGGAAATTAGTTCTACCTCAAACATTGTACGCCAGTATCTAACATTACAGGAAGCTTGTTTCGGTCGTTTTTGCAATGATTTGGTCTAATCGTTTGTTGCAATACTTTACGATCAAGTTGCGCATCCAAGGCGCCTATCATCCCACTAAAGTTAAGATAGAGTGTCTCGTAAATTGTCAATCAATGCTTTTGTAAAACCGTGGCGTTGCACCTCTCTGCTTCTGTCGTTTGCGGTATCGATTGTTTAACATCATCATTATGCGCGATAGAAATCCAGTGCCAGGTCGTAAGATAGACGTCACACCAGTATTAGAGGCGTTGCCAAAGAGCATAAAGTATACTGGACGCGAAGTTTGTTGATACTACGGTAGATTACAGTGTTTCTGTAGGTGAAGTAATTTTATTTAGAGCATTGATATGGTATCAATGTGGCCTAAAGCTTCCCGAAACAAACACAGCTTACCATCAATATTCATTATACACGACTAGAGCAGGCAAATATGGTCTTCAATTTGTTATTTTGACAGTTTGAGCTCGATGCTTGCCGCTTTAAGCTTGAAAAGGTAAAGTATATCCAGCTTCTGAGTGCTTGTGTCCCATGTTTTACGAGCCCATTCCCTACAAAAGCGAATACCGACCACTGGTTTTGTCTTGCATGTTTGACAACGCAACGTCAACTTCCTCTCGGATCACACACTTGTTATCAGATATCTTCTTCCACTTATTCAAGTCATCGTCAGTCTCAGTATCAGTATATCGACTGCTCTCGAACACAGCGTAGGTGCAACATAATAGACTACAACTTTCCACTATACGTAGGATAAGACTTTTGGGTCACTCAAGCAACTTAATATATGTTTCTTCTTAAAGCCTCTGAGTAGTAGAGTCGCGCTACACGAATGATTGAGGCTCACGAAGTCGAGTTTCTTACGAAGAAACTTGGCGCACTTTCACTTGTTCGAGCAGCATGTATGAGCGATATGAATGTGAGGTCTATATATTGGGATTAAGTGAGCACGAAAGCAGGAAAAGATAAAATGTCTTTAGAAGAGATGCGAAAGAATGCGGTGGATGCCGAAGTTTGGTAGCAACCAAGTGTGCTCATAGGACAAGTTGACGATGATGAAAAATTCAATTTTGGTGAGCAATGTCTAAGCGGAACCGAGCACTTGTGCTCAATTCAGCGAAATCGAATACGTCACCTCGTGGGAAAGCCCAGGTAGATTATTAATACTATTATTCAGTTGTGAGAGAAATATTGTTAGTCACTGAGCTAAGATACTAAAGTAAACTGGGACTTTGTTAGCAATGCTAATATTTTATTACTGCTTTATTTATACGAAAAACATTTTCTCGGTGAATATCAAATAAATTATACGACGCGATGAGCATTAACCAAGAAACCAATTGCCTTAACCTCGCGCCTTCTAAACTTGTTTACTTAAATGGTTAAGAAATTCCATTCGTGAGAATATATGGTCATCTAAACGATGCTCGGTGCAGGGACACAGACACGAAGACCAAATGTCCATTTGCGACTAAGATTGAGCGAAACCATTCATAGGCCTCCAACGCAAAGCAGTTGATGGTCTATACAGCAACGCACGAAAAGCTGTCTGACCCAGCTTTCACTGAGTAATGATGTGCCTTTCAAGACTTGGGATGCTATCGAGCATCTTTGTAGCGACGAAATTTATCGGAACCGGTGCTTTAATGGCAAGAAGCAAGTTTGGTATGTATGCTACATGTTTGTCAAAGCCAGAAGACTTTTTTACCATATTGGGGATTGTTTTGGCCCACGCAGTTAATGTACGCTACGTTGAAAAATAATATGGTTAATTAAACCAAATTGTAATGAAAAAGAGAGTGATGCACTTTCGATTAAAGCCTGTGCGTGGCTCAGAAAAGTACTTGTGTTTCAGCAGTCACGCGTACTACATATTCAGGATTCTTTTATATTTCACTAAGGCTGGCGCAAGCGTATAAAAGGGTTCAATTATAGTTATAAGGCATGTCATAATATAGCCTGTAGAAAGCATGATTAATATTTGCTATTACACAATCAAAGTTGTCTTGACTTTACGATAGATGTAAAGTAAAACACCAGAATTGCTCAAGAGCAATTTTGGTGAGATTTAATACTTATTGGCTTGTCGGAAGGTAAAGATACCACTGGCACGTATACTGGCATCTCAAGTGTCAGACGACCGCGCTGAAAAGGCTTTTAAACTTGCGCTGGTGGTGTTGCACAAAAACGCACTTTGTTCTTCCTAGTACTTTTTTTTGCGTCTCACCACTAGGCTGTTAGTGTAGCCGACAGTATAAAAGTACCCAACTAAACGGCGAAATTTTCTTTAGATGTGAATTTGCTAGGGCGTAATTAAAACTGGACTCGCACGTTTTTGTGCAAAACATTTATAAGTTGCTTTGTTAGACACGGCTTTTCAAAAATGTATTTTATACACAAAGTATTCGCTTTTGTAAAAAGAAATCGTGCGGAGTGTAGTGGTCAAGTCACGAATAGTGGGCTGGTTATTGCCTCATTTGGCCAGCGCATCGTCTGACGTGCTCACTCGATGTGCGTAAGGTTTAAAGTCTTGAAAGTGTACTAAACACTCGTGCGATACCTTGCCGAAGCTAATGAGCTCAATATCGCATCGTGTCTATACTCAGAGAAAGATGTGTGGCCGGTATTTACATGTCAGTACAAGTTTTGGCAGCAACTGTTATGAGTACAGCTGCAAGTTCAGCAAATCGGCGGTTCTGATTCGCTGAGCTGTCGTAAGAAAAAAGCTTCGTTTGGGATGCGTCAGGCACGTTAATAGTTTAGTGCTGTCGACAAACGAGTGTGCTTCTAAGCTAAATAATGGCCGTGTCAGGAGCTTTAAAGGAGTCAGGCGAAAGACAGTTGACATAACCATCTCATATGTGAACACTACAATCTCTTTTGATCGGGTTGGAAGAAAGCGGATGTCGCAGCTGTAGTGTCGGATAGACACTTACGCAAGTGCCAGATCATGATGTAAGAAGGGAAATTATCTTCTGTTTGGATTCGGACCTCTGTTTTGTTTAACAACGAATGATACACACGTCACCGAAATTGATATTTTTATGATACAATTTATTGTCGTGAGTGACCTCGCAGATTCATACCCAAGTGTTCAAGCTTATTTATAGTACTCGATCAACAGCCGTCTAGTCTTAGAGCCTTCCCATTGGTGAGTTTTATGATTGTCCAGAAAAATTCAATCGCTGAAATTGAGGCATCTTAGCTCTCCTGCAATATAAATGGGTTGGTATGAAGCATCAGAAATGTTGGCTCAAATTATTGGTTTAAAACGTACGGTGCCCATTGCCAATCTGAAAAGAAGATTGCCAATCGCCAATCGGCGAAGTATTCTTTGGTTGTTACGTTGCTACATTGAACATGGCGATGTATGACCTGAGTTTTTGTGTTGTAATCCTTTCCAAAAAAAATGGCTTCATCGCGCACTTACAGCCGCAAAGCTTGCTCTAAACTTTTTTGCATGAAATGTCTTTCTATATGTGCTGAGATTAGCCTTGGCTCGTTGTAGTACTGTCTTGATGCATTCTATAAAAATTAAACTGGAATGGACAAGAGCTTCGTTGACTTGAGCCATTTTTTGTCGCCGCCTTTGTTGTATCTACGTGCCAAAGTTCAAGCCATCTACCGCGCAGGTAGATACAGCTGGTCTGTTTGTGTTCATCAAGACATTATCATGACTACAAGGTATTCAAGCTTCGATGTTAAGTGGACATTTCCTCTGTGGACAATCCGTTGAACGTAATAACATGTGGGACACGTAAGAGACAATGTGGTTATCTTCACAGTACACGTTCCATTTTGGCAAAAAAAGAAGGATATTGTAAATTAAGTTTTTCACACTTATTTTGTCTTAAGCAAACACACGAACGCATATTTAGCATCGTTGGTGCCAACGTATTCTATATCTTGACAACTATAACTACTTGAAGTAAGCCGTTCTTGATCTCTCACATAGCCAACTGCAGTAAGATTGTTCTGCATCAGGTTCACCGTCGAAAGAAGTAACTGCGTGCATTTTGAGTGGGGTTCTTGCGTAGTAGCTCATGCCTGGATACACAAAGCGCCCAGCGTACATTAGCTCTGAGGCGTCTAGCCAATCACACAGCTCTATCCGGTCAGTACGAGGATGCGACTGGGACGACAGACCTGGTCAAATTATCGTTTATAGTGGCATTTAAGTCGCCCATAACTATGTGCTGGCGCTTGCCACCCCATAATATACGAGGAGTATTACAGAAGCGCGAAAAAAGTTGCTACGTCTTGAGGGATCATTGGATGCGTATACATGTATAAAAAAGCCACTGTTGCCCCGCCAAGTTAGGTCTTGAGTATTAATTATCTAATACGTAAATATACCTTGTAAACGCGCTTTTTTATATTCCTAGCCTTCTGAATTAACGAGGTTGATAATGAACAAGTCCTACGTCATGTCTCTTGCTTAAAAATATAGGACTTGACATCGGACCAAAAGCAGCGGGTTTCGGTGTCGATTATTTTTCCTTGTTTGTGATTAAAAAATCCCTTCTAAGATCCGTCTCTTTATTCGTGACCGGCTGGTGTTCGGAGAGAGACAATAGATCTTCCGATTTGATACATTAGCCCTTTCGAAAGGGTAATTATCGAATTGTAAGTGCTGTTCCGAAGAATTGTCTTGGACAGCATCCACGATCAAACGCTGTCAAAATATATTCCAAGCTAATCGCGAGGCGGCTGAGCATCTTCCTCTTATCGCTAACTTGTACAGATTGCAGCAGGAGGTATTATACTGATCTGTTCACCGCCCTCTCGTCATCTTTCAGGACTTACAAAATGCGAAAAGACAGGTATATAAAAACATGCGGTATCTCAATCGACTTTGCTTCAGCCTTTGAGAGCATGTTGCGGCCGGTATAAAAAATGGTTTCAGATATAATGCAGCATTTAAAGCGTATCAAGACTTTTTTAAAGCCAGACCTCAGTCGTTCCATTACGAAACAATTCGACCAGCGACTCGTTTTTGGCGCGGGATTCCGCCAGCGAGACCCACTTTGACAGATCTTTTATGGGCTTTCCATGGAATTATGCTTATGTACTTTGTTTTCCAATCACAGACTTACTGTTTATGAACTATCGATATACTAGCGTTTGTCAATGACGGTACCAGGTATTTTAGTGGTGCGGCGACTTTCTAATTACGATCCAAAAGTATGCAAAGGCATCACGATTGCGACTTAAGGTAGAAAAAACATGTATATGCCGTTCATTTCAAGGCCGACATACTTAAACTGACCCGGTTTCAATCATGTAAGACTACTAGCATTTTGATCTTGTCAAACAGCGTGTTCCTGCCACCCGTATTTATAGAGACATCCGAACAGGGATTCTCACTTAAGTATATACGCGCTATGCCGTATAAAAGGACTGCTTCCGTATTCTACGCAGACGACAGTGCACTTACAGAGTATCATTTGATACACCGCTAAGTAGAATTACAGCATCGCTATTGACAGTAGTGAATACATTTATCTGCACTTTATGTTCCTTTAATTCACAGTCAATAGCACTGCATCAGCCGGGAATCTGCCACAAGCTGGATCAACACATTTGCTCCTGATGGCAGGCTAGAGCTAACATCGAAGGCTTTCATTAGTGCTCTTCACCTCAAGACATTACGCGATGCTATTATTGCGACTTGAAAGTCAAATTCGACCCTCCGATAATTTAGACCATAATTTGAGTAATTACGAGTGCATTGTGTACGTCTTCGACATCTTGTCGGCAGACACAAAGGGAGAGCAACGGAGCCATTATCCTGACTAAGATATCTACGCTATGCGTTTGCACGCCTTTCAATGTTAATCGATTACACCTGTTCCGTAATATTGCTCAAGAGATTGAACAGTGGCCTCGCCATATTTCCATAATTTACACTTCACTTTTGAAAGTGACCGGCAAGGTTAAGGAACTCTTCTGAGCCACTTTGGTTTAAAAAAACCAAACATTTTATAGGAGCCTCAATCCAATGGAAAAATTAAGTATGGGTATATTTGAATAAACCAGCACTAGCATAAAACTAATTCGTGTGCATACCCTTATGCACTACTTGCAAGTGAATAATTTAGCTCTTTCTTTGGATCTTCTCGTGCTCTGCACGACTACGAAGTCAAAGGACATCAAAGTATGTTTGTACATACACCTTTTAAGGCCTAAGCAGTTGCGTCACCAAACGAATAGGCGTCACAGGCGCGATTGAAAGCCCTGAAGGCATGGCCGACAACCCTTAAAGTGCTGGCCGCAGTCAGCGGAATGTCTCTACACTTTAACACCATTAAGTATATGCTTGATATTACGACACAGAGCAGCAGCATGAATCGACTCAACCATCATCATCGCTGTCATCCGTACGAAGTGGAGCACTAACTTCAAAACAATCGCACAAGATGAGGTAAAAGCCGTTATAGAGGGTTGGCGCCTAGATAAAGAGGTCGCCCAACACCAGAACCCTAACATGGCGAACGAAATTTTGTCTGAAGACATGGCAACTTTTTTGCCCAACGAAATTTGGTGAGTGTTGCTCTGAATGTACGCGTACGTCGACATCGTTAGGTGGTCTCGTGATGAAGAGGAGTGTTAATTCACCTCAATTGCACTGCTTGAGCTCATTCACCTCGATAAGCTTCCTCGTCAGCGAGTGAATAGATAGGAGCGGGCCCTGAATGGAATATTGGTAATTTGATTAGTACTATTATTTCGAGTAGAACCACTGATAAGTCGAAAAAGTGTCATATTCTTTATCGACTACTCTTTAAAAAATACGATTTTTTTCTTCTACTGTTACTTCTAAGCTAAATTTCTATGCTGTATTTTAACAAAGCAACATGGCCATGCTTTTTGAGGAGCCTCTAGTCACCACCCACTCTCCGCTATTTGCCACTCACAAATATTTATACTGCTTTAAAGCTGGCGTTAGAATATTAATACAATGCTTGCATGAAAATTAAAATAATAGCCTGCGACTGAAGGGCAAGCGAGAAGGTGAAGACGCCTTTCTAAAGGAAGAGGTTCGTGAAAGCACATCTGAAAGCATCGATTGTACCAAGCTGTGGTCGGTATACGTCTAAGCTTTCTTCAATAACTCCAATGACTTGAAACGGTTGTGGCTGTAAGGCCTTGATGACACGATTTAGCTACATGATGGCCTATTTAATAAGCAGTGACAAGCGGATTCACGGTTGGTCAGGTTGTTTGGTAATTGTTGTTAATGCTTGCAGATGCTTGGTGGTTCAATATAAGAAGCTTGTCTTCTCGCTAATGCTTAGCAGTCCAACACGAAGAAGAAGCTTGCTAGCGTTTTTGAGCAAGCCTGGCACAAAATTCTGTTGTTAAAGCTAAGAGGTCTTGTAGCAGCACCTGTGAAAAAATACTAATTAGAGAGTAGACCGAAATATTTGGATATCACTAAAGGATTTTAGGTAACGATTTCACGACGAGGAAAATGGTGTTTTAGACGCCGACAAATTAATTTCGTAAATTTCAATATTAGGGGCTCGCGCTTGAATGCTTTCAAACAGAGCCCCTAATATTAATGCAGCCAATCGGAGCACATGAACAGTGCACAAGGTTTGCTTCAAAGGAGGGGTTTTGCGTAAAGTAAATGGTGACTAGCGACTCTCGGTTTTTATGGTATTTTCGATCGGTACGCCACGGGAGTGAATGTTGGAAGTACAACAAGGGCCATCAACAATTACGTACTACAAAAATTACCAAACATCCATCTAATCACACAACTTTCTCGACCACTACGTTTTTTTTGTTTCGGTATATTTGGACAATATATTAGATTGTAGCCGACAGGAGTAAAAGCATCTTGGTGTATAAACTGAGAAGGGTCAAGTCGTAAGATCATATAATCTTAAAAGCAATACCAACAAATAAGTTTTTGCGGCAATGGAGATAAAAGTCATGGGATTCGTGTTAGGATTCGAAAAGTCTGCGTAGATACCGAAAAAGAGAAGCCGCTGTGGTCTGGCCTACGCTACTGTCTCAAAAGAGTTTGCGAAAATCATTCAAGCAAGTACTTGACTAGCTCGAAATGGGAGATGCGAGCATTGCCTCTTCTATTCAACGGGATAAAGTACTCAAGAGCTCCATTTTCTCAAGTGTTGCTAAGACTCAAGAGAGAGGGGCCTGGAAACCTATTTGTTCCAGATTTGTATTTTGATCTCATATGGAAACAGGTCTACCACTCTGCGAAACGTCGACTTATGTGCAATCTCACTCGACTAAATAACCATCTTTCTGGACAATTGACGTAATAACAAATATTAGCAAAGAGTGTAAATTTGCTAATTACAAACGAGACAGAGTAACTTTCAAGCGAATCTCTTACGGCCCATGGAATGCATGGATCGGTGTGCACCATAGACCTTCCTAAGACGATGTTGACATGCTTTGGCGTTTGGCACTTAGATCCTTATCTAAAGTCTCATAGAAACATTGAGGTTCTACCAGCTTTCCTCAAAGCGTAGTCCCGCTTTTGACCTTGCTGCTAAGGCGAGTATGAGTGATCACGAAACGGCTGACAATACCCACATATTTACAATAAGGCTGAAAGTCCAAGTACCGTTACGTGCGCTTTGAGCAACAGGTCGAGCTTACGAAGAGAGGCAACTTTCCGACGCTATTCAGGCTCCTTG
This sequence comes from Plasmopara muralis, assembly GCA_003676415.1. NCBI lineage: Eukaryota > Oomycota > Peronosporomycetes > Peronosporales > Peronosporaceae > Plasmopara > Plasmopara muralis. The sequence continues at coordinate 78,351 of RCHQ01000009.1, forward strand.
AGCAGTAACGAGAGGTTGTCGGTCTGAATGTAGGGTTTACATGGCCAACGAACTTAAACTAGCTCTAAAACTTCGTTGCACGAATGCTCGAAACGACATGTACGAAGGCTCTGGAGAGCGATAAACTTGAAGACTTGAACGAAAGGATTGCTGATGCATTAATGCCCGAGATTTCACCGATCATTGATGGAAGTGAGGCTATTAGATTACAGGACTATAAGGCGTGGCTCAACGCGTGAAATGGCTTCTCACGAAAAATAAAGCTTATGAAATTCACTTCGGTCGAGAAAAGGCGAATGTCTCATTATTGGTGGACCAAGTTTAATGAGTACATATGTGCGCATTAGCAACGTGTGCCAATTAATAAAATTCTCATTGAATGCAGCCACACTATTTTTGGCAAGATTGACGGTGCCATTACGCAGCTGTCAGTCCAACAGTATGAAATTGGCTCTCGGTCTAACGAAGGACTCGGCAGGCAGCACAAGTACTTGACCTGTGTTGGACACCGTCGAGGGTGTCAAAACAGCATCACACGTGACCTTAGCCAACATGGACTTCCCGAGATGATGTCTCGGACCTGACACCTCACTTGACGGCTCGGTCAAATATATTTCGTGCGCTTTAGGGTACCAGGATAGATATGCCGAGTGAAAAGCGCTGTTGCACGTGCTTCGCAGTGTATGTGCGGATATGCCAAGACGCTGGTCTAGCATGCTTTCACTTGTGACATTTTTACTGAACTATACAGCAGGTTACACGCCATTTCACGTGAATGGGTTTGACAACACTTGCGCTCCGTTAGTGCACCTCCATTTTTTCGCTAGGGTTGATAAGGGAAAAGAAGCCGAGCCACTTTTTCCACAATGCACAAACAGGTCGAAGCACTTTAGTCAAAAACAGTGTTTTGAGGCACGTGGGCATATAAGCAAAAACTGACATGAAGCCAAGTCAATTGTCAGAAGAATAGAACAGCTTCTTCCTAAAAGCTCATCATATTGATTTATATATAGAAATCGAGTGTCATATTAGCAAATTTTCTAAACAATCTCGAAACGCATCATATAGTCAATGTAATAAAGATTGCTTATACGCTGTAAATAAATTCAGCTAAATTTTGTTCCTGAACATTGAGTAGATCACGATGTTTTTTTACATTACTAAATATTATAGCTTAAAATAGCAGGTGCTCATATTGGTCTACTACACAGAAAAGGCGCGCGATCGTTGGCACCGGATAAGATGCAGGCATAGCTAGGACGGCTGACCAATTTTATACCGGGTAAAAATATGAAATTAGGCACGAAAAGGCAGAAATTTTCTCTCGAGGGGCACAAACCGAGCGCGGATTGACGCCAAAACGCGCACAAGCCGAGACTGGTGGGTCAGACACCGAAACTTTCTGCACCCAGTGCATGCCTCGGTGAAGACGTTTGCCTTCTTCGGCGTTACGACTCGACAGCATCTGGTTTTTGCCATCAGACGCGGTTATGGGATACGTCAAAGTAAAAAGCCTGCAGTGCCCCGCATGAAGCAAAAACATCTACTGCTGCCGCCTCTTTCTGTTAAACAGGTCGGGTCCCAGCGTGATTTTTTGTGTGACGGTTAGATTCAAACTATCTCGTGTAAAAGGGGGAAACCCTTACTTTAAGAACTCATGAAAGAGTGGTGCTCAACTTCGGCGAAAAAAAATTGGACGTCGTAAGTGTTTTTATCATGGCGACCAGCGTACTACGCTTTGCAAAATCAGGGCTGGATGCGCAAAGGCCACGAATAGAGCTCGTCTTGAGGTCCTTATTGACTGCTCAAGATTAATGCTCAAAGAAGCATGATGTTGCAAGCAAACGGTTTGCACGTTGACAGTTCGGTGGAAGTCAACGGCAAAACTCCAATCGGGTGAACCATATTCAAGGCACTGTCCTAGTCGAACATTGACTTCGCTAGATTCAATGTTTAAGCATCGAGTGCAGCTTTTCGCGCATTTGTAGCCAGCGCTTAAGATGATATCGTTATCCTCAGATGTTGCATAAGCGTGAGCTTCATCACAGTGCTGGCACCAAATCTCCGTTCTAACTGAACTTCAATTAAGCACGACAGTCTGCAAAAAAAATCCTGCGGAGCTTACAGCCTGTCTCTTTGAGCTGCGCGTACGTGTTTATCGAGACTGATACCCAAAGCTTTTGATGTTGTCTGTCAAGCGACTCGCCGGGCACGATCCACTCGTGCTCTTATATCTCATCAAACTTATTGTTCATGAGCTTTGACTCATTGGACACAAGCGTCCGATCGAGCACGGATTGCGTAAAATACTCAGTAAATTCATGAACAGTCGATGTCCGACGCACGGACGTGCGATTGTACGGCTCAGATTAGCACGGTGCAATCAGGTTACTGACTTTGTAATTGTAGTACAAGCTTCAGACTCACGAGTAGGCTCCGGCCTTTGTCGAGAGAAGCATTTGCACTTTACACCATTCAATAAAGAGGTTAACCATGAGGTATTAAACTTGTTTCACTATCAACGGAGAGCGACCGACGTGCGCGGCATGAGGGTGCTGTACGAGCGATCAAATCATCTTCCGATGGCATAGCGTACTCACACCGAGATTTCTTGTGATATCCGGACATTGTAATTTTGGCTTGTGCCTTAAAAGCGTAATCGGCTTTCGATCCCGACAATGCACTAGGTGCAGTCAAGGAAGTCGGTTGATCTAACCCGCGTTTTGTAAAGAGCTAGGCGGCTCATGTACGGGCATCTAAGAAGTGGCGCAAAGCACAATTATGATGCATGTAAGACTGAAGGTTGAAACTGAAAGTCTTAACTTATAAGGACTCATAAGATCTGAAGTCTTGAACAAATAGAGGCTTACGAGATTGCACAAGCCTAGGATATGTGAAATATGACACGCAGGATCTAAAAAGCTAGTGTTGAAGATTTATTATCAAATCAGCCCATGACCTAATTATTAAACCTTACTGTATAGTAGTAGGAATCACTACACAAAAAGCTAACTACCCACAGGGGTGTTAATGTAGTGATTGCAAAATAGTACCTCACACAAATGAAGTTTATTTTTAAGAATAGTTTAGTAAGACTTAAAATAAAAAGATTACATTGCATTAAAGAAATAAGACGGGTCCTAAATCTTGACTCAGACCTGAGACTCGAATTCGCTAACAGTATAGATTGGAGGTTAAAGACTCAAGCTCACGCTTTCATAAGCAAATTGCTTAAAGATTTTCCTCATACCTCAAGTGCGGCCAAAAGCACTACCCTTTTGTTAGTCGGATGTTTTTGCGTTCACCTCACAATAAAATACGGTGATCGACCACAATAGTCTTCGAACAGCCTTGTCGAAGTCGATTCAACGGCTTTTCATGAGCTGTGTGAAGAGGACCAATCGCACCACGTACAAAGAAGCGCGTGGTGCACGGGAAGGTTCTCATGCACCACCATGAGCTCAACCACTGGCCATGATGGTCAAAAAGCGCCGAAAAGACCGTTCTTGTTTTGGTCGTTCACCTTCTTCGTCGCGAGCAAAAAATCCTGCGTGTCCAAATTTATGCACTTGTTATGGCTCTCAGGGTCATCACAGACGGTTAGGCCGCAAATATCCCCAACTTAGATACTGAAAGAACATCCGTTTTGAGGGTAATCTATTTAAAAGCATGGCTTCGGTCAGTCTCCACAAAGGTTGAGGTCATTGATAACTTGCCGGCTTCATTCCAATAGAAAGATCCAAGGAAGTGACTTGACCATTGCACAAATATTGTGCGAACTACATAGAAGTGACTAGGCCATTATCTGATCTTCGTAAAAAAAGACACAGTGTGACGTATTAAATTCGAGCATCAAGAGGGGCTTGACATCGTCAAAGAAAGTCTAGTACAGGCACCGATCCTAGCTTCGGTAGGCTCAAAACAACAGCTCAATGGCGACCTTGACGCGCTAGACTTTGTCATCGGCACCGCATTGCTACAAGTAGATGCAAAGGGGCGATATTCATTGATTACCCATATATACATGCACCCTTGAGGGTTTGAGTTGCCGAAAAGGAAAGACTTCTCAATGACGAATGGCTACTTGCGATGGAGTATACGTTTGTAAGATTTAAAGTTTACCTGGTAGGCTTTCTTCATTTGTGATGTACACAAAGCATGCGTCCCTACGCCCGGCAATACAGTCATCTCACCTCTCGCAAGGGTGCAGGGTCTTGCGGAGTATGACGTCAAGACGATGAAGAAAGAGAGGTCTTTTTGCTGATGTGTCATCGCATCCTGAGGCTGATCCATATCACGACTGTGATCGCGTCTGTATTATATACTATCCGTGGCACGTATGCGCGAGATGGCATGCACTATGGCTGTGGAGAGCGATGCGTTTGAGTCTCGATCAGAAAAACTGTTGTCGAGATGAAATGCGCGTGTTATATTACAGGATTGCGAAACGTGACCAATGTCTCCTCCTGAGAAGTTATAAAAGAAACTGTACCCTCTGTGAGCATCGCTTAGCAGCCACTTCGGTCGACATAAGATGTATAGCTTGGTGTAGGATCGAGCTGTAAAGTACGTATGTGCGCATATGCGACGTATGCCAACAGGTGGAATTCTCGTCGAATGCAGTCAAACCATTAGCAAGCTTAACGGTACAATTTTCTTGCCGTCAGTACATTAATATTAATTTATTATTGGCCTGCTCCGACAAATGGCACTTTAAATTACCGATTAAGTACTCGACCTGTGGTGGACGCAGTCGATGGTGTCAAAACGGCTGCGCAGCTTCTCGACCGTGTCCTGAGGTAATGTGGACTTTTGAGGTACATTGTCGCTATATGAGCATCCCCCACTCGCTGAGTTTCCACTCAACACTACCCTTTATTCTCCAACAGGCTAAACGCTAATCTTACGAACAAATTCTCGCGTATTGCTTGTGTAGACTCACTGTTAGTGGTAACATTTGCAACGGGGCAGCGAAGTGCAAATTGATTACAAATGTTACTTCTACTACAAGCGTTACTTGAGTCTCCGCCAGCTTGTTGAAGCTTTTTGCTTAGAGAAAGCGTGACTTCCGGTCTCCGACCTTCATTCTGCCCTTAGAGCCAATACTAGTCGTGACTCGCTACCTCCTGACTCCAAGAGTATTAATTAGTCTTGATGCTAGGACTTAGTGCAACGCTTGTACTTGAACTTGTAAACAGAAGATAATCGATACACAAATATTCTTCAGATATCAAGGGCTTGTCATTTCTACTAGTATGCATTAAGCATCGGTCATTTGACCATGTCCTGCTTTTCGGTTAGCTCTTCGGTACTAAAACTGCCTTCTTATTGATCTTTACAGCACTGCATACATAATATGGTAATACCACGAGCTAGTGTAATATATAATGGGTTCGTGGAGCCCCGTTGCAGTATACTCGCTCAAAACCTAAAATACAAGCGTCTGACTTGACATAATACCGGAACCAAGATATCGCTTAGGTGTGTGGTCTCCAACCTCCCGAACAAGCAATCGTAACCTGAGCCCGCAAGTTTAACAGTTTCGTCCAATGTGGTTAGGTACCCTTGTCTTAAGTTCTTTTAGGCCGTCAAGTGTTATTTTGAAGTGGGTTTTAATGAGGTGATGAATGCGTCCACGAATAGTAATCTTTGGTGAGGTCTCATGGCGCACATGAAAGTAGAGCGTAATACTCAGCAACTATGGTTTGCATCGGCCAGCTTATACCCATCTGGATTGTTGTCCTTTTCTTCCTCAGATCTGTAACCAAAAGATAAAATGGATTTTGATGGAAAGGCGGCTTGTGTCAGAGCCTGGAGGTGAGCAAGTCGCGGAAACCAAATGCAGCTGCGTTGGTGGTATTGGTGGCTGGTCTACCCTTAGAATTCATCATGGACTATACCCTCATCATCATGGCCCCAGCGCTGACGACTATATCAACAAAGCCATCTAACGTCAGGCTTTTATCCATTAGAGGCGTCTTGGACTTCTTGGTCTTTACGAGAAAGTACGACCCTATCAATATAGCGGTTTAACTTCAAGCGACAATGCCGATTTGACGGCGCTGTTGCCATCTTAACCATCTGTGCTGCATTAGCAAGGACAAATGTTTGCTGAAGGACCTGTTGCGCTCCCAACCATCTTTATCATCTTCGTCTGGAGGCAAAGATGTCCGCGGATCGCTGGTCAAAGAATAACGGTATGCGCGCGTTTCGCGGAGGGGGTATTTTTAAAACCTACTTGGCTACGTACTGAACTTATTTTCTTAGTATTTGTGCTGTGAGACTTATACAGTTTGTAGTGTTAAGCTTGTATGAGCTCGATACATTTAAAGTTACGATATGAGAGATAGTAGCGAGGTCATACAAGTTTTGTAAAAGTCACATTGCTGGTGGTTTTGCTATATTGTGTGACATTGGTTATGTGATAATTGAGTCATCAATAAGAATGTAGTTTTTAATACTAAGAAGCTTTTAATAGAACCAGTATATGATATAATGACCACTGCTTCATGCATATTGGTAGAGATTGCTCTGCCAGAGAGTGGCAGTAAAATTTACCTTCTAAATAAAGTTATAACTGTAGAGCCAAGGTCAGAGACCTGGACTCGTGCTTCCTCAAAAAAGCTAAGGCAGATCCACTGCAAGGTCACACAGGGTCTTATGCAGAATAGGCGTGCAAAAGATGTAAGGTCTTCCGCAAACGACTGTTTAAACCAAGGTCTTCGAGGGATCGACGTATGGAATATTATACGAAATCAAATTGTAAGATAAAAACGCAAAAGAAGAGAGCTAATAGTATAGTGACATTCCAAGTATGTCGGAAACTATGCTCCTCGTTTTGTTTATATACCGATAAAGACCGGCTCCAAAGCGACCAAAGGAATTGATCTACCCATGACCACTAAGGTTGACCAGATGAATGCTCCACAATGCATCGAGATGAACAATTCAAACGTCCTCTCTGTGTGCACTAGTTCATGCTCAATGTTTTGGGCTATATAGTGAACATTCACATTTTCGCTTTCGGCGCGCTTGACGTTCAAGTGCTACCATGAATTTGTATGCAGCACAGCTTGAAGACGGTACAAAGAGAGTTTTCCTTAAACATAGTGCGCCAGTAGCTGAACAATATAAAAATTGCAATTTTTGGTCGCTTTATGGATAACGTCTTTCTTATTGTTTTTGCAATGTTTTACGATCAAGCCGCGCATCCAAAGCGCCTATTGTCTCACTCGATTCAAGGTAGAATCTATCAAATATTGTCAATCAAGCCATTTGTCAGACCTTGGCGTTGAACCCCTCTTATTTTCTCTTTTGCGGTAACAATTGTTCATCAACATCATTATGTGCAACAGTAGTCCATTGATATGCCGTGTGAAAGACGCCAAACTAGTCCAGGTTAGTTAAAATGGCGTCGCTATAGTATATTGGACGCGAAAAAATGCTGTTTCTAATGTTATTGACAAGGTAAAAAAATTTTATAATTAGAGCGATTGATATGCTTTAATACTTTTTTTAATTATATATGGCCTAAAGTTTATCGAATAAATACCAGCTTACCATCAATGTACTCATATAGTCGAATTTGAGCAGGTCAGTATCGTTTTCGATTTGTATATGGGCAGTTTAAACTCGACATTCAAAGTTGATATATATTCTACTTCCGAGCGTCCGTGTCTCGTGTTTTTCATACGCGGTCCATGTAATAACGAATACCAACTAATGCTTTTGTCTTGCATATTTGACGTCGCAATTGCGACTGCCTCTCGGACCAAAGACATGCCTCTTTGCCTTCCTCAAAATTTTAGCAATCTCAGGGCCAACTTGTTGACTGTACCCGAACACGGCGTAGGTGCAATCTAAGAAATGATCTTTTTCTGCTATACGTCGGTTCAGGACTTTAAGCCACGTCAATTTAATCCAGCATCCTACTCTTATCACCTCTTGATAGTAGAGTCGCACTACACGAGTTATTGAGGTTAAACTAGTCGAGTTCCTTTCGGAAAAAAAATTGGCGCACTATTTCTTGTTCAAGCAGCAGGAATGACTTATACAATCGTGAGGGCTAACTACTGGGAAGACATGAGCACGAAAAAAGAAAAGCAAAGCTGTAAGAGCCGTTAAAAAGAAATGCGTAGGAATACGGCGGCGGTCAAATTTTGGCAACATGCAGCAGCCCTTCTTCAATAAGCTGACGACAATGGCAAAAACTATTTTGATGAGCAATGTCTAAGCGAAATCGAGCACTTGTGCTCACACCAGCAAACTCGAATGTCAGTATAACCTCGTGGGACAAACCAGGTAAACTATTTTTTTTGGTACCTAGTTCCGGGAAGTGTTGCTATTCGCTAAGCTTAAATACTGAGGTATAACAGGACTTTACTAGCAATACACTTATATTCACTACGGCTTTGATGTTATAGAAACTCTTTTCTTCATTAGAGCTGAACTCAATCATACGACATGCTGAGCATTTGGCAAAACCTAACTGCCCCAATTTCGCGACTTGTGAGTTTATGCAATTCAGAGGTTTAATAAATCACATTCGTGTAATTAATGGTCATCTAAAAGATGCTTGGTGCGCGGGGGTGAAGCTACAGAGACTTGCAACCTACGTTCATTATAGGGCTCTTACGCAAAGCAACTGATGTTCTATAAAGCAACGCACTTAATACTGTTCGACCCAAGTTTCACTCAATGATGGCGTGCCTTTCATCTCATAACACGCTATGAGCTTTTTGTGGCGACACTTGTTTTGGAATCGGTGCTCTAATGGCGAAACGTAATTTGGCACGTATTCTACGTACCTGAAAAGTGTTTGTCAAAGCCACATTTCATATAAGGGATTGTTGAGGCCGACGCAGATACCCTAAGCTAAGTGAAAAACCAATGTGGCTGAGCAGACCAACTTGCAATGAAGAAGAAAGTGATGTGCATTAAATCAAAGCCTGTGCTGTAGCTCCACGTCGTCTCACCATCCACGTGGATTAGAATGTAAAAGAATATGTTTCTAAAAATGCTGGCACAAGCATACACCAGAACTCAAATATAACTGTAAGGCAGATTATAGTATTAGTACGATATACCACTAGGCTTTTAAAGTAGCCAACAATGTTGAAGCATTTATAAAATAATTTGTCAGACACGGCGTTTCGGATATGTATAGTTTGTTGTACTACACAGAAAACGTGCGAATTGTAGCGTTCCCGACACGAACGGTAGAATTAAGATTCTCTCGTTTGGTCAGTGCATCGTCTGACGTGCACAACTTGATGTGCACAAGGTTTAAGGTCTCGAAGGTGTACAACTATACCTAAGTAAAGCTAACGAGCTCAATATCGCATCTTGTATATACTCAGAGTAAGACGTGTGGCTGGAAACCACATATTAATAACATAGGTACCGCGCTGTAAGCTCAGCAAACTGGCAGTTCTGATTCGCTGAGCTGTCGTCATAGAAGAGGTTCATACTTTTTGCAAATTACGACCCACCGTGGTGCTGAATGTTTAGCGGTCAATCGGTGTTGCCGTTGAACGACTGTAAAGCTAAGCTGAATATTGGACGTGGCAGTGACTTTGGGGGATTTGGCGAGAGACAGCTGACAATGAGAATTTCAGATTTAAGCGCTAAATTCGTTTGGTTGTGCAGGAGGAATGCGGATGCCATAGCTCTACTGTCTGATACTCAAGCAAGCACCAGATCGTGATTAAAAAATAATGGTTGGTGATAGTTTTCTTTTTAGAGTTGGACTTCTGCTTTGCCTAACAACAAATAATATGCACGTCACTAAATTTTATATTTTCTTCCTAGACAGTCAGTCATTGTCACAAATAATCTCGTAGATATACACTTAGATTGGAGCCAATTTGTAGTACTCGATCAATAGCCATCTAGTCTTGAAGCCTTTTCATTGGTTAATTTAATGGGATGGTTGCCCAGTGAAATATACTCGCTGTAACGGAGGCATGTTAGCTTCTGTGCAAGATAAATAGTTTAGTATGAAGAATTCAGTAGATGCTAGATATCCAGATATGTTGACATAAATTATTGGCCTGAAATTTAAGGTGCCTATTGCCATATTCGGCGAGGTATTCTCTGATTGTAATGTTGCTGCACTAAAAATGGTGATGAATGACCTGAGTTCTTTGTTGTGGCGTTCTAAAAAGTCTTTGGTTCTTCGCTCACTTTCACCCGCAAATGTCAAAAGAAAGCTTTGATATTTTTAAACTGTCTAGGTGCCAAGACAGGCTCGAACTTGTTGTAGTGCTGTCCTGATGCAGTATATTAACCAAAACGTTTACGGGGAAGGCTTGATTTGATTGAATAGACTTGGGCCTTAATAAGCGAGTGAGCGTAATGGGTTCGCACGAAGCTAGTTTGTCACACTATTTGATAATATTGCGTTGACAAACTCCAGTTTGCACTTCCACTATTTGCTATTGATGATTTTGCACGCTACAGCAAATTTGCCTGGAAGTGTAAGTTTCATGGCCAACATGTATATATTTGCTTAATTTCGTCTAAGCCTGTTCATTTAAATTAGGAATAATCGAAGTGGATAAATATCTAATTCTCGTGCAGTACTATTAAGGAATAATTTATTTGTTTGTGTAGTCGTGCTTCTAATAGTAGTAGTATTACCACTAAAAGAAAAACTACTACTTTGCGTACGATCAACTACTATCAAGGCAAAAAACGCAATCTTAGGGATGCAAAAAAAAATTTCATCACGAGACCACCCCAAGTCATCGACGTACTTGTACATTTGGGGCTAGGCTCAGCACATTTCTATGTGCGCGTCGCCATGTCCTTAGAAAAAAATTCGTTTGCCATGATAAGGTTCTGGCATTGCACGAACTCTAGCCACTTGGGCGCCAGTTCTTAATAAAAGCGTTTTCTCTTTTGTTTAACTTGCAATTTCTTACCGTTTCCCTTGTCCTATGGGACCGTTTTTTAGCAAGAGCTCAGCTTCGTCGACTCAGCCGGCGACGATAGTGGTAAAGTCGATTCTTCGCTGATAATGCTGCATTAGGCTGAAATACAAGGATATTTTTTCTGCGCAGATAAATCATTTTTTGTAACTATCTTAATCTTTTGCGCAGGATTGACCGCGGGCAGCCTTTCTTCGAACAAGTAGCGCGCTTGTGGTATCTTCGGCAACACATATTTCCATACGCACAAGATTGATTTCGCGTCTTCACATACGCTAGCGTCTCTGCAGAAGGAAATTCTACATTCATAGCATCAAACTAAAGAGTCAGAGTATCATTCGGTGCTTTTAGCGCTTTGCAAAGCAGCTTCTATTTCTACTGCAAGTGTTTTGTTATATATAGCTCTTTCGACTTCGCAGTAAACTAAAAGTATATTTCATAAGCAGAGTAGTTGACCACAGATTGGCAGAAGACCTTGCAAATGTAGGCCACACTCGTCCTTGTTTCGGTCTCAGAGTGGAGAGGGCTTCTCTGATTCCTTTAAAGGCACAGCGCTGCTTTGAAGTTTTTGAACCACAGCTCCGCCTTCATCAAAGTAAAATTTGAAATTTTGGTCGCGGGAAAAAATTACTTTGTCCTTCCTTAATTAATTAAAATAAATTAATTGAAATATCAACTCACTCATATTGATTAAACTTCTATATGAACATCAAATAGCGTCGATAAGTTTTATTCTTTTCTGTGCCGCACGCGCTGTGTACCACCAGAGTCACGCACTTCCCATTTTTGTCTAAGATACTTTGCCCTTACTACAGTAATCCTAAGTTTAGCCTCCGTATTCGACTGTGGACCAAGCCAAAAGGATGACTTGCTCATATAATTTGTAGCAGCAGGGTCAAGCGACGCGTCAAGCAACATGGTCCTGAATCGCGTGCGCGTATTCGGAAGCGTAGACTTGTCCATAAGGAGAAATCTTAGCTTTTCTTGGTCCAGACCATTAAAAATAGCCTTGTCAGCTTCTTTACTGTCTTCAAACGCTTCGTTGATGACTTTTTTCCACCTCAAAAATGGTGTGCTCTCGAAAAAGTTGGGCTCGTCATAGTTGACCTTAAAAAACTTGAAAAGATACCTGATAGCTGACGGCTTGTCGATTGCGAATCGCAGGAGAAAAGCCACAATCGAGTCATCCTGCAAAAAAGGCACGGCACTTTCCCATATGCCAGCCACATTATCTCCAGTCTGGGTGGCAAGTTCTATCGCAAGTTTAGTGACAGCTGGTGAAGTCTTAAGCTCCTTCGCAAGTACATCGACAGTGAGAGCAGTCACGAGTGCCTCGGCAAAGGCATCGACAATTGGTGAAGTCATGAGCTCCTCCTCAAGTGGATTAACAGACAGTGGAGTTCCGACCTCATTCATAACTGCAAAGACAGTCAGCTTAGTCACGAACTCCTTTGCAAGTGCATTGACAGTCGGTCTCCTTTTTAAGTACATTGACAGTAAGATATGTCACGTACTCTCCGCAAGGGCATCGACAATCGGTGATGTCACAAAACTCCTTCACAAGTGTATCGACATACGATGAAGTCACGAGCGTTTGCGCAAGTGCATCGATAGTCGGTGAAGTCAAGCGATCTTTCACTAATTCATCGACAGTCGGCAAAACACGAGCTTTTCTACAAGAGCTTCCACAGTCAGTGAAGTCAAGAGTTTCTTCGAAAGTGCAAAGACAGTCGGTGAAGTCTCGAGCTTTTGTGCAAGTGCATCGATAGCCGGTGAAGTCTCGCCCACTTTTGCCGCTGCACTGACAGCCGTTGAAGGTCCGGCCACTTTAGCAATTGCACTGACAGTCGTTAGAGGTGCAAATCTCTTTTGCAACGGCATCAACAGTCTCTAGAGTTGCGAGCTCCTACACTAATTCGATGAAAGTCGAAGCCGGCGTCCTCTCCTCAATGGACTGACGGTCTTGACTCAACGTTTGCTTTGTGTGCATTCTCACGTGTTGCTTGGCTTGAGTATTTGCAGCCAATGCTTCCATTATGAAAACTCGAAGCTTAGTAAACTCCATATCCATAGCACAGTGCAAGTACACGATAAATGATACAATTTAGGGACCATTGGACGATTCTTAAATGAGCTCCAACCATGAATCTTACTTGTCGCTCCGGCTGTCGAGGCAGACATTAGGCTTCTTAACTATAATACATGACTTTAAAAAAGGAAAATTCTGATCTGTCTAATTGAATTCCACGAAACAAAAGCTGATAAAAGGCTTGAATAAAAGTGTTGGTTTTCAAGTGTCGGTATCAAAGTGAAGAGTGCGCGGGTCGCTTGATAGATAGAAATAACAATAGTTATATGTGCTAAATACATGCTAGCATGGTAAGAGACGTAGCCAAAATGCTATAACTTTACACTTTCAGTTTGCCTATTCGATTTAAGCTTGTCGAAAGACGATTTTATTGATCTAGACATATTACTCTATCCTAATTCTCCGCTTGGATTACGTCTCTTTCCACAGCTGACCTAAGTGAGCTCATAGAGCCTAATCGTCCGTGATATACATCATTATCTCGCCCTCTGCGCTGTGGCATGAATTGCCGCTGTTCATCGAAGAGAGCACATGTTTTCCCATTTCGATGTCGCGACTCTGTATTGAGAGAGCCGAGGCTCTCAAGATTCAACTTGTATTTGCGTGCCTTTCTATATTAGAGCGATTTTTAACACCTAATAAAAAATCAAATAACGATATAACACTCCCACGTCCTGTAGTCGAAGCCTTAGTAGGAGGAGATGCAACGAATTGCTTCAAAGAGCCAAGATTTTATGTGAGGCCGTGTCGCTGCGTTTTTGTGCTACTGTGACCAGCTGTGCGGCCGAATTACGCGTGAAAGAACTTTTACGATGTACTTGTAGTGACAAGTTCAAAACAGAGTAGAAGGAGCGCATATAATTAGTTGCAGACTCGTAGAAGCTGTTAGTGTTGGTGCTGTGCTTGGGCCCGGAGAGCCATAACAAGTGCATACATTTGGTCACGGAGGCTTTTTTGCTGGCCATGAAGAAGGTACGCGACCAAAATGAGAACGGTCTTTTCGGCGCTTTTTTACTATCATGGCCAGTGACTGAGCTCATGGTGGCGCATGGGAACTTTCCCGTGGACCACGAGCTTCTTGTTATGTGATGCGATCGTTCCTCTTCGCACAGCTCATAAAAGCCTCGAATCGAATTCGACAAGGTTGTTCGAAGACTATGGTGGTCGATCACCGTAATTTATTAAAAGGTAAGCGCAAAAATATCCGGCTAATAAGAAAGTTGTGCTTTAGGCCGCACTTGTAACATAAGGAAAGTCACCCAGCAATTTGCCTATGAAAGCGTGAGCTTGAGTCTCTGATCTTCGCTCTACACTTATAGCGAAGTCGAGTCGCAGGTCTAATATCAACAGTTGAAATTTGTCTCAATGCTTTGGCGTAATGTAATTCTTTTATTTTAAATGCTACGAATCTTTATTAAGGATAAACTTCTTTTGTGTGAGGTACTATTTCGCAATCACTATTAAAACCCCTGTGGGCAAATACTGTACAGTTACTATTTTTCATTGTGATTCCTACTACTTCGCAGTAAGTTTTCAAATAAAGATTTTGCGCTGATTTGACGTTAAATTCTCAATACAATCTTTTTAAACATATTTCACACATCCTAGGCTTGTACAATCTTGTTAGCCACTCTCCTTTCAAGACTTAAGACCTTCTGATTCCTAACAAGTCAGGACTTTCAACTTAAACCTTCAGTCTTACATACATCATAATTGTGCTTTGTGCCACCTCTTAGAAACCCGCACATGAGTCTCCAAGCCCATTACAAAACCTTGATCAACTGACTTCCTTGACTGCACCTAGTGTGCTGTCGGGTTCTTAAGCCGAATACGACTTGTCAAGCTTACAATGTTTGGATACCACAAGAAATCTCAGTGTAAGTACGCTATACCATTGAATGATGGTTTGGTCGCTCGTAGAGCACCCTCACGCTACGCATGTCGGGTGCCCTCCAATTATAGTGAACAAGCTTTATGCCTCATGGTCGACTAAGACCTGTCAGCCTCTTTATTGTATGAGTAAAGTGCGAGTGCTTCCCTCGACAAAGGCCAAGCCCTACTCGTGAGTCTGAAACTTGTACTATAATTACAAAGTCAGTAGCCTGATTGCGCCGAGCTAATCTGAGCCGTACAATCGCACGTCCGTGCATCGTATATCGACAGTTTATAAATTTTATTGAGTGTTTCTTACAATCCGTGCTCGATTGGACGCTTGTGTCCAACAAGTCAAAGTTTATGCACAATAAGTTTGATGAGGTGCAAGAGCACGAGGTGGATCGTGTCCGGCGAGTCGCCTTATAGACTACGTCGAAAGCTATGGGTGCATTTGACATGAGGGCATCAGTCTCGATGAGCACGTAAACGCAGCTCAAAGAGCCAGGCTGTAGGTTCCGTAGGATTTTTTTGCAGACTGCCGTGCTTGATTGAAGGTCAATTAATGTTCGATCGAAGTAGTGCCTTCAATATGATTCGCTCGATTGAAGTTTTGCCGTTAATTGCTAGCGAACTGTCATTGTGCGAACAACTTGCTCGCAACATCATGCTCCTTTGAGAACTAATCTTGAGCAGTTAGCAAGGATTACAAGACAAGCTCTGTTCGTGGCCTTCGCGCATCCAGCCATTATAACGGAAAGCGCAATACGCTGGTTGCTATGATAAAGTTCTTACGACATCCGATTTTTTGCCGAACTGAGGCACCACAATCCTATGAGCTCTTTAAGTGGGTTTTTTTCCTTTTACACGAGACTGTTTAGATTTAACCGCGACGACGGCGTCACGCGAAAAATCACGCGACGTATCAGTAGGATTCGACCTTTGTAACGAAAAGAGGGGAAGGCAGAAGATATTTTAGCTTCATGCGGCGCACTGCGGGCTTTTTACTTTGACTTATCTCATGACTGCGTCTGATGGCGCAAATTAGAAGCTGTCAAGCCGTAACGCCAACGAGAGCAAACGTCTTCACCTAGACATGCACAAATTGAATTTTTTTTAAGTCTCTAGATAACATGTCTTGAGCCTTGAGCGCATAATGGAGTCATCCCGCGCTTGATTTGTGCCCCTCGGACAAAGTTTTTGGCTCTTCGTGCCTAAACTCATAATCTGAACCGGCATGAATTCAGCCCAAAGCCGTGCCTGCGTCTTATTCGGTGCCAACGATCATGCGCCTCCACAGTGTTGTAAGCCTAACGATCAAGTTATGAAAGTATTGTAACAGACTGTGATCTACTATTGTTTAAGAGCAATATATAGGCATCTATAGTTTAAATAGCGTATAAGCAATATTTATTGCATTAAATATATTATGCTTTTACAATCGTTAAGTAGTATAACCATTGTAGGCCCTCATTTCTTTAAAAAAGAAGATGATGAGCTTTCAGCAAGTAGCTATACTTCTTACTATTATTATTTTTTTAGCTTATACCTAAATTCTTGATTCTACCAAATTGTTGATTTCATTTTCTGTATTATTAATTTTCCCTTTCGATCCGAATATATTTTTAAAGGTATTGGCTTCATGTCCAGCTTTACTTGCTTACGTGCCTAAAAACATTGTTTTAGACAATCGTGTTTCAACCCGGTTGCACATTGTAGAAATATGCTACCCGACTTTCTAGATTTTTTAATCCAAGAGCCAAAAGGTACGTACACTAATGGAACGCAAGTATGTTCGAACCCATTCACGAATAATGGCGTGTAGTCTGCTGCATAGTAAAATTTTGCCGAGTGAAAGCATGCTGACCCAGCGTCATGGCATATTCGTAGATACACTGTGAATCACATGCAACAGTGCTTTCACTCGACGTATCCACCACTGGCGCACGAAACATTTTTAAAGAGCCCGTGAAGTGGGAGTTTAGGTATCTTTGGAAGTCTGTGTTGTCAAGAATATGTTATGCTGTTTTGACACCCTCGACTGTGACCAACACAGGTCAGGCACTTAATCGGTCGTTTAAAGTGCTGTCTGCCGATTCCTTCGGTAGACCGAGAGCAAAATCTTGCAAATGGCGTGGCTGCATTCGACGAGAAGCTTACTACTTAGCATTTGTTGCTCGTGCGCACATATGTAGTTGTACAACTTGGTCCACCAATAGTGAGCCATTCGCCTTATCTCGACCGAGCCGACCGAAGTGAATTACATAAGCCTCTAAAGAATAACATATTTTTCTTACCGTGAGAAGCCATTACACGCGTTGAGTCACGCCTTATAGTCCTGTAATTTTATAGCCTCACTTTCATCAATAATCGGTGAAATTCCGGGCATCAACGCGTAAGCAATCCTTTCGTTTGAGTCTTCAAACTCATCGGTCTCAAGAGCCTTGGTACATGTCGTTTCGAGTATTTGTGCCACGAAGTCTTAGGGCTACTTAAAGTCGTCGGCCATGTCTCCAACAAACCCTACAGTTGAAGCGACAACCTCTCGTCTCGGCATGCGGAGTCTAAATAGCGTCAGAAAGTCGGTTCTTCGTAGACTCGACCTTTTGCTTGAAGCGAACGTATGGGTACTCGGACTTCAAGCCTCATTGTTGATATGTGGATACTGTCAGCCGTTTCCTGATCACTCGTACTCGCCTTAGCAGCAAGGTCGTAAGCGGAACCACGCTTCGTAGAGCTGTGGGGGAACCTCAATGTTACCATGAGACTTCAAATAGGGATCTTATTACCAAACGCCTAAGCATGTCAACATCATCTTGGAAAATTCGATGGTATACACCGGTCCATGCAATTTATGATCCGTAATAGGTTCGCTAAAAGGCTCATTTGTCATGTTTGAAATTATTAAGCCTACACTCTTTAGTAATATCTGTTAATACGTCATTTTGGAAAAAAAGCCCTCCGCAATTGTTCATAAAGAGCTCTTTATTATTTTGTCGAGTGAGATTGCGTATCTCGTCCTTTTAAATACATTAAGCAGGCGTTTCGCGAAGTTATAAACTGTTTCCATGAAGAAGATGAGATATGAATATGGGATAAATGGGTTGCTTAAACCTCTTTCTTTTTAGTCTTAGCAGCACTTGTATAACTAAGAGGAGATGAAGCGCTTAAGTGCATCACCCGTTGATTAATAAAGGCAGTACTCGATTCTCTACTCAGCTTATGCAAGCACTTGCTTTAACTATAATCGCAAACTTTTATGGGATTGTAGCGTAGGCCAGACCGCAATAGCTTTCACTTTCTCGGTATCTGCGCAGACTTTTCGACTGCTTACAAGATATTCGATGACTTTGATATCCTTCACCGCAAAGACTTATTTGTTGGATTTAAGATTCTATACCCTTATGACCCGTTATGCACCAAGATAGTTTTACTACGTATTCGACTGATCAGCATTTAGACGGCTACAAACGCATATATTGTCAAAGTGTATCGAAACAAAAAGCCTGTAGTAATCAAAGCAGTGGTGTGGCTTGCCGGAGGTGTAGTGGCCCTTGTAGTATAGAGCATTGCTGAGAGATCTGATGGCCCTTTTGATATCAACATTTACTCCCGTAGCTTACCGCTTGGCACTCCCATTGCTTCGATATTCATTCGACTCCCGTATTCGGAGTCAATAATGTTTGTCTACCAAATTCAGTGAATTTTAAATAGGCACGTGAACACTTTGGTTTTTAAGTAGTAAGTCCTCCATTGGGTAAATGTTTGTGCAGATTCGGTTAATTGTAAGCATATCTAAATGCCAATTCGCTCTTGTTTTTCTTTCAGCACAAAGCTTCGGTGGCTTGTGCGGATACCGCTTCTCTCGTATCTACACCATTTTACTCGATGTCTTCTTCTTGAACTAAATAAATATCACTGAGCCCTCATTTGACGCATGATGCATAAGAAATGCAAACTACTTAGTTTATCCGCTTAATTTTCTGCTTCAAACACTCTCACAAACTTTCAACAAAGAAATTTACACCCCCACGTCTCGTCTGACTAAAATAAGCTTCACACTCAACTTTTCAAATAAGCCTTGCCTTTTCGGACATTTTGGGCACTCGTGGTTCGAAGTGCTCGGCTATACAGCAAATAGTTGTACGCATTTCAAGTATCAAAATTGTCAGCTCCAAACACCTTGGTAACTTACACAAGTCCAAACCACTTAAGAACCCTCTGCAAATATAAAATGTCGATGTCTATAATCAACCAGCGGCTACCTGTTGTGCGATTTGACTCCTCAACCATCTCTCGCATGCATCGATGCCAACGCGACAGATGATACATAATCTCAGTCGTTAGCACACATCGCAACCTCACAAACACAAAATTAGCTTTACACTCACGCTGCTACCACTCTAGAGTGCGCAGCAGAAATTATGCAGCTTTTATTGGCATATTCGGCGTGAGAAATAAGAGCGTCCACAACTCGATTGCAATGTAAACATCAACTGACTTGACCTTGACTTCAAGTTATGTTTTTCAGCCATTTGGCATTCGACCATCTCTTTTCGATTGCACGTCAGATGAGACTATCGAGGCCTTGAAACACCTCGTTCATGCTATCTACTCAAGTAAAACCTACTCAAAAAATAACTTTTGACCCACGATTTTAGGCTCCAGAGCCTCATCTTCCATGGCTAAACACTGGAACCGGCACTTCAATTTTATGACGCGGCTTAGACTATGCGATACGACTAATCCATACCATCAAAAATATCAGAAAATAGTAGCAAAATTACTCGCAGTACAAATGGTTGTTGCCGCTTAAGTGCGACTTACATGAAGGTAGATTTTTGGATTTCAATCATCGTAAGTTAGATTTGCACCACACAACTGTTAGTCTCTCCGCCATACAGCGTTAAAGTAACCCACTTTGTATTTTCGCTATTGAGCATCGATAAACTTACATACTACAGCAACTTGCGCCTGGAATTGTAAATATCATAAGAACCAGAAGTCGCTAGTCACTACTCACACCCCTACTCACACCCCTTTTAAATAACGCTTGTACTGTTCGTGTGCTCCAATTGGCTGCATTAAAAATACCATTATAAATGAGCTCTGCTTTAATACCTTCGAGCGTAAGCCTTTAATATTTGAATTGTAAAACATTTACTTCGTTACTTGAAAATCCCCCGTGAATTACAAATATTCTGGCCTACTATCTGATTGGTACTTGTTCGCAAGTGCTACTACTAGAACCCTCAGCTTTAACAAAGTTTGTGCCAGGCTTGCTCAATAAAGTTAACAAGCTTCTTCTTCGTGTTGGGCTACTAAACATTTACGAGAGAACAAGCTTCTTATGTTGCACCCCCAAGCACCTGTAAGCATTAACAACAGATATCGAATAGCCTGACCAATCGTGAACTTGCTTTTCACTACTAATTAAATCGGCGCCAGCCCGCTTAGCCAGGAGGTCATGTACCGGAATCGTGTCATCAAGGAATCACAACCACAACTATCCTAAGTCAATTGGGGTTATTCAGGAGAGATAAGACGTATATCGGCCGCAACTAGGTTCAATCGACAGTGTCAAATTTGCTTTCACGACCTTCTTCCTTTAGAAAGGCGTCTTCACATCCTCGCTTGCCCTTCGCAGGCTATTATTGTAATCATTATGCAAGCATTGTACACTTATTGTGACGCCAGCTTTCAAGCAGCACAAAAGAGTGTGAGTGGTAAACAGCGAAAATTGGGTGGTGACTTGCGGCTTCTTAAGCATGACCATGTTGTTTTATAAAAATCAGCATAATAGTTTAGCTTAGAAGTAACAAAAAAAGGATTTTTTTAATATTCGTGGAGTAGAAAATATGATTTTGATAATTATTATTCTTATAAGTGATTTTAGTTGTAGTAATTCTGCGTTTTGATCCCAGTCAGGACCCACTTTTATTTATCCAGACGCTGACGAGGATGCGTTTTGAGGTGAATGTGCGCAAACAGTGTAATTGAGGTAGAATTATTCTCTCTTTTATCTCGAGATCACCTAAAGACGTCGACGTACGCGTGAATTTATAGCAATGCCCAGCAAACTTTGTTGTGCAAATTTGTTGCCATCTCCTCAGACGAATCTTCGTTCGCCATGTCAGGGTTCTGATGTTGCGCGACCTTTAACCGCTTGAGCGCCAGCCCTTTATAACGGTGTTTTGCCTCTTCTTTGGGACCGTATTGAAGTAAGTGATCCATTTCGTATGGATGACAGCGATGACGATAATTAATTCGATTCATGCTGCTGCTCTGACTCTTAATATCAAGCATATACATAATAGTGTTAAAATGGAGAGACATTCCGCTGACTGCGATCAGCAATTTGGAAATTGTCAGCCATGCCTGAAGAGCTTTTAATTGCGCCTGTGACACCTATAGGTTTAATGGCGCAAATGTTTAGGCCTTGAAGGGTGTATGCACAAACGTACTTTGATGTCGTTTTTCTTCGTAGTCGGGCAGAGCACGAATAGACTCGAGCAAAAAGTTAAAGTATTCACTTGCAAGTAGTGCTTAAAGGTATGCACATAAACGAGTTTTATGCTAGCGCCGTTTTATTTAGAGACAACCCATACTTAATGTCTCCAGGTAAATTCGTTTGGTTTTTTTCAATTCTTTGGTCTTATTAAACCAAAGAGGCTCAAGACAATTTGTTTTACCTTGCCAACCACTCACAAAAGAAAAGTGTAAAATGGCAAGGCCACTGTTCAATTTCCTGAACAAGATTATGGAACAGGTTTTATCAATTAATATTAAGAGGCGCGTAAACGCATAGCGTAGATCTCCTAATCAGGCAATTGACTCCATTGCTCTCCCTTCGTGTCTGTCAACAAGATGTCAAAGCCGACACCTGGTGAATACAATGCACTCGTAATAACATTAGTTATGAATTGATTTATCGTTTGGTCGAGTTTGACTTACAAGTCGCATAATAGCGTCACGTATAATTTTGAGGTGGAAAGCACTAAAAGACCCCTTGGTATTAGTCCTAGCCTGTCATCAGAAACAAATGTGTTTATCCAGCTTGTGGCAAATTCCCGGCTGCTGCCGTTCAATTGACTGTGTAAATAAGGTGCAGATAGTTATATTTACATCAGTCAATAGCGATGGTGTTATTCTTGTGAGCGGTGTACTAGATGACACTCTGTAAGAGCACTGCCTGTCTGCGTAGAAGACGGGAACGGTACTTTTACACCGCATAGCACGTATGTATTTAAGTTTGAACGTACCTTGAAACTTGTTCGGGATCCTCTTCAAATACGAGTGGCAAGATCACGCTGTCCGAAGGGACCAAAATGCTAAGGGATTTACATAAGTCAACTTCAGTATATCGGCCTTGACATGAACGGTATACACATTTTTTCCATTCAAGCCGTCGATCCTGCTGTCTTTGCATAGTTTTGAATAGTAATTAGAAAGTCGCCGCACCACGTAAATACCCGGTACCGTCGTTGGTAATGCTAGTGTACAGATAATGTATTATTACATCTGCGATTGAAGAATCGAGAGCACGAGCATGGCTGGAGCTTATAAAAGAAATGGCGAAGTAAGTCTCGTTGTTGAATTCCCGCGCCAAAAAGCAAGTCACTAGTTGAGTTGTTTAGCAAAAGAGCGATTGAGGTTAGGCCTTAAAAAGTCTTAAAACGCATATTCTGTTGCAATAAATCTGAAGTGATGGAAGCCATTATTTATGCGCGCAACGCGCTCTCAAATGCTTAAGCCAAGTCAATTGGAATAGCGCATGTCCGATACATGTCTTTGTACGTTTTTTAAGCGACGAGATATCGGTAAACAGATCAGGCTCCAATCTCTACAAACAAGCCATAAGACGACGATGCTTAACCGCCTCGCGAGTAGCTTGGGAGATACTTTGACCGCGTATGATCGTAAATACTGTCCTAGACAATGTCTTGGAACAGCTCTTGAAATTCGTTAATCTCAATTTTGAAGGAGCTAATGTATTAAAACAGAAAATCTCTCGTATCCATCCGAACATCAGCCGGTCACGTATAAAGAATTTCTTAATCGCAAACTAGGGACAACTTTATCTATTTTTGCCTCCGGAACGCGCTGCTTTTTGTCCGATGTCAGGTCTTATATTCGTAAGCAAGAGACATGACGTAGGACTTGTTCATCGTCAACCTCTTTCGTTCGGGAGGCTGAGAAGTTAACAAAGCCCGTTTACAAAGTACATTTACGTAATCGATAATTATTACTCAAGACCAAAAATTGGTGAACTGATAGTGTTTATGTACACGCACCCGATGACCCACGGCAGATTTTCTTGCGCTTCTGTAAAATTTCTCTCAGTTAATTTGGATGGCGTGTGCCAGGTAGACACATAGTAATGGACAACTTAAATGTCACTTTAAACGATAATTTGACCAATTCTACCATCTCAGTTGCGTTCTCGTTCTAGCCGAGTAGAGGTATGTGATTGGCTAGACTCCTCAGGGCTAATGTACGCTTGGCGCTTTGTGTATCCAGGCATGCGCTACTACGCAAGACCCGCGCACAAAACTCACGCAGCTACTTCTTTTCATCGGTGGACCTGGTGTAGAGCCATCTTGCTACAGTTGGCCATGTGAGAAATGAAAAACGGCATACTGAATATAGCTTTCCAGATATACGTGACTTCAGCACCAACAATGCCAAATATGCATTTGTTACTTTGCTTAATACATAAGAATTGTGTGGAACATTTTAATTTAAATAATCCTTCTCTTTTTGCCAAAACGAAACGTGTACTATGGAGATAACCACCTTAGCTGTCGTCTTGATAAACACAAACAAACCAGCTGTATCTACCTGCGTTGTAGATGGCTTGAATTTGGCACGTAGACACACGAGAAGTGGCTACAAGTATTGGCTTTAGTAACGCCGCTCATTCCCATTCCAGCCCAATTTTATAAAAAAATCTTAGTTTAAACTTTGCGGCTGTAAGTGCGCGATGAATCAAGCTGTTTTTCATAGGATTACAACACAAAACATAGGTCATCCATCCCCATGTATAATGCAGCAGCGTAACAGCCAAAAATTCTTCGCCGATTGGCAATGGGCACCGTACGTTTTGAGCCATCTGGACCGACATTTCTGGTCTACTGAAATGCTCCATACTAATCCATTTTTTTGCACGGAGGCTACGATGCCTCCATTTCAGCAAACCATTTTTTTGTGCAATAATAAAGTTTCTCAATGGAAAGGCTCCAGGAGTAGACGGCTGTTGGTCAAGCACTATGAATTAGCTCCGGACATTCGGGTATAAATGTGCGAGGTTACTCACGACGATGAATTGTCCAGGAGAAGAGTTATAAATTTCGGTGACGAGCATATCATAAGTTGCTAAGCTAACAGAAGAACACCTACCGAAATTATTGAAGTAAGATCTGGTGCTTGTGTAAGCGTCTATTCGATACTACAGGTGCGAAATCCGCATTTCTCCTACGCAACCAAGTAGATTGTCGTGCTTACATGTAAAATATCTACGTCAGCTGTCTCTCACCAGACGTATCCAAGGCTACCATCATTCAGCTTAGTAGCACAGTTGTTTGACGGCAACACCGATTGGCTGCTAAGTATATAGCGGGCCTGATGCCCCCAATTGAAACCAAAACTGAAGCTTTTGTCCGACGACAGCTCAGCGAATCGAGACTGCCGATTTGCTGTACTCGCAGCGGTACTCATGCCATTTGCTGCCAAAAAATGTACTAATATGTGAATCACGGCACACCTCTTACGCTGAGTCTAGATGGGATACAATATTGAGCTCATTGCATCGGTAAGGTATAGCATGAGTGTTTTGTACATCCTCAAGACGTTGATCCGTACGCACATCAAGTTGTGCACGTCGGACGATGCGCTGGCCCAGTGAGGTGATTTCCAGTCCACTGTTTGTGACGTGAGCGCTACAATCTGAACTTGATCCTTTTTCAACAAAGTATGCTTTGTGTATATAATACATTTTTGAAACGCCGTGTCTATCAGCAATTTATAAGTTGTTTTGCACAAAAACGTACGAGACCAATTTTAATTACGCCCCTTAAGAAATTCGCAGTTCCATTGTGTACTTCAACATTGTCGGCTACACTAAAGTGTAGTAGCGAGATGCTAAAAAGTACTCTGAAGAGTAAACTGTGTTTCATGCATAAAACTAGCGCAAGTTTCAAAGCCTTGAACTATTTTGCTGCAACCCCACAGCACGGCCGACTGACACTTTTGATGCCAGTAGAAGTGCCAATGATACCTTAACCTCTCGACAAGCAATGGCTAAAAAAAAGTATTATCTTGTATCACTTTGACTGTACGATGACTTCAAAGTTACACACCAAAATTGCTCTAACGCCTTTTCTGTGTGATAGCATACCTGTACATTACTTTATATAGGCTATATTATGACATGCCTTATAATTATGATTATATTTCGGTATACGCTTGCGCCAGCTTTTATATATATATATTTGAATATGCAACACGCGTGACTGGTGAGACGATAAGTATTTTTATGGGCTACAGCACGGGCGTTAATCGAATGTGCGTCACTTTTTTTCTCATTGCAACTTGCTCCACTCAAAAATATCATTTGTTTACTTAGCGTACAATATTTGCGTGGGCCAAAACACTCCCCAATGCAGTAAAAACCTTCTGGCTTTGACAAACACGTAGCATACATACGGAATCTTCTTCTCGCCATTAGAGCACCGGTTCCAATAACTTTCGTCGCTATAAAGATGCTCAATAGTACTTCAAGAAATGAAAGGCACGCCATCACTCGGTCAAAGTTGTATCGGACGGCTTTTCGTGCGTTGCTGTATAGACCATCAATCGCTTTGCGGTTAAGGCCTATAGATGCTTTCGATTAACGTGAGTTGCGAATAAACATTTGGTCTCCGTGACTATATCCCTGCACCAAGCATCGTTCAAACAACCATTTATTCCCACAGATGGGATTATTTAAATCTCTCAAAAACAAAAAATTTCACCAGTCGCGAGGTTGAGACAGTTGCTTTCTTCGTCAATGCTCATCGCGTCTTATGATTAGGAACGGGCTTGCCGTGATGAAGGTTTTGTATTTCAATGAAGCAAAAATGAATATTAGTGTTGCTGACATATTCCCATACTACTTGAGTATCTTAGCTCAGTAATGAACAATATTTTTCAGAACTGGATTACAGTATTAATAATCTACCTGGGCTTCCCCACGAGGGGGTTCGCAGGTAGACGTGCATAGACGCAATAGAGCCACGACGAAGCGGAGCACCAGAGTCCTGAACAGCGCAGAACAACCCAAAAATGGACCAAATAGATAGTTCAAGAAGGCACCGATTTGAGCTTAAATGCTCGGTTCTGCTTAGACACTGCTCACCAAAATTGTATTCGCCATCATCGTCAGCTTGTGCTATTGGCACAACTGCTTGTTGCCAAACTTCAGCAACCGCCATATTCTTTCGCATCTTTTCTCTAAGGATTCTGTCTGCTCTCACGACTATACCCTCCTGCTTTCGTGCTCACTTCTTCCCAATATATAGATATAAGTCATACATGTTGCTTGAACAAGTGTAAGTGCGCGAAGTTTTTCCGAAAGAAACTCGACTAGGTTTACCTCAACTACTCGAGTACTGCGGCTCTACTATCAAGAGGTGATTTGAGTAAACACCTATCAAGATGCTAGAGAAACTTGAAAAAGTCTTAGCCTACGTACAGTGGAGAGATGTAATCTTTTGGGTTGCACCTACGCTATAGGTGTCTTAAACACAAATTGAAAACGACACTTGCCTGCTCAATCTGAGTATTATAATACATTGATGGTAAGCCGTGATTTTTTCGGAAAGCTTTAGTCCACATTTATAGCATATCAATTGCTCCAAATATAAAACTTCATCTAAAAAATACTATCATTTACCGTAGTATCAGCAATTTCTACGCATCCGAGATACTTATGCTCAACGGCGACGCCTCTTATGCTAGCCTAGACTGGTTTGATGTCTTACTTACGGCATATCACTGGACCAATCGCGCATAATTATGTCAATTAGCAATCGCTACTGCAAAAGACAAAAGAAGAGAGGTGTAGCGCCACGGCTTTACAAATGCATTAATCGACAATCTACAAGAGACTCTACTCTAAGTTGAGTGGGATCTTTGGCGCTTTGGATGCATAACTTGATCTTATGGTATCGCAACAAGCGATTTGACCAAATTATTGCAAAAGCGACCGAAACAAGTTTCCTAATTTGTTCAGCCACCGGCGCGCAATGTTTAAGGTAAGCTAATTTTCTACCTTCTTTCGGCTGTGGGGCTTACAAACTCATTGAAACGCTTAAAAGACAAGCGCGTTGTAAGCAAATGTGTGAATGTTTACTATACAGCTTGAAGGGTCGAGCAGGAACTATTGCACACAGAGAAGAGATTCGAATTGTTCATGTCGATGCATTTTAGTGCTCTCATCCGGCTGACCTCAGTGATCATCAGCAGATCAACTTTGGGGCAATATGGTAGTTAATAAAGCCGGTCTTTTCCATTCAAACACCGATGTATATACTAGTACGAGTAGAAAAATTCCTGGCGTACTTTCAATGACACTATACTATTAGCACAGCTCTTATGTGTTTCTATCTTACATTTAAGCTTGCAGATTATTGTATACGTCGATCGCTTTGAAATCATGGTTCGAGCAGTCGTTTGTGGAAGACCTTACATCTTTTGCGCGTCATTTCTGTATATTATACTGCGCGATCTTGCAATAGAGATGCAGTTGTTATTTTGAGGAGAATGGGTCCAGGTCTCCGACATTGGTTCTACACTTAGAGCCAACACGAGTCGCAGATAATCTGCCTGACTCCAAAAATGATGTGAGTTCCAATTATTATGCTAAATGTAACAATCAATCTCAAAGTGTGAGGTAAACTTTATGTAAAAGGTATATTCTACAGCCACTATCTGGCATAGCGATCTCTATCGACATGAATGAGACCTAGCTATTGGATTATGTACTAATTTATATAAATCTCGTTAGTGCTAATTACTAACTTGATACTGATGACTAACATGTCACGTGGCTTATGCCACACAATCGGGTAATGCCTCGAGCAAGTGTGACTTTCAGAAATTTGTGTGGCCCCATTACACTTTCATATACAATACTTTAATGTTCTGTGCTCGTATAAGTCTAAACTTTATTTAAAAACGGATTGTATGCCAGAAGTCACTCTACCTTGTATCTTCTACCAGACATCCGCACAAGCTGTATAAGCCTCACAGCTCAAACTCTAGATCGATAAGTTTAGTAAATATGAACAAGGCGAAATTTCGTCGTAACGGACGTTTTACCGTCGACCCTTCTAAGGCGATATTGACTTACCGGACATTACAATCCCCATGGCCTCGGCGCCCGCATTGAACTGGTTCTGTTAACCTGACAATCTGGCTTTCATGTCTGCGAGTGTCTCACGCGCTAAGTGTTTGTCAAGGTCGAATCGTTAATGCTATTACATTAATGGCTCCTCACGTATTCTCTCGGGTGATCCCATCGAGCTTATCTTGTAGCTCGCCCATATTAAGCGAGACTAATTTGACCGTTTCTGAACCTCGAGATATTCTGTCTCATTGAGGTCGCTGAGTATGAGCTTTGAATTGGAGAGCCAGCGCAGATTGAGCACGGAGTGCGAGGGGTATGATTTGAGAGCAATTGTCAGTAGCGATCACGTGGTGTGCGACGCACGGGCCCGCAATTGCATGGCTAAGATGAGCGTGGTGTCTGCAAATCATCTACCAAGAATCTTCTTGGACGTACGGTTTGACTGTACAAGTCGCAGGCCCACAAGCAAGGCTCAAAATTTATTAAGAAGAGCCAACCTTCTCTTAACATTTTGATGTGATTCGTAGTCGTCAATAGAGCATATTTTTTTTAGAAAAAGTGTGACCGGCAGGCGTGGTGCAGCAGTGCTCGATAAGCGATCGAATCATCATCTGATGGAAAAGCTTACCTAAGGCAGGATGCCGTGTGGTTGTTAAATAACGTAAACCTTGCTCGTATACTATAATTATTGTCGGTTTCGAGTATGACGATGCACCAAGTACGGACAAGGTAGTCGATTGCTTTACACGCAGCGTTTTGTAGTGACCTTCGAGGCTAGTGCGCGGACTTCTGAAAAGTGGCACAAGGCACAAAGGTGATGTACATTAAACAAAAAAATTACGGGGAAAGGCTTGACTTGATTGAATAGACGTGGACCTAATAGGAGAGTGAGCGTAACGGGTTTGCACGAAGCTAGTGTGCGTCACACAAGTTAATGATATTACCATATTGTGTAACAGAAGTCATGTATTATTTTAAACATCAATAAGAAGGCAGGACTTCAAATCGAAGAGTAAAAACGAAATAATTACACGGTCTTATGGCCAATGCTAAATACATATCAGAAGAAACTGCTATACCAAGTTGTGATTTTAGGACATCTATCCTCCAAAGGGTTTTGTAGTCTAATTTAAGTCCAGTTTGCATTCGAAAGTCAAAGTAAGTCATAGTATTTAGACAATTACAAATCTTGAAGTAACATCGGAGCCATGAGTATAAAATCAGAGACCTATCTTTCGCTTTGTACAAGCAAATAGCTACGGCAGCTCTTTGTATACTTCACAAACCCCAAAAGCACAACCTTCCTGCCTGTACTTTACAATAGAACATTATGGTCGATCGAAACAATCTTGGAATAAGTATGTCGGAGCTGAACCAACGGCGTCCATGAGACCTGTAAAAAGGAATTAACGTACCACATGGTAAGAAGCTAGCACCTCTACTTCACTATGGGCTCTTCCGCTGACTATAACATTCAAGGAGCGTCAGAAACACCGCTCCCACAGTGGCCCTGCATTTTTTGTGGAGCGAATTAACGCCTAACCAAGTGATTATATGCACATCATATTGCCCATCGGATATTGCCCATCGAATATTGCCCATCGGAATATCGTAGACAACTAGGCCGCGACTTTTTCGGGACGATTCCGAACAGCTAGGGCCCTTAAAGAAAGGGCCCTCTCACAAGCCGTAAAATTAGACCGACTGCCGCGCGTCTTGGTGCAAGGAGTATAAATCGCGTCAAAAGGTCAACGTTTTTTGTTGTGAGCTCCAGGACTGTCCTGCTGCTCAACGCGGATGTATATTATCGATATAGTGGTACTGTCCGTCCTCTTATCGTAACCCGTACTTGTTTTAACAGCTAATTCGGAAACAAGGCAACCCATTGGAGAGTGCTGGGGAAACTTAAAGGCTAGTATACTACTCAAGGTATTTTTTTTCCGTAATTGATTTGAGGCTGAAAAGAGCGGAAGATTGGTTTCGACACTGCGATAAAATTCACGACTCATGGGTGCTAGGGATAACGAAAGGCATGTCGGCACAGAACATAAGATATAAGAAGCTGATTTTGTTGCTCGCATTTTGGAAGAGTTAAGTGAAGTGACTGTGCTGGCTGAAGATCCTTTGTTGACTGTCGTCCTGCGACATGTTGTCCGTACAATATACTTCCGTGAGCAGCGGGTACCAAAATCTCGTGACGAGCTCTGCTCGTGGCCCCAGATATTTTAATATCAGGCACAGCCTCAAAACGAGCTATTTTGCTCAATTGGTCATCCAACATTTGCTACCTGCTGAGTCCTTTGGGAGGAAGAGCACAAAATTTATGCTAACGTACTTTCAACAGCACAATAGCATTTGTAAGCTTGTCAATGGTGCTGCTGCAATCGGCGTAGGCTTAACGCGCTGGTCCACATCTCCTTTTCGCTTGTATATGCTGAACCGCTGGTACGAACGAGTCATCAATAGATAGTCATACGTGTTATCTTGACCAATACGACTGCCACGCGGTGTATTATAATCAGTCTCCAAAGAAGTGCGTTATATATTACATATGTATGATGTAAGAAAGCAGTTCGATTCCAACGAGACACCGACAACTCATTTGTATCCCTTTTTCTCATCGCTTTGCAGAGTTTTTAGTACACCTATACACATGTCCTCGCACGCGGACGTGCTGATTGGATCCGGTACATACAAAATCACAATCGTGACATGAGCTTTTGTTTTAAATGCGATAGCGCATCGGCCAAATTCCTTGCTTTTAATTCGTCTCGAGCTTATCGCAAAACTGAAGAGCATTCGATCATTAATTGCAAGACGCGTATCTGTATTAGTCACTAATGGCTTGCAGCTTAGCATATGAGTGATGAATTTGATGATAACATCAATCATCGCAAAGAGCTCTTTGTTGTTAGCAAAAAAGATTTCTCAGAAGCCTCGAGTTCCCGAGATTTCATCACGATTGCTCGACATCACTCCTCGACACCTACGTTTTGCAGTGCACTATCGATGTAGAGGTATGACGCATCACGGACGACACTGAGCGGTCGTTCTCAATCCGGCAAGGTCATCGCTGGCAACTGTAACATACTTCCCATGGGACCTGTCAAAAAAAATTACGCGGCTCATAGACTAGAAGAGATTCGCGCAAGTATTACTGCTTTGGCTGAATATATACTTTACTTTCAACAAGCATTATGGACGTCATTGAGAGTACCAAAGGTTTTTAAATTAAAGCTTTTTTTTAAAATTAAAGCTTTCGAATTAACAATATTGTGCGGATCGTAGTGGGAATTGTGCTACTATGGGTTGCTTCTCGGCGTACTCAAATTGGAAGAGTTTGTCCGGCCTACTTCACAATTATGCTTAATGTCGGATCAGCTCTACCTAATTGCTATACATCATGGGAATTAAACGACCACCAAATATTAAGTGTGCCAATTACGCTTGGACTTATTCTAACAAATAAGTCATCGATACGTCTATTAGCAAATTTTGAAACAAATCAGGTCCGTATACATGCATCTACGCTTCAGCTCGACAAGATTTATTTAAAGGGATAAGCTTTTTCGAAATCAAATCATCATGTGTTACCACTATGCTCGAATCACCATGGGAAAATGCTATAAGGCGTCAATGTGAGAAAAACAGACGTCGTAAAAGCAGAGCATGTATATACGGATGCATCGACAATAAAGACGACCGTCACTTATCTTGTGCCAAAGCTGTAGCCTTTATCAATGGCTTTCTTCCTACGACAATTGGTTGCCATTTTAAGGTCGCGACGAATGAATGAGCTTGGTTCTATGTCCAGTGAGAAATTTATTGGGTAAATAAGCTCTTCGCATTAACAGAATGTAACTTTAACAAAGGTTCTTCGTCATTTACCGCACTCCAAGTCTACGCCGACTTGCCTCAGAGCTAGTAACACCGATCCTTACGGAGGCTGCATAGAACAGACCTTATATATTCTACAAGACCGAAGATGGAGCAAAAGTCCGCTATTAAAAGTCGTTTAATTTTGAAGTTCTACGCATCAAAACGAAGTCTCAAATGAGATTAAGTCCTGACCCAGCTCTCGATTACGATGCGTAATAAATTGCAAGCTAATTAGTTTCAATCCAGTGTAGAAAACGTATTTAGAGTTGTCACTCTGCAGTAGAAAAAATTACATCCGTCTTTTTGGCCGACACTGGCTGATTGGTATCCAGAGGGGGGGGCAAAAGATTTTCTGACTTGATACACTCGATTCTCTTAATGTGATGATATCGTATTGCACGTGCTGTTTCAGGGGCATTGTCTAAGACAGAAACAACGATCATCCGCAATCAATTTATTTCTCAAGCTACTGGCGAGGCGGTTAAGCATCGACCTCTTATTTCTAATTTGTGAAGAATGCAGCTTCATATTAATTATATTCACCGCTCTCACGACGCTTATAGGTCTTATGTACTGTGCGAAGACAGTTACTCTAATGCATGCGCTAACCTTATTGACTTTGCTAAAGCCTCTGAGAGTGCGTTGCGGCCGGCACAAAACTGGTACTTCAACACTTAATTTGGCGCAGCATTTTGAGCGTGAAGTAAAACTTCTTACGGCCAGACCTCAGTCAGCATTTGTTACTAAACGACTCGACCAGCGACTCTTTTTTGGCGCAGGAATACGCTAACGAAATCCATTTTGCCAGGACTTTTTGTGTTCTTTTAGGAAGTATGCTTGCGTGCTCAATTCCCCGACCGAAAATTTAGTATTGATAAAATCGGATACTATCGTTTGCCGAGATGGTACCGGGTATTTAAATGATATGGCGACTTTTTATAATATGTCCAAAAGATGCAAAGGTAACGCGATTATGGCTCAAGGTAGAAAAAACATGTATATGTCTTCATGTCGAGACTGACATACTAAATCCGACTTGGCTTCGATCATGCGTCGTCCGACTACTTGTACTCCAAAAGAATACTTGGACAGAAATAAGGAGACTTTCTCACGTATGTACATGCGTCTTTTGCCATATAAAAGGCTAGTTCGCGTACTTTGCGCAGATAGGTAGTGCTTTTAACGAGTATCATCATCTAGTACACCGCTTACTAGAGCTACAGCATCGCTATTGACAGTAGTGATAATAATTTTCCGCAGTTTTGTTAGCTTGAAGTACACAGTCAATAGCACGGCAGCAGCCGGGAAGTTTGACGCAAGTTGTATCTACACATTTGTCTCTAATGGCTGGCTAAGAATTACATCAAATGCTTTCATTAGTGCCCATCACCTTAACATATTACGCGATGTTTTTTGCGACTTCTATATCAAATAAAGTTCTCAGATGATTCAATCCAAATTTGAGTATATTCAAGTGCATAGGACTCACCAGGTGTCGACTTCGATATCTTGTATGTAGAAACGAAGGGAGAGAAAGAAGCCATAAACCTGCCTAGGATACCTACGCTATGCTTTTGCGCGCCTCTTAATTCTGATCAATTAAACCTGTTCCGTGATCTTGGTCGGGAGATTGAACAGTGGCCTCACCGTATCGCGTTTAATGTGCATTATACTTTTGTAAGTAATCAGAAATGTCAAGACACCATCTTACGCCTCTATGTTTAATGAAACTAAACAAACCACCGTGGCCTTAATCAAAACGAAATCTGCTTGGAGACATTAAGAAACGGTAGTCTTTGAATCAATCGGCACTAGCATAAAAGCTCATAAGTTGCCAGACCTTTAAGGATTACTTGCAAGTGAACTATTCGGCTCATTGGGTAAGTCTTTTCGTGCTCTGCACGACTATAAAGAAAAATGACATCAAAACATCACCAAAGAATTAGGCGCCATAGCCGTAGTAAAAAGCCGTTAAGGCATGGCCGTTAGCTTCCAAAGTACTTACCGCAGTCAACGGGGTGTCTCTTTCTCGCATGGGGAGTTAATGCTTCAGGGTCGGCTAAGCCGAGTGCGTTATACATTGTGCATTTTGCTATGTTGTTTTGCAGCAAAACTTGGCATCTTTACACAGAAAAATGACCGTATTTGGCTTATTGTAAACGTGTGTTATGCGTTGTTTGCCATTTGGCTGTCTGACTCAAAATGTCGGCGAAGAGTTAGAGGCTCATTTTTTTGACGCGTGCCTCAAAAGAAAGAATGTGTACCCTGCTTCTTTATTAGGATAACTACTGTATTACTTAGTATTTCACTTTTGCAACAAAGTCATTTCATGACATTTGCCTCTGTCAGGTGGTTAAGTCGAATGCGGGTTTCGTGAGACCGCATTTAGTCTCTTTTTTTAAAAAAAATAATACGGAGGTAATCGATCCTTTATCGTCGATGATTCACTATTGTACTAAGTTCCTTTTAGGTATCTCTTTAGACTGCTTTATTAAATGGTGATGAAAGTTGATCACTTTCTCAAATCGTATGACTACCACGATAAGCCACAAAAATTTCTTCAAGACCTACCACGAACAACTCATTCAGCTCAAGCACTGCATTCACTAGAAAACACTCAAGCTCATCTTGCCTTTAATTGTACCGATATTCCTTATATAGGTAAATAGTCGAGCGCTATGGTCATGACAGTTTGAACCCAAGGCAAGGCGCCCTGCAATGCTCGATGAGCAACTTGCGTCACCAGCTTATATTTAAAAAGGTCGCCGACTTGAAGAGTTGCCCTGTGCCGCATTCGCATTATGTTAAGCGTTGAAGCTTCGACATCTACATTGACATTCAGCCAACGGACATGCTCATTAAGGCTCTTGCACAGTGAAATACGTGCCACTTTACATAAGTTAGAGAGATAGCGATCTAGATGTCTTTCTGTCAAGCCGACTATGTCCCGCCGAACATGAACCAAGCGATGTCCACGACAACAGTTGATTGGTGGACAACGTGCACTCCGCGTGTATCGTCTGTATCGTCCATTGTCTACAGCCCTCCATCCTTTTCACGGAAGCAGCGAGTGCTGCTCAGCAAGTTACTTGCCACTTCACGCCTATTGTCAGGACTCCGGCCTTGATGCCTTGACGTACAGCCGACCATGCGTTGGAGGGTAATCCGCGAGAGCTGCTCACCAAAAACGTTGCTCAATACATAAAACCTCACTTTTCAAGCATGAGCAGTACATCGCCCCTGTTGTCTTGGCTGAAAGCCAATTATGCCGTTAAAGACGCACAAAAAGCGCAGTCCTTGACTATCACCGCTTAGTGCCTAAAGATACGCAGTGATTGGGCTCCCTTGTTCTAATGCCAACTATGGTACTATTATATGCAGCGAGTCATACGACCACCGCTAAATGGTTTACGTACCACTCCACACATCGTGGTAGAGACCAGCTCATACTGCCTTGTCTTAATGCAAATCACGTTTCCGCGCAACATGCAAGGGCAAATTGAGAATGGCACCACTACGTTCGTTCGTTCAGCGACTTACGCTCACTTTGCGCTCCAAAATTTTAGTGTCCATACCCGACCTTCAAAGTCCAGCCCGTTGACTGATTTGCGCGTCAATAACGCTCTTGCCTTCTAGCTTATGACTCATCAGTTTTTGCTACAAGAAAAGTGGGTAGTATCTCAGGTCTTTGGTTTCTGATCAGTCCGGGGTTTGTGTAACCCAAGCCACGTCTATACCCACGATGAGGTCATGCATCGTATAAAGGTCCAAGACCAAACAGCGTTTGGTGCTATCAAAGTCGTGAAGCTAAACTCCTAATCTTAACCCATTTCCACAGCTAAAGAACAGCGACAATCTTACGTCAGCCAGCTAAAGAGTCTCAGCATATAGCTGGCTTCCTTGGTAGTGGAGCGTCGATGCTTTGAAGTCGACGAGCATACCGTGCCCTACTAAAATTCCTTCATGCTTGCTTTAGCCACTAACAAGCCAGACTTTCGAGTACTATCCGTGATACAAAGCACATAAATTCGTGAAGCTAAGCTCGATTGACCTTTACTTAGTCTATAAGACTTGACCAGCTCACTTTTACTCCCAGCAAATCGCCACGCATCTACTGTTCAAGGCTGTTTACGCGAGCCTTTGTCTGGAGAGATTCCAGTCGCAAATGACTGATATGACTACCGGTCTACATTCTCCTCATTAGCATAGCTAAAAGCCAAAAGGAACCCTGGTTTAAGGCAACAAGGCTTAAATCAGCCGACTCTACAGCTCGTTAGAGAACGGAACGCCGCCTCAGCTGCGACATTGCGCGTAAGTGATTGTCTTGTGCTTGCACACCGGCGGTCAGGGTTAATCT
This sequence comes from Plasmopara muralis, assembly GCA_003676415.1. Taxonomy (NCBI): domain Eukaryota; phylum Oomycota; class Peronosporomycetes; order Peronosporales; family Peronosporaceae; genus Plasmopara; species Plasmopara muralis. Next base: position 114,866 of record RCHQ01000009.1, read on the forward strand.
TTGGAGCAGAAGATCCTCTCTACTCTTCTATCCGAAGTCTTGGCCCTAGCCAAGATTGGCTAAGGTTTGGGCGAGGCATCCTCTTAGGCGCCAGTGTCATTTACACAGACAACTCCGTCATCTTCTTGACAACTTTTTTCCAACAGAGCATTTATTTAGCTGGTGATCGTCTGCAAACGCACCTTGATTGCGCCAGACTCTTGTGCAACCAATTAGCGCATCTATTCGGGAATATCAGTCTAATTATTCGTCTTCCATAATCTACAGCAAGTGAGCGTGCTGGTTTGTCCTCACAAGAAATCAATCCCTAGAATTTAAGAAGTAAGTCCTTTACAAGTAGTACCAGGCTACCGCAGTCCTCACTTCAAATGAGCTTGAGTCCAAGTCTTTGACCTTTGTACCGAATCTTGAAGCAATACGAGCTGCAGATTGCTTTCTGTTCCATAGCGATAGTCCTCATTCAATGACGGATGTTATTTAAACAATTTAAATTGTGAGCTAATCTTGAGCTTAGAATAGTGATGGATCGTAAATTCCACTATTATAATCTAGCATGGTAATTTCTTTAATATGCATTCAGCAGTGACTATTAAACAGCTTTTTTGCTAGATCTTTAGCACTAAATACTGCCTTCTTATCGATGTTCGAAACATCGCGTTAGTTCTGAGTACTTGCCTTGTCATTCTCCCTAAGCCGAGAAATGTTGGCAGTGAAATTTCTCTTGCACTTTAGTTTTGCAGCTTGCACCCCTGATTTTTAGACATAGTGGCCCTCAATCAAAATGCTCGGGCTGTGGGTCATAAGGCCCTAGAGTATCGCCCTATTTCATAGAGATTATTCAGATTGCGTGGTCTATTGGATACCTTGGACCACGCTTATGTTTGAGCCGCTTACGACACAAAGAAGAATTTAAAGCGGGATCATGTGTGATGCTAAAAGCTACGCATAGCTGCCGTGAGGTAATGCTGGTGCAACGGTTTTTTTTTAGCCAGACGCGATTTGTAGACGCTACGCGAGAAGAGATATGTGGAGACAAACAAAGCAAATGAGCGTACTACTCGGCCATAAATCCTGCACCAATCAGACAGCACCTGGGAGTCTATTATTGCCGTCGGACCCATTGCCCGATACTTAAGTAAGCGTCTTGCGAGACGGCTGAAATTGGCGCTGGGCGAGTTGCACAACCCCTCGTTCTAACGATAGTATTATCGGTACCCAAGTAGTGTACCATTTTTTGTCTTGGACTTCGCCCTCTTCCCAATGTTGGATACTCACGTTTTTGCCTACGTGGACTTCTGATACTAACTAGTGAAGCTTTTACCTTTGCCTACGAGCCGACTGTAGAATTTAAGAACTCAAGAAGGTTTTGTTCTCGGCTAATAAGGTCGTTCCGAAACAGTGTGTTAATTGCAAGGCCTTTCACCTTTTTTAAAAAGGCAAGTGCTCACAAGAGACTCCGTTCCTTTTCTTATTTTTTCTCACCGGATGGTGGCAGTATCATTATATCTGCAAACACTTTTGAGGCACTACTTCAATAGTAAAAATAGAGGTTCCCCGAGTGCCTTTTAAGCATAAGCAATTGTATGGTGAGCGATCAACTTTGTTGTCGTGGTCCTCGTAGGAGCATCTTTCTTGATTGCTTATTTAATCATCGCTATTTGACAAGAACGCGAGGTTGCCTCATTTGCTGTCTGTTTATTTGTCGTTATATGACTAGACTGACTATCTATATCGAAGCCGACAGAATACCCCATTGAATGCAATCAAAGTCTTTAAGGGGCCTGACCTAAATTTCAACATTAATGTTTATAAGCTCGCTTCGCGCAAAGACGAAGACATAGAATGATGGGCACTCAACAGTTTTTAGCTTTACCATCTAGTCAGAAAAATATCGTAAAAGGAAAAAAGCCTCTCAATAATTGCACTGACGCTTTTAGTCGCTTAGAATTACCAAAACTTTCATCATAATGTGTTTACTTAAAATCCCTTATTGTGAACTGCTATTCACCAGATAATTTCTAGCCTCTTCTGTGCAAGGTGCTGTGTGACTCTGTCACTGTGATGCTTGCTGCCGACAACCATGTGTCAATACTGAAGAGTTTAAAAAATGAAAGATCCTTAACTTAACGTTGCTACATGTGTAAATGGCTGTGGATGGTGTTCACCACACCACCTAATCAGCAAGAAAGATCGCACTTCGCATTCAAAAGGGAGAAAGAAAGCATGCCCTTCATGCGATTCCTGTTTATCGCGTTACTTGCTTCGCTGGGTGCAGCTGCCGCCGATGAGGCTGCTTCCAATGTGATCGTGCTCACGAACGCCGATTTCGAGCACAAGACGCAGGCGGGGTCAGGCGCTACAACTGGTGACTGGCTAATTGAGTTTTACGCGCCGTGGTGTGGCCACTGCAAGAAGTTAGCGCCCATTTACGAACAAGTAGCAAACGAATTAAAAGGGGAAGTGAACGTGGCCAAAGTAGACGTGACGGACAATGCCGAGTTAGGCACACGCTTTGGCATTCGTGGCTTCCCCACCATTCTCTTCTTGAGTCACGGCAAGTCGTACAAGTTCAAGGGCCCGCGCACTCTCAAGGACCTCGCAGCTTTTGCTCGTAGTGAGTATAAGCAAGTTGAAGGCGAGGCAATCAGTGCTGTTCCAACAATTGTGGACTTTGCCATCCAGCAAATGTTGGACGTCAAGAAGGACTTTGTCACGCTGCTGGCGACCAAGAAGAACGTGCTCCTCGTGACCTTTTCCGGAGGCTTACTGCTCGGCCTCTTGCTTGGTTCATTCTTTAGCTGCTGCACGCTTCGTGGTGACAAAGTGGTCAAGACAAAGAAAGAGTAAGTGACGCTGAAGCAATCGGTGGAGCTTAAAGTCTCACTTTTTTTGGTCGTACATTTTTACATTAAACTTGACAATGCAATATTTTATTGGTTGCCGTTTATATAACAATATTTCAACGCCAAACTTTCAAACAGCGACTCTTCGACGCCTTGGTAATTAACAAGCATCTCGTCCACTTCCACTAATTTCTCTGGATCGTAGTTTTGGAAAAACGCTTCCAGTCGTGCACGGTACGACATTGTCGAGCTGTCCTTCTTTCCAGCCAGGAGACGACCATTTAAAATTGCAAGGTCATTATCACTCAACGTGTACGGAACTGGCGACTCGTCCTGGTTGCGCATCTCATTGTGCACCTTTTGGACGGAAAGGTCCAGCATCGCCACCGAAGCTTCTTGTCCAACATCTTTGTCAGTATCTTTCCCCTCAATTGTACTTTCCGGTGCCTTTTCCCCCTCGACACGTTCACGATTCGTTTGAGAATCTTTCGTTTCAATCACAAGCGTTCGAATTTGAGTCAATAACAATTCATTCTGTTTTTTCAAGCGTTGATTCACCATTCGCGCTTCGCTTGCTTCCGCCATGGCAACCGCAATTTGACCTTCTGTCTGAGTCCGCATGTTGCGTAATTCTGTCACGAGCACGCGCCGTTGACCGCGCGCTTTCACCAATTCTTGTCGCAATTGCAACCGTTCGTGCTCCCACGTTTGCATTTGTTCTTCAAACTCTTGTTTCGTTGCCGTCATTTCCCTTGCAACCTTTTCCAATCGAGTCGAAGTACCGGTCAAGTGATTGTTCAACGGATATCCCAATTCTGCCCGACACCTCAAGACACTTGCTTCAGCTTGCCCAAGTTCCTGTTCCAGTCGATTTCGAGCTGCAATGTCCACTTCACTTGCCATTCGACATGTTTCGCCCTCTCCTCCATCAAAATTATCCGTCTAAGACATGAAATTTCCTTTTTGTCAATCAAGCACCAAACAACGAGTACAACTTTTTCGTACCATAGCCCACCGATGTTTTTCTTCCAATAAAGCATCCCGTTCCATTTGAATATCTCGCCATGCTTGACGTTCTCTCTGAATCCGCTCCAGTTCCTTTCCAATCGATGCCAACTCGTGTTCTTTCGCCTTGATGTCAATTGCAAGATTTTCCTTCTCCACGATCGCCATGTGCGTCTTTGAACGCTCTTGATCGCGTTCGGTTGTCAGCTTGGCCACACTGTCTTCCAAGCTTTCCTATCAGGCGAAAAATGATCGATCTTCGACTACAACATTAGAGCAATGCAAGACCGAACGTACCATTCGTTTCATTAATTGCATGTTCAGTCCATTCAATTCTTCCAATAAATTGCGCGTTTCCGTATCAAAACCATCTTTGTGTTGGTTTTTTATCATCGGAACGACCACGGAGTCTTTTTGAGCCCCAAAGAGTTTCCATGCCAAGTGTCCCGCGACGTTAATCGATGTACGCAGTAGCCAACTGTGTTGCTCAATGGCTTCTGGAAGGAATGCAAATCCAGGTAATGGGTCCATAGGCGGTTCTGGACTGACAATAAGCGCTGTGGACAGCGCAACCTTTTGTTCCTCATCACGAGCTTTTTCTGCTTGCACGGCTTCATCCAACGCATCAGCTGCAGCAATCGCTGACTCCATAATGTTGCTACTCACAACTTGCACCTGATACAAAATGTTTTTGCTACACAATTGACGTGTCAACTTTGTCAATCAATTCGTGCTCCTTGGTATCACTTACCCTCGTAATCTCGAGTACGAATTGTCCCACACCAAGGTTACGTTTCCAGGCTTCACACATCGATACGATCCCTCCACAGCACGACTTAATGATGTAGATAGATATTTCGTACGGGCATGAACAATCTCTACGGGTTGAGCATACGGATCAGGCGCGAACGAGACACTGAATTCAATATCAAAATCTTCAAAGTCAAACTTCCATACAATATATTGTGGATTCTTGCCATCTGCTGGACCTTTCACGGACATGACAATTTCATGCCGGGACCCTCTTGGAATATGACATTTATCCAATAAAAAAGGTTGTAGAATAAAATCGACGGCCGTCATCTGCATCCGAGCGCCTTTGTCTTCGTCCCGTTCGGTCACAAATTTCAGCCAATCTGGATGCAGCTCCAGCATACCACAACGATGAGTGGCTAAATATGTCGTCATGCGAGCACACCATTGGGCAAGAAGCGAATCGTGGCGACTGTTTTTTGGCGGAAATTCTGGTAGTTTAGAAGCGTCATCAAGAGGAAGGTGAGGCTCTGGAGCCGCTGCTTGGATGGCGGTGAGTACATTAGTTAGTTCAAAAAGAGACCGCTTGATACAGTACGAAGTAATGCCTTTGGTCACGACAAACTCGACAGTGTAGACGTGAAGATTCGCAGGAGAGAGCGAGGACGCAATGCTCTGTGTGACACTTGGAGACACGACATCGACACTAGTGACGACAACGTCCAGGTATTGGTTAGAGTTGCAATCGTCATCGGTACGGATGGCAGGGACGGGATCGAAAGGTGTAGACAAGTCGTGAACGACAGCAGAGACCTCTTCGGCCATGACAGAATCAGATTAAGACAAACTAATTACTTGCATACCGGTATTATAGCTGGTATTAAATTTGAAAGCTTGCTACTTCTCTGGTTTAATAAGCCGTGAAAGTGGACTATTAATTGAATTTTCACATACTACCGCCACCTCTTAATTTCATGATAAAGTTCGGCCGGTCAAGTGAAAAAAATGATAGATAACACTTGGGGTTGCCATAAGTGGTATTTCAGATACCTGCGCATCTCAGGGGTGGCAATCCATCGTATCTCTCTCTTTCCTGCCCCCTCGTTCTTCACTTTAAATACCATTGACAAAGAAAAAGATTTGTCTAGACACGTGATAGAAGAGACGCTAAAGAACCTTGTCGAATCGACTGTTGACAGTGATGCTCCTCGCCCCCCCCTCTCCAAAAAGTTCGTGCGGGAACATTAATCGTGTCATATTTTTTATAATCGATTAAAGTTCAGCTATAGGCCACATTCACACTAAAATAGCTGTATATGTACGTAAATCTGACTTGGGTACCGCGAATTCTAGTCAATTACTCCCTTCCTCCAATCTGATTTAAACCTTTATCATCTCGTCCTTTTTCACTCGTTGTGCTTACATCAAAACTCGACGTCAAGAGTGAAGGCCGTGAACAACAGGACGGCAGCGACTGTAGAATGCGATCAGACAGTGTGAACGCGCAAGAGGGAGGACCTCAAGACACGTCGCCAGGAGCTCCAAAAGACGTTGCTGTCTCGTATGTAGCGGATGCGACGGGTGCCGAGTCACCAGCTACGCTACTGGAGGTGACACTGGGTACCACGCTCACCGTATCAAACATTGGAGGCACACAAGAGCTCGAGACGATCGATTACCAAGATGGCGTGCCAAAGACCGTGGCACAGCAGCAAATTGAACAGAGGCGGGAGCGGTATTGGCGACGAATAGTGCACAGCGAATTACGAGATCGACTTGTTGCGACCATGTACGAGCAGTGGCTAGGATCGTACAATGAGGCAAATGGTCGTACTAAAAATTATTCATTTTGACAGGATGGAGCAATTGCAGCGCGTCACTGGAGACCTCGACGTGCGGTACTTGAGACGGTGTGCAGCTCGGTACGAGTCGTTTGTGTGGAAGAAGAGTGCGAACCAAGTCCAATACAAGCAGAGACTGGAAGACCGCATCGACTCTCTTCGTCGTCAGCCATCGCATGGAGAAGAAAGAGGTGTCGAGAGGACGCTTCGACTAGTGGAAGGCCATCATCTCAATTCGATACGGTCGTCTGCATCGACGTTGCAACCGTGTCCTGATAATGAGCACGACGTCGCGGAGCAAAAGCAGGCGATCATAGGGTTCGCAAGCAATCGCACCTATCGTCGACATGGTCCACGACCAAGTGGCTGCCGGAATAGCAGTAAACGAGCTGGGAAATGGAACGTTGCAGCAAATGCGTCGGATGCTCTGGCTGTGCAACGAGACGCTTTATACTTTGCAAAACTACGTGTGATGAAAACTCAATACCGCGATGAAGTCGCGTTGGTGTTTCGTGAACTCTGTCGCATCAACACTGTGATCCACCACTCGACAATCTTGCGACGTCACGAGTCGAATAACCTCGACGCGTTTTTGATCAATTTGAAGAAGATTATCTATTTACTCGAGCAGCAATTGAATGAGGCTGGTGGCATGATTTCAGCTCGCAAACGCACGGTAGAGTACTTGAATGTCGTGGAAGCGCATATTCAGCAAAAGGTCTTACCGATTCTCTACCGTTTGCGACATACGTACTCGACGATTTTACGTCCCATTGTTCTGCAGTACATGAAGAACAGCTTTCGATTTCATTGACGAATTGGAAATAACAACCTGCAAAATACACTCTCGACAACTTTTAGCTTTCTTCTCTTTCGTTTTTGCTCCAGTCGTAATTTAAAGCCCAAGCGTAATAAATAGACGTCGCGAATTGCGTAAACCCCTCTATTGTTATTAGCAGCTATACCGGTAAATACCTGTTGGTTAATAAATTTGACCCATTATTGTAGTACTGGGCAGGCGTCGACCATGGCGACCGAGGCGGAGCTGCGCAAGCTCGACCGGCAGATTGCCGATTTGATGCAGCAAAAGACAGCAGTGCAGGCAAAGTTGGCACAAGAAGCCGGTATGCTGCGTGGTACGGAAATGAGTGGCGAAGTCGTGGATAGTAACCCCTACAGTCGTCTCATGGCGCTCAAACGCATGGGAATTGTCACGAATTACGAGCACATTCGCAATCTCTCGGTGCTGATTGTAGGACTCGGAGGGATTGGGTCCGTGGCGGCTGAGATGCTCACCCGATGTGGCATTGGCAAGCTCATTCTGTACGACTACGACACGGTCGAGCTTGCGAATATGAATCGCCTCTTTTTCCGCCCCGAACAAGCGGGCATGACCAAGACCGCCGCCGCCAAGCAGACGCTTCAGAGTACGATTACTATAGTACATTCATGGAGTTCGAGAGTACTAACGCCAAAGCATGAGTGCAGGTATTAATCCCGATGTGCTATTTGAAGAATATACCGTCGATATTACCACGACTGCCAACTTTGACCAGCTCTTGGATCGCATGCAACACGGTGGCGTGGACAATGCGCGTCAAATCGACTTGGTCTTGAGTTGTGTCGACAATTACGCCGCACGGACAGCACTGAACCAAGCGTGCAACGAATTGACGCAAGATTGGATGGAATCGGGCGTCTCGGAGGATGCCGTCTCGGGGCACATTCAGCTCTTGCTCCCTGGCCGCACGGCCTGTTTCGAGTGTCTCCCGCCCCTCCTTGTCGCAAGTGGCATTGACGAAGCGACGCTCAAGCGAGAAGGCGTCTGTGCTGCGTCGTTACCCACGACCATGGGGCTCGTCGCCGCCATGCTGGTGCAAAATGTATTAAAATACTTATTGCATTTTGGCCAAGTAGCATACTATTTAGGGTATAGTGCTTTGACGGATTTTTTCCCAGGGGATTGCATGCGTCCGAATCCAGAGTGTTCCAACGCGCAGTGTCGGCACCAACAAGCCAAAGTGGCCCATCAAGCGTGGCGTCCCATGGTCTGGACACCCGTGCATTCGACTCGCCACGCAGAGCAAAGCGGAGCGCATCAAGACAATGAATGGGGCATTGAACTCAGTCAAGATGGAATCGCGACAACGGAGCGTACAGCCACGACGTTCTTGGCCTCTGGCCTCTCGTTTGCGTACAATCCGACGGCCGAGACTGCAGCAACCGCCCATTCGGCGTCCGTTGAGGACGTGGACGTGAGTCTCGACGAGCTCATGGGTCAGCTCAAGGCGCTGTGATCTTATTCCATTCCCGCGCTTTGACGCCATTTTTTAGACCTCGTTTAAGCCATGGATAAATGTAACCTTGCCTTTTCCGTTTGTTTTTGTTCTCGACCAAAAAGCCAAACGGAGCGTTAATCTTCCGGGATAGACGTCAAGGGACAAGCGGCCACTCGTTGCAATTTCATGGATTGGCGCACGAGATGACCCCGTCCGACGGCTTGGATACACGTGGCTGCCTCCATCTCTTCGACCTCGTGGTTGAGAGCAAGCATGTGTTGTTTCCAGATTTTTTGGATACTTTGGGCCGCGATTTCATACACCCGGATTAATTCCTCGTTTAAGGCCGTTTGATGACGAGCCGCTTTTCGAGCAACATACTCTCGAAACGAGTGTTGAATAGTGTGAGCTGCAATCCGGCGAATCCCATCGGCTTCGAGCTGAAGGCGGTGGGTGTGATAGCCTCGAAACGCGCGTTGGACGGTCGAGGCAGCGGCATCCACTTGGGCTTTCAAGCACTCGACTAAAAGACGACTTTGATGACCACGGACAAGAGCTTGGATTTTAACGGCACTCAACTGTTGCAAAAAATCCACCTCGAACGCCATCTAGGAAAAAGCACTAAATTAGAGACGTGAATTAGCGTTACAGGTTACATCATTGCACACGTACGGTTTGCGTTAGAGTGACGCTATAATGCTGTCGTTCAATGTACATCCGACTCAAACTCCGCGCAGTTGCTACGGCCAGACGCGATTGCACAATAAACCGCTTGACGAGCGCTTGGATCCGAATCGCAGCCTCTTGCTGGTTATCGACATCTCTATTACTTGGTACGGACGAATCCACGTTAAGAGAAAGCGGTACACTGCTTTCCGACTTGGTTGGATCTTCGTAATCGTTGGATTTAATTCTATTGCGACGACAAGCTCGTCGCCAAAATCGCTGAAGCAAACACGCTGCCATGTCCTCAACTTCAAGTCTTTGGAGCTCCACTTGGACTTTTTCAGTCTTGACTCGTTGCACGTCACGTTGTTTCATTAGATACCGCCGCACTTGCCGCTGAATCAGCATTGTCGCCTTGGATTCTGTCTGGATCTATGGCAGGGTACAAAAAGCGGATTAATATTTCCGCGCCTAAAATCCAATCCTTAGCGCCTTTTTTACCTGCTTCCGTCGCTTGCCTTCAGCACGACCTCGTTGACCTCGGAAAAAAGCCTGAAGGCGACGCACGGATGCTTCTCGAGACAATTCATCTTCATTTTTACCACGTTCATCGTTTAATTGCCTTTCTGTCTCCACTTGGTCACGTCTGGATTGTTGGATTTTATCCCGCAATTTCGACATGTTTTTTGAATTTCTTCCCACTTTGCTGGATATATGCACCTCTTCAACTACACTAGTCGGATCCTTGATTGTCGTAGCAACTCCAGTTAAATCCTCTTTGATGCTCTCGGCAAGCTTTTTCAGGCGACGAAGATATTCCAAGTGACGAACACGCTGAGACGGTAAATCCAAATCCTTCTCCTCCTTTTCACTAAAATCCGAACGATATAAACTCTCGGATTTTTTCAAAAATCGACGAATATTCCTCCCATTACACTGCCTAGTCCCACTAGCACTACTCGGACGTTTTTGGGAACATTCACGAGTCGTGCCTTTCTCGAAATCATTGTTTTCAGAGGTAAACACCAAATTATCCGCGTTTTCACCATCGCTGAATGCATCGATACTATCCGTATCGTTCATTAAAACATCCCCCTCGTTCATTGAAAAATCCGTGTCTTTTGCGGATAAACACAACAATCCCTTAAAATCCTCTTGCACCTTATGCAGCGGCAGTCGTCGTTTCGTTCCACTTGCACTCTGTGGCCGCCTCTTCTCCATCTTTGGTGGTTGATCCGTCAATCCATGCTTTGATTCCAGCTTTTCCCAATGCAATTCCAGAGGATTCGCGACCAAAGGCTGCGTCACCGTGCGCTTCGACACAAAAGGTGTCGCTTTCGCAGAGACTGGGCGCAGATTTTTCCGTGTTGATCCACTGCGCGCAGCTGCTGTTGCGACGCCAGTGGCTTTATAACATTGCGACGCCACAGTCGAACTATACGAAACATCCCGTGGCTTCCCGTCCCTCGAACCTGCGTGCGCGGATTTTGGGCGGCGTTTCATCGGATTTTGTGCCACCAAATCCGAATCCAATCTGCCATTAAATCGATTCGGCCTAGATTCTTGTTGCCGTTTTGCCGCTTGGAAAATCCGTCGCAACGAGGCATACAAACCTTGATTCGTCTCGCGATATTTCCACACTAGCTGCAGTGCTTTCTTGTACCATTGCACACTGGCGTCTCGACGGTGATTAAAGTCTAATTCAACACCCAAATTATGGTACGCCACGGCCAACGCAATCATCTTTTCTTCGCGCGTGCGATAATCCAGCGCGTCTGGATTTTCACTCTCCTCGTCCAGCCGCACGAGCTCTGCTTGGGTATAGAAAAGCGCGGCCTGGGCATGTTCCAGCGCGACGTCGTGTCGCTGCAATTGCGAGTGGATGGCACAGAGATTCAAGTGCGTCATCGATAGATTTTTCACACTTAGCGCACTCGCGCCAAGGTGCGCGGCTTCGTTGAGATATTTCAACGCCGAGTCGAGGTGCCCGACTTTTCGGTAACAACACCCGAGATTATTAAAGGTCAGAATCTGGAGGGCGTGGCACCGCACAAAGTTGCCCGGCGCCAGAATGGCTTCGGCTTTTCGTAACAGGGTTACACTCTCCCTCACGGCGTCGTGCGCGAGGTTTTTCATGGCTAGGGCATTGTACCCAAGGACCACGTCCCTTAACGTAGTGCACACCGCTGCACTCTCGACGCCAAACATCCGGCGCTTTAACCAGAGACTCTGTTCCAGACACCCCAACGCTTCGACCTCGAGGTGCTGGTGGTGTAAACACACAAACGTCGAGTCTAACATGGCCAGAAACTGGTGGTCTGTCTCGCTCGATTGCGCGGGAAAACGAGCCGATGGCGCTGGTTTCACGCATGGCGACGGCCGTGGTGCCATCGTCGTCGGTACCACTAGAAAACACTCAAAATGGGTACAATCGCCGCGAAACGACTCAAGACCCTTGACCTACACTATCTGGTACAACAAGCCCCATTCTATCCGTTGCTAAAAATAACTCTGCCATTTTTAATCTCTCGACTTTAATCCCGTGCGTGGCTTTTTCTAACCTGTACCTCGAGGGCTCTGTTGCGTGTTTGCAATTGACGAATCTCGTGTGCTTGCTTGGCCACGACTTGTAACAAGTCGTGTTTCTCGCGCTCGAGCCGCGCGACCATGTGGTTGTACAGTTCCGAGAGTTTTAACGAATCGTCGAGCGTTGATAACATGGAGTGGCGACTCGGAGCGACACTTGGCGCATTGGAAAGCACGTCTTCGTCCCGTTTCGCGAGTGGAGTCTTGGGGTACCGCAGTTCAAACGAAGACTTGAATGAGGTTTTGCGAGGGTGAGTGGATTGGAAGGAAGCACTCGTGTCTTGTGGCTGCAAAGAAGACGCGTGGGTCACGAGTGAATGCGGAGACGCTGGGAGTGGCGACGGCGGGACTGGAAGTGTACCAGGTGAAGGATTGCCTTGAAGTGTACCAAGTGACGGATTGCCTTGAATTGTCCTAGATGAAGGATTGACGTGAGCGTTTCGAAGAGAATGATTTCGGGTACTTGTCAAAGCGCCGTTTTGACCCGACGTGCTGGTACTTGTTTGATTGTTTGCAAAGATTTCTTGCGCTTGAGTCGGAGGGTCTCTGTGGTGAGGTGGCGATTGTACCCATTTTGAGTTGTCTTGTGGTACCGACGACGTGAACAAAACGTCGGCACATTGGTAAACGTCCTTTGAATCCACTACTGACGTTGGGATCGAATCGCTGGAACGCGTTGAGGTAGCAAAGAAATCCACCGATGAACATGTTTTCTGTACTGCAAATGGGTCGTTTAACTTGGTTTTCGTCGCTGGCGTGAGAGAGGCCTTGTCAGTAGGCACCGGTGAAGTGGTACCCGAAAACAAGTCAGAGGCCGAACTCAACGCTTTCGATCGAGTTGCCTCGCGGTTATCTGATCGGTTGTGGCTCCAATGCTCTGGACTGTTTTCAGCGTTGAGGTCGACCGTCTCGTACATGGCTCCACTCGAGTGGGAAGTGAGTGGAATGTCGACTAGCCCATTGGTGGGCTGTACCGGTGGCTGGTAGTAGAATGGACTACCGGGTGTCGTACGGTGGTACGACCCACGTTGGCTCGTGATAGAAGAAGCTTTGGATGATTGTGGTGGTGCTGGGAGAGACGAGTGCGGGCGTGGAGAAGGTTGAGAGTCCACAAAGTGCTGAAGCAGCCGGTTCATCGTGACGGAGGAAGAGGATGGATGGGGGTCAGGTGGTACCGGTTTTGGAACGGTACGGCGGTAGTCCACACGAAGGGCTCTGATACTCATGACACTGCATAAATTTATTAAAAAAGGGGTATGGTTTGAACTGTCGGCGACAAAATAATTATCCCAGAGGAAATAATTCGACGACGAAACGCTTATTTCGGTCATCAAAGAGCGGTATTAAAGAGACCATCGGTTGGGTCGGGTCGCTCACCAGGCGGTAGTTAATACTACGTCAAATATCAACTTTATACTTTTAAATGATCAAGGCATCTGAACCAACTGCTCGCCACAGAGCTGAAGAGCTACTGTACACAACTTTGTGCCGCCGGTCAGACATGTATCGCATCATTGTCGCGATTGGCTTCTTGCACAGCCGGTGGCAGAGCTTTGCGTTTCTGTCAAACCAAAAGACAACAATTCTAGATGACTTACCGTAGCCTTTTGATCTACTCCTGCGCACTATTTTCTAGACCGGCATCTCTTCAGACTCTAAGACCAAATTAATGCACTTCAACAATGACAAACCTTGGTCGCCCTTTTTGCTCGATCTCTGTATTGCGCGATCTCCAGCCAGCAAGTTTCCCAGGTGAGTGTAAGCTAGAAAATATACTGTAAGATCACTGTCATTCATGCAATCTAAGTATGTTTATTGCACCTGGGAAATTCTTTGCAACACACTACACGGGTGATCTACAGCGCACTGTTTTTGATGATTTCACACGCAGCAGTACTTTGATAGATCAGGCAGTCGGTCATTCAGCAATCATTGGTCACAGAATTATTCTCTCCGGTATTAATGCATTATTGCTTTTGCTTTCGTCTACGTAGCTTCAAGCCTTACGAGTATTCAGAATACATGCATTGGCACCAAAATTCTAGATGAAGTCTGCCTTTTGTTCTCGGTCTTTCTTTTTGGCTTGGAACGCCAATACACTGACTTGATGCGTTAGATCAACAAAATTCCACGCATTTTGAGCGGTTAGAAAGCTCACGCCTCAAAGCCGATTGAAGTTTAGTAGGCATAATAAAAGTCACATCAATTGTCAATCATTCTCTTTCTTTTGCTAGTTGCTCCTCATTTTTCGACTTAGAAAGTTCGAAACGCATGGCTCGTTCTCGCTCCCTGTGAAACGAGCGTCCAAGTTGTTTATCTTTTCTGCACGCTCAGGAATCACAAATGTTTATGGAAATGGTACCATGGCGGATGGAGCTGTATAGCTCGTTCATCTCCAGTCAGCCTCGACGAAAAAGAGAACACTGATCCGTCAAATCATTTTCTCTTGACACAGCGCTCAAGCATTGCGGGTCGTCTTGATCCGGTGCCATTGCTCAAGCATTTAAGCCACTTCGTCTCGATTTGTTGGCGCGACAAAAATTTGCACTGATCGCTGACGGATTTAAAAAATTTATGGCCTCGATTTTTTGTGTGAATTGGAGCAATCACTGCCTGGATTCTTCAATCCTCATCTCGTTCTTTTTACAAGATTTTGGTTGCCCTTGGCAATATCTGCACGCTGTCTCGCTCTAGCAACTTATATAGCGCAATAGCGTCCGAGGGCTGGGACGAAGTCAGCTAATTGGCCGAAGCGCGGCTGAAGTCTTAGTGAAACAATTCACATACTTCCAGCACTGATCAAGGGGTCCGGTATCGGTGCACAATTTGTACGACAGAAACATTACGGTGGTGTGGCTATTTTCAACGACATAACGTCGGATCTCTTTTTCTCGCAAGGTAAAATTGCTCACAAAGATATTTTTAGGTCGCAAAACTGCACCTGAAAGTCATAGTACGCTTTTTAGGCAGTTTGTGTGCAGTCGACAATATTTGCAGGGTCGCTTAAAAAAAGCTTTTTCCCAAATAGAACTTGTTATCTGTACCTCATCGCTAGATAGACGACTTCACGTCGCTGCTACAACTTTTGTGCTTGAGCTTATCTTTTCCAAACAAAAATATTCAGCACAGAGATTGACAGCATGCGGATGCAGGGGGTGATCGTCTGCATAATCAAGCATTGTAATAGTGGCAGTTGTAACTGAGTACCATTGAACGATTGATATATATCATCAGTATTGCGCTTTAAAGCGTGCAAGACGGCAATTGGCTCGCATCAACGATCGACGTTGTCTAAAATCTACTTTATTCACGTTACATGTTCCCTTAGAAGCCGTTCTATGTCTGTTACAGAACGTTTGCAGCTTAGCTTCTTAATCCTATGATTTCTGTGCGCTTGACACACATATCGGACGCGATTTATGTGGGTTCGCCGAAAGAGAATAAATTGTAAGCTTGTTTTCCGTGTCAATTGGCATGCTGAAGCACAAGATCGCACTCACTTCAATGCTACGCCAATTAAATCCAGATCGGCAATCTGTCACCGTACACTTCGATCTAGGCTGTGTTGATGCAATAACACGGAGAAACGTTGATGCCAATCAAATATACGAGCTCTACACTAGAACCATCCATAAGCATAGTCACCTTGACTTGTTTGAAAATTGGTGCCCCATTAATAGTGGCCGTCAGCCCCTTATACACATCTCGCAATACACTTGCTCGAAGGCAAAGAAGTGTAAGCGCTGGAAAAGCTCAAAATTTGCTGATAGAAACATTGCTTGTTAAGCATTCTGTCATGTGTGCCGAAGAACGAGAATGTCAGTAAGCGATCTCTTAGTCCGACTTCCCTTGCAGGCGAATACGAACGTAGCGTTTCTGTATAAATGGCGCACAGGTATCATCGCTTCTTCGTTAAACCCGAAAAGAGGAAATTGATTATAAGCTTAAGCCATTAGGTTCACAGGCTTGGATTGCGTAGTAAGCACTTTTGCTGGACTTCTAGTGTCTGTGCTGCCTAGATTTGAAGCATAGATTTTCTTTTGTAGGCCGAGATCAGTGGTGCGTCGAAGCTGCTAACAAGCAGCGAGAGCTGCAAATGTAGCCGCTCTTTTTAATCCCATATAGCCCTTTTTTTTCTTAAGTAGCGAAAACTGCACGCCCGATGAATGTGAAAGGGTAGTGCGTTTAATCTAGAATTTTACAAAGCGGGTCAGGCCAACAATTTATTCAAATTGGCGCAGGATTAACGAACAAGTACTACCAGATGTGACGAGTATAGATAGCACCTTATGCAAGAAGACAGGCAAATTTTCTGTAAATAAATTATTCATGTCTTTCACAATATATATATAGTTGTCTGCATTTTAGTGACAGGTGCTGCTTACGTTGGTCTTTATGAGCTAAAATACTGCTACCTATACATGTTGGTCACTAATTTTATCTTCCACAATTTTGGTAGAGTTTTTATACTCACCAGAAACTAGAAGAAAATCACTATTTATACGGGTATAAAAACCACTGGATCTAATTATTGGAAGTTTCACCTAAAATATCAGGTACCTCTACAGCTCAAAAGCGCAACATGCACGTCTTCCAGAATTAGGCATAAGGGGTCATGCACGATGAAGTGGCTTAGATCAATTCATTTTTTATATGGATTGGCAATTTATAGATCTTGCACTCGATTTAAATTTGATTGCGAGTCATTTTAGATGTACTAGCTGTACTTCCCTTGCTTACCATGACCTTTTTTGGTGTCAGTGTACTAGGCCCCGTCAGGGATCCGCGAATCTGTAGATGCAAGGTCTTCATCAGCACAATAATGATCAACATCGGTTGGAATAGCATGCAACTTCCAGCAGCTCTCTCAACCGTGTCTCATCAACTTCTTTATCAAATCTTTCATTTTTTAAACTCCTGAGGCTTTTAGCATGCCATTAGCTTGACCCAATCACTTGTACGCGTCGGCAAAGCAATTATTAATGGATATTTCTTTGAATCTTTCTTTAGGTCAAGTTCGACCGAGGCTCGAACCGAAAGGCATAGAAAAAAGCTGATTGATGGTAATTTCATGTGCATGATCCATTTCCAAAGTTAGTGCCGAATGGATTTGCTGATGTAATGGTGAGCTCGATAGTATGTCGGTTCTCTGGGTTCATTTCTTTTAGAATGAAGAAGCTCATGCATTGACCGGTTCTAAAGCAAACAGTCAAAGCAAAAACAACTCAGGTACCTTGTAATTGATCACCACACATATGCCCGATCAGTGACCATCAATGATCAAACTCTTTTTTTTGTGATGGCTACCAGACCAAACTCTGAAAGCAATTCGTAACTCACTATACGACAGGTCGACAATGCTGTATCCTTTTTTATTTTTTTCTACTCAGGTGATTTCTAGGTTATACGTGGCATGCACCACCAGCGCACTTTGCGCGATTTGACCCATCGTAACTTCTTGCTGTTAACTCTTTGCACTTTTCGAGAGCTGGTGGAACCGTATTAATTGGTTGACAAACTTGCATTTCAAGACGGTCCACGCCAAAAAAAATGGTACATGGTGTCCAATGATCTCAAGGCAAAAGTGCTAATCAGCTTTTGGGTAGCCGATCTATAAGTCAGACATCAATTAATCAGAAAGTCATCAAGAAAATTTTTTGCATACAAGAGCTGCAATAAGCTGAGTCCTCTTTCTTGCTACATCGTAGCCCATCTCGTTAAGCTTAAGTATACTTTTCTAGATGTTGATAACGACGATAAAAGAGCAACATAAGAGAAGTACTGCTTCAAATAAACTCGCTTCTTCGTAGTGCCACAAATGAGACCCTTCCTACTGACTGCGTTAAATGAGCTTCCTTCTTTTGAGCGCCTAATGCCTTAACAAGCACTTTTGTCGATCTACAAGGCCTCGAGTATGAGTTCGCTGACTCGGGGATAGCTCAATTAGACCGATCGAAGCAACATTCGCTGCTTTGGCTGTACACATGAGCCGTGCCTGTCTAGAAGGGAAATTTATTGGTACTTCATCTTAATGAAAGGCTACTTGCATAAGCATTACTCTAAAAATCGCTGGTCGCCAGTAAATGCAGACACCTCACAGAGGAAGAGCTAAGTTTTCATTATAGAAGTGTGGTAGCTTTTTTTTGTTAAAAACTACCAGCTTTGGAAAAAATCAGCAGCGATGGAGTGATCAATTGATACGCAAAAACGCGAGTTTAATAGAAACTACTTCAAGCTTGATGGAAGCGTCGAGAAAATCTGCGCGTCAAAAAACGGTCGCAGTCAGACGTAATTAATTGTATGATGCTTGCATTTGAAACAAATTAGTTTTATTTGACCGACATACGGAATAATTTAGACATCATAATCGACTTGTATGTGGAATCTGAAGATTTCATCAGCACGGAGCTATTTTATACTTGAAAAATTATCACTGAGTCATAGACACGACATGGCCAAAAATTTCGAGCTGTGGAACGATTAGAGGTTCAATGCCATAGTTGCGAGCTGTTGAATACGCTCATCGGTGCTGTTGTGAGTCATGCTTTCACCTCTTCGGGCTCACGGCTTCTTTGAAAAGAAGTCTGGGCAGATACATAGAAGGCATTAAAGAAGCTGGTATCTCCTCGAAGGTAGTCATGACGACGTCTTATAAAAGTTACTAACAGATAGTTTAATCACGCTGGCGACACTGGCTGCTGAATACGTTTAGTATACCGCTCACATTGTGGGTAAAATTACTTCACAGATAAGTAGCGTAGTGCTAACAACAGAGGGCAACAAAGTTGGGTAGCATGAGTATACAAGACACAGTGAATAGCACAGCTCTACGGCTAGGTAATATAGCACCACCACCTACGGATAATAAACTTCCTCACGTAAATAAAATATATCTGAAAGACACATCATTCTGAAAAAAATAGGTCAAATTTGGGTAGCAGAGTAACATCAAGAGCGGGTAATGCAGCTTTGCTTTTAGAGAATAATGCAACTTCGATCGCTGGGTGTCCCGATTAAGACTTTAATCGACACAAAAAACTTTGTCCGCAGATACGGTTGAGCGCTCAAATGGTCATTGTGATACAGGGTGGACTTTAGATTGGAGGCACTGCCAAAAGTGTCGTAATTATTGAATCTCAAAGAGCTCAAGTCGACTGAGCTCTTGGTTAATACGTAGCGAACAATTAAATAGAAGAAATTAAAAAATCAAAATCTTTCATTATAATTTAAATGCATTTTTTATTCTTGACGAATTTGTCGTATAGCAGACAGCGTACGTTGCGACTTGGCCCACATATTTGAAAGATTCCGAGGAATCGTCAAAAGCTCATTTGAAGGAATGCCGCTTTTCTAAGATGTGGTAATGAGAGATGTAGCACTAAGGAATTCGGGTGGAATACGTGCTAGCGTGTCTCTGGGCAATGACCAATGACACGAGAGTACTGTGAGCCCATCGGAGTCTTTTTGCTGAATATGCAAACAACGACATGGTGTGAGAGTCGAAGTTCGTCAATGACTTTCCGTTATCAAGACCCGAGCAAGAAGGACCAAAACGTTTGTGCTTACAACATCCCGAGCAGTGCAACGATGCCTGCACTGATGCTGCTCTCTAAACAAAACGTGTTGCTTACAGCATATATGGCTGAACGCAGTTGAGATCTCTAGATTTTGTTGATGCTAGCAAAGAAAATCGAATGAAGGATTAGCAATATGCCTTATGCGACAATTACATGCCTAGCGCATGCTATGAGAGTTATTAGTGAGGTATCAAACGCCCTGGAGACATTATAAATCTATCACACAATTGACTCGACCATTTCGCGTTTCTCCCTCACGCAATTTGACAACATATTCGCTCACACTCGCTCTAAGGAAAAAGAAGCAGCGCTGGAGGCCATTACAGGTCAGCTATGGCAACCTTTCGTGGTCACGAGGCCTATTAAACATTATGCCAAGATAAACAAAGGATTCTTAATGACAGAGGAGACTAAAGTCCTTGGTTATTTTGTGAGGAGATTTGAGCCAACTTAATGCAAGTAAAAACTGTCTCGGTTAAGTCACCTCCACGCTTCCGATGGAAACTTTAAATATGGCACAGCTTAGCCAGCTACTTGCATTGGTACAGTACTAATTATGCGGTTCTTGCAAAGCCTTTGTCTGATCGATTTAAAAAGACATTGAGCGGTACTGGGAGAGGTTGACGTACAAAATGAATTATAAATTTGAGCCCTTAGTGCAATCTTTGAAACTAAAAGCTTGCATTTTATCGCTCGATAGAGATGGCAGCTGAGTGAGTAGACAATCTTGGAGGGGGGGGGTCAGCGGTCAAGCCTGAATCGTTACTTTCAGCATTGGAGACCCGAGAAAAGAGTTTAAGATCATATGATACACCGATTGATGACCGTTCAGGCCAAGAAAAAGTAATTTCTTTGTTTCAACCACACGTTGATGGCCCCGCATGTACAAGTGAGTGGTAGTTATACAAAGTCGTGAGACTCGCCCAAGGTCAATTTAGTCTACTCTTTTGAAAAAACTGTCAGCACCTTTGGGTTGTCGGAACTTCATAAGCCTCGTCTTTGTTTTTGTCTTGTCAAAAGTTAATGACAACACGGGTTGACCTATAATTTAGCAAATGGTTACTCTTTTGAAGCGACGAGACGCCATACGGCCATAATTTTATCGCGTCCATCTTTCTAGACGTGCACAGACGCACTACAGCCATAAGTTAGCGAATTAGACGTGGTATGGCCACAAATTAGTTCCGTCTATAGACGGCATGTTTATACTGTGGTTTGTCTTCGACATTTTGTCACAAACGCGCCTCAGTGCACAGACTGCGCAGCGACAATTTTTGGAGCACGATTGAGCCGTTTCCGTCTCACCGGATGCAAAAGAATGGTCTGGTTTTGACATCGGCAGGCGGGATGGAATAGCGTTCTCAAAAACCACCTGGAACCATCGCGTCCCGAGAGCCATAATCTATTCATAAGCGTCTTGCCGTAATTATATTCATTGAAACTGGTGTATTACATTTCAAGGATTAGTGAGGAGGAACATTAACGTGCGTTTCCTTCCAGATCTCAAACGTAAACCCAAATTCCTTTTGAACTAACGGAGATAAATAAATGTTAAAAACCGGTCAATTCTGCGATTGCATTCACCTAGATAAAACAAAACGAGATTTTAAACAAATATGGGAGGGTATTAGCCTACCTTTTAAAAGTTCAGATTTGATTAAGCAAGTTGAACATCATTCAATCGGACCTTTTCAAATTTCAAGGACATGGGTCGGCGTACACCTTCGGCTTTTCGAGACGATGTTGACGTTCCCATCTTTTTATGCGGGTCGTCTTAAGACGTATTGCTAAAAATTTGATCCACACATGAGACTTGAAGTTTCCCAGCCCGAATTTAGAGTCTTTCCTCCGTGCCTAATTTTGCAATATATTTGGAAACTGCAGGTAGGCACATGACGACTAGCAGTGTCAATAACCACCATTGTAGCGGCCATAAGGCTGAAAGACCAACTTTGTTTGCTTCGAGCATATAAAGATGAAAGCACCTTTCCGATGTAGCTAAGAGACCTCTCGCTGAGCTGTGCGCCGGTCGTTCCGACTGTGAATCCCATGCGCTTATTGACCAAAAAGAGTCCAGCTCAATTTCAAAGCCATATAGCTTTGAAGTCGCCATAAAGAATTTCGCAGTTTGACCGCTAGGGTCAATCTCAAAGAATTTTCATGTGCATACACTCGGTCGCGTGGAGTCATGGAAAAGGTGTAGAGCCAAATCTATACAGCCCTCGTTAGCAGCAAAGTCAAGTCACATTTGAATGCGCAGTACACATGCTTCCACCGGTGCCGTGAGCTGCCTGTGAAGTGACAGGTTGTCCTTTTTCATTGCGCCCATCCAAGTTTTGGTCAACATCGGCAAGATCTCTTGAGGCCTTTGCGATTCGATAAAAAGTATTTACTGTGAAGGAATCCGTATCCTTCAACGGCAATTTGGAGAATGGCAAGAGTAGTCATCAGAGCTAACATTTTCAGCACCTGGCTTGGAATTTTGCCGAGGCCGAGACATATATAAAGTGAGTAGTCTTCGACCCACGAGGTGATCACGGCATTCTCAGCACAGAACATAGATATACATTGAATGTGTAATGTTAGACAGGAATGCCCTTAAGAACCCAATCAAGACGGAGATTCTTCCACCTAATTGATTTCATAAAGGAACAAACAAGGCTTAAATATTCCTAGACCGCTTAAACAATCAGGCTTTCGTAGCACCTAATAAAGATGCCAAACGAGACTTGATGTAGTGTTAATGACATGTCTATTACCGCCGTCAAGTTAATGACTTGTCTTTTGATGAAAAAATCATTTCCGTGAAAGGAGTTGCCTTCGGAAAGCCGTTGTAGCAAAAGAAGAAAATGGCGTCCTGCTTAGCATTATGGCTTACAGCGGACCAGTACTACTAACCCAGAAGGCTCTGTTCTTTTTGTCAATTTTAAACCATCGCGAAATGTCAACTTGCGTTAACACTTGGTGTGTGCGTCGCGATACCAATCTTGGAAATCTTAGTCTTTGGAGACACTCCAAGGTCCACTGTGGGTTGTCGACTTCGTCCTCCCTCTGCCACCCGGCGTCGGTGGTGTTTACCTAAAGTTTAGCACTTAACGAGTAGTAAAATCGCCTTTGACTTTTCTAGCTTTTAAACAGGTTCTTTTTGCATGACCTGGAGTCTGATGAAACTTCGTTTGATATTTAAAGCTTCTTTCTGGCTGGTGAAGCCGTTCTAATCATCATGTCATTTCTCTTAGGCCTTAGTGAACAAGCGCTCGCTAGGGCGCTTGTGGCTATTTCTGTCTCCTACACCGCCCGTAAGCCAAAGCGTCTGTGATTCAAGGGAAGTGACAAGCGGCATGCCCGCATTTCCAATAGTCGATTTTTTTTTGATTTTTTTCCTGCCCGAGCGGCACGTTGGCAGGCAAGACACAATTTGATCACCGTCTATACCGCAGACGCAGTTTTTGGCGCGAAGGCTGGCTTTGGCTATTGGATGTCGAAGTTACGAACCTTTTGGGTGATTAGCTTGGTCCCTTTATCAGTCGGTAGACCGGCAGCCTTCTTCGCTGAGTAATTGGTAATCGTTATGACCAGACTGACTTATTTTATAGTCATCGAAGGGATGGAGAACACTCCTCTTTTTTCCGTTGGATGTAAGTCGAATCTTGGCACAGGTGCATGCGATTATACTTACATGTAGCCAAACATTGATTTTACGAGCTCTCCAACCCTATATAAAAATATATAACCCACCGGTATCTATGCCGGTATACACATCGAACGACATTTGCGGCGGCTACTTGAGTCACTTTGAGCGAAATGCATTGATACATAGCAGTCATTCAAGATTAATTTGCACTGCAAGGTGCCATTTGACTTCGTCACATTAACAGATTCTACAAATATGTTCTAGTACCGCAAATGCAGCACCGGAACTTCTTGTCCGACACGGTATTTTTTCTGCCAAGTGCTCTTTTTTTTACTAATTTCTCTTTCAACACGTCACAGATTATTTGCACGCGTCGCATATTTTCACCCCCCTCCACCTAACTTTGCGCGTGAGTTGAGTAAACCTCATGCGTAATCGAGACGTGCGAAATGCGTATTGACAGGCACACTTACGTCGAGAAAGAGTCCACAGGTACACGTAGTTCCTTTTGCGCAAGACCACGACAATTATCGTGACGACAGTGCTTGGCAACGGACTTTTTTTCTGTAAAATTACATAAAACAACTAGTCCACAGAAGCGGGACTCCCCTGTCCGTTCCCCATTTTCTACCAATCGAACCACATTGTCATAAACTCGGACCACTCACAAGCTTTCTGTATCCCGAACATTCTCCCTTCGTTTCCATATTATTGCATTACCACGGACACAAAATCTACACGCCGACCGAACGACATCCAGCCCAGCCCAGTACGCGTCTTCTTCTCAGTCGTACGCATACAGTCGACTGCATCGTACAGACAGACCCTCGTTAACACACACTTGCGTTCACTTATCTCTAGTATCGCCGTCTTTGTTGCACGATAGAGAGAGCGATCTCGAGCGGATCTCTTTGCGTTTCTCGACTGTTTCAGTTTATCGTTTAGACATCCAAGCGAGCGAGCTGAGCGCGTCACGCAACGCACACACGAATCAAGGAATCGTGATTGACGTTCTGTGTCTTCTTTGACGTCAATTTGGCTCCAGCTTTGCGCCGTAGGCGACGGGAGGATGGCAGACGGCACCAAGTTAGGGTACGTTGGGGCATGCTCGTCAATCGTGCAGTTCCTGAGTGAACTACACTGCGCTGTGTGGTCTTGACTACGCGAATAGTGACTTACGATGGCGTGTATTTGCTCATGTACTTAGAAAAATATTCATCGGGGGGCTTTCGTATGAGACGACGGATGGTAACAGTGGCCTCTCGTGCCAAATTACAAGGTTGTACAAGTGACTCATGATCGTGCCATGCTTGTAGAGAAGCTTCGGTCGTACTTTAGTGCGTACGGCACGGTGACGGATGCCGTCGTCATGAAAGACCCGATTTCGAGGCGATCCCGCGGGTTTGGCTTTATTACGTATGCAGACCCTGCATGCGTTGATCGAGCTCTTGCTCAGCCCAATCACATCCTCGATAGTCGTCGCGTACGTGACGTTTCGTTACTCTTTCATTGCACTTTAGCGCTGATTTTTCGGGCCTTGTACGTGGTGTAGGTGGAAGCAAAGCGTGCCGTTCCTCGCGCAGAGAGTCTCCGTGATATTGGAAGTGGCTCGTTAACAAGTAGAAGCAATACTAGCAGCACCATCTCGAGTCTCAACGCCACCAGTTTAGTGGGGGCCACAAAGAAAATCTTTGTGGGTGGGTTGCATTATGAAACAAAGGATCGTACGTTTTTGTGGCCTCTTGTACTTGCTCTAAAGACGACGCGTGCTTACTTTGAGACTCACTGTCTGTGTTGCAGCGGTGTTTAAAAAGTACTTTATGCAGTATGGCAAGGTCGTGTCGGCCGAAGTGATGTTTAATCGCGAGACGAACAAGTCTCGAGGCTTTGGGTTTGTAATTTTTGAGAGTGAAAGTAGTGTGGAGATGGTGTTGCAGGAAGCGAATCACGTGATTGATGGCAAATCTGTGGAGGTCAAACGGGCTGTACCACGAACGGATGTCCCTCCTCCACGGTCCGTGTCGTCGCGGGGAGATTCGTTTAGTGGTCTCTCAGGTCCAGGCTCTGTTGGGAGCTTGGACGAGTTGAGTACAACGACAACGCCCCCCGTGTCACTCTCTGGTAGTTTGTCATCGACCAATGGGCTCGCTACTGCCATGAGCTCTGAGAAATTAACTCGAACCTCCTCGGCTTCCATGAATCTCATGCCGAATGGAATGCTCAAAGGATATGCTGCCGCTGTTCGTTATGGCGGTCGTGGCATGCTGAAAACGTCAAGTGCGAATGCCATGCATTCGTCGTCGTCCGTGACGTCACCACGACCGTTGTCCAGTAATGGGGATGCGTGCAGTATCAACGGCATTAATCTCGATGCCTCTACGATCAGTGGCGTTGCCGATGCTCTCTCGAGTCTTGTGATTGGCGATGGTAGTTTTTCACGCGGAGGTGGCATCTTGTCAGGAGGGAGCGTCGTCGCGTCTCCACCGCTGTCCGCTGGCTCATCGTCGCGCGGATCGACCGATCATTATATGGACTCGGCAACAGTGTCAACAACGACCAATGGCCACATGTCCCCGTTAAATGTCGCTTTTCACCCGCTTGACACTGACCCGGTCATTGAGCAATGGAAACTCTCGCCAAGTCTCGGTCCACAACTCTCACCAAGTGCCCCTCATTCCTCGCCGTCTAACTCGAGCTTTGTTCATACTGGAATGGTAGATGGTAGCACCGAGCACGGGTCAAACTTGTCGTGGCAAGCGACGCCCTGGCAACAACAGTCGTGGGGGTCACCGCCGCTGCCACAGTCTTCCCAGCAGCAACAGCCTCCGCTCCCACCCGCTCCTGCTCCATTGTTCTCGATCTTTTCTTCGCAACATACTGATTGCACTCCTCTTCATGGATCCAGCGCATGGTCTTCGAAACCGGACATTGGCTACAGCAACAGTGAGGCTATTAATACCTCTGGCCACGATGGTTTTAAGAGTGGCATGATGGGTATGAGTCTCTCTATCGACGGTAGCTTTGGTAATGTTGGTCAAGGTGCTTTTGGAATGCACGCTGAAGACGATCGTAGTGCAACGTACCCGTCGTTGGGGGGCTTTTTGCAGCCAAATTATCTTTTAACCGACCACGACCAGCAGCACGACGAAAGCGAAGCTACCGAACACTCTCTAGACTCGTTTGAACGAATGATGAGCAATGATGTCGTATCGGATGGGGACGAATTGCGTAAGGACCCTACCTCTGTGAAGTACGACCTCCCATCGTCTACGGCCGAGTCCCCTCGGCAATACCGATAAAAAGCGGCCGTCAAGACACTGGAAAACGTCCGTTTTAGGACACGTTTTGAAATTTGTGAATATCAGTCGGAGAAATGCGGCACTGTGTCGAGCTGATGGTGTGCCGGTCGTTCTAGTGTGTCGGACACTTTTCAGACAAGGACAGCAACATGGAGCAAGCAGAACCGACAAGCGAAGTGGTGTTTGGTGACGAAAGATCGGAACAGGAGAGAATTAGAATTAGTCGAGTAGGAGATAGGTTTATCTAGGTAGTTTACAGGCAAGAGGATGGAGAAAGCAACGCGAATGGAAGGACGAAAATACAGGAGCGCCATGTTTGCTCGCATAAATCGCGGTCGTACATTATTATTGTAATTGATGGTAAGGACTATATTGTTACGTATTGCGATGCACATATGCAATATATTCAGCCGCACAACTTGGGTATTTGTTTTACTATTGCAATTTGACCTTCAAGCTTCAATTAAGTAACTTTAAGCATTTGGGTTACGAATATGGGTCTACACGAAGTAAAATTGGATACTGAAACAAATGGCCTTTTCTACAATACTGTTTTGGTCGTGTTTATTTGCTTGTTCCAATTTTAAATGGTCACCAAGTGGGCGGCATCAGACGAAGAGAATCAGTGGTGCCGCACATTCTGTCAGGTGCCAATTAATGCTATTTACGAGCATGCGGAGAAAGGAAAGCATAGCCTTCAAGGACTCGTGGCGTTCTTTCGTCGTAAAGCACAGACGGAGCGTGGATCAAGTGAGCAGCTTCGGAAGGTTTTGCGGGACGAGATTGGTGCACTGGAAGAGCCGGGAACGGGCATACGACGCACATTACTCGAGCTCAAGACGTATATTGATGAAAGTTGTAGGCAGCAGCTGCAGATAGCCCAAGTGCTGGATGAGCAGGTTGCAGAGCCGTTAGCGTCGCTCAAAGACGCGTCGGAATCATACATCCAGACACTTCAGGGCGAGATTTTAAACGCTAATAATGAATACCAAAAGGCTGTAGATGAACACAACGAGACGATGGACCGACTGAATAAAGCCTCGAGGGGGCTACGAGAAGCCAGAGACAAACAGAGACTGGCATTGCAGGTAAGCGGTTGAATCGGGGTCTTTTTAGAGGACTGACTGGTGTATATTATGCAGGGAATCGGTGTGCCAGTCTTTGAGCTGCAGAGATTGGCTGCCCGCGTTGTCAAGTGGGAGGAGGAGCAAGCTCAGGCTGTGATGGCTCGTGCACGAGCCAAAACGACGCTGTATAATCGGATTATTGCAAGAGACGAGATGACAATGGCTGTGAGTGTGGCGTATCAAAAGGCTGAGGAAGAGCGATTGGATCAACTGAATAAGAGTTTACGTCGCTTTCTTCATGTCGAAAAGGAACGATTGCACGTATCGCAGCAATTGGTGACGAGACTCGAGACTCATGTGCAGAGTTTGAGTCGAGCAGAGGATATTCAACTCTTTATTCATAATCAGCGCGATCCAGACAACATGCATTTTCAAGGCAAGGCATTAGCACTATTGGATTGGCAGTGGAACAAGACTCAAGGCGACCGTGCGGTCACTGTGAGGCGACACCCGCATAGTTTATTAGAGCATCGAAGCAGCATTGATGCGAACGAATGCTTCTCGCCTACATCACCGCCAACCGTATTAGAGACGCCATTTTGCCCGAGACAAGGATATGCTCTTAATACGACAGTGACAGCTTCTGGGGCTTTGCTAGAGATCCCTCATACTGATCTGCCACAAAACCCAATGAGCATTGCGCTTTACCAGTGTTTTGCCGACGATGTTAAGCACGCTGCTTCGTTTCGTGAAGAAGATGGCGATACAATAGAAGAGCCACTACGATCGAACGCTGATAGCGATAAGCTGGTAATGTCGAGAGAAGGGGAGAGCAGGCACGCAGGTGTCACGGCAGAGGCTCTTGTTCGGGAGACGTGCAAGACACTAGAGGGACGTGGTCTATTTGTCAAGTGCTTGAATCGGCAGCGCAGCTTAGAAACCAAGATCAAGGACCGTGCAAGTTTTGACACTTTGGTCACATGTTTCAAAGCTTTTCTTGACGAATGCGTCCGCGAAGACGATGTAAAGGCAGCGAAAACGGCCATGATTTTGGCCGAGACATTTTACTATCCAAAAAGTTGGCGACACGAAAGTGACGTCCAATTAGAGGTAAAGCAACAAGAGGCAGGGGAGTTGCAAGGGAATGGCTGGATCGAGGATGAAGGGGATGACTTTAAGATATCCTCACTTCAAGCTAATTGTGGAGGCTATTCTGAATGTATGAACGAGAAATTGTTACAGCATGTGGATGAGACACACTCTTTTTTGCATGGAGGTGGACACGGACGAGGAGCTACTCGGACATATCTGCAAGAGGAAGTGAAGAAGCATTCGATATGGAAGACACCTTCAGTAAGCTCGTTGCCCTCTCTTTGCGATATTTTTATCATCCATTTAACATGTGACATTTCATTCCAGTTTTGGGAGAAAGCTCTTTTGTTAGCGATCGGGGAGGAGCTCCAACGAACGCCTCAGCTGTGTCCATGGGAAGAACTTGTGAGTGGTGTGCCCAAGCATGACAGTACGTCTTGAATCTTTTCGTTCTGCTTGTCGTACATGTCATGACGCACGGTTTGTATGATTTATAGATCTTCCGTCTCGTGAAGAGGCTGTCTGTCGCGTGCATAACATTGTGTTTGGTCAGTTAGGCTCGTTTACGCTGAGCATGCTCGAGTTTGAGGTGCCACTTCCGCAGATCGAATCGTTTGTAGAAACCATGTGCGATGCACATGAATTGACTGAAGATCAGCGTTTTCTATTGCGGAGAAATTTGCAAGAGATTTTTGCAACGTTGAGATAATGGCTAATATTTTAGAGCTCAATAAGCGCATCTACAGGTTAGAAGGATGCAATGGCTCAATTTTGTACAATGACAATCCGTTTGAGCTGGCCGTGTGTGGTAACTAATTCAAACGCTCAATAATCATGGCACCGGCGCCACCGCCACCATTGCAAATTGCTGCACAGCCAATAGTTGCGTCCTTTTCTTTCAAAATGTGAATAAGCGTACCTACAATGCGCGTGCCGGACATGCCGATTGGGTGGCCAATAGCAACAGCGCCACCATTCACGTTGAGACGGTCGTGCTGGATATTCATAAGACGCATGTTCGCCAACGCCACGACCGAGAAGGCCTCATTGATTTCGTGGTAGTCGACGTCACTTAACTGAAGACCAGCGTGGTGCAGGGCCAACGGTATGGCCTTGGAAGGCGCAATCGTAAAGTCCATGGGATCTTGCGCGGCGTCAGCAAAGCCTCGAATGCGCGCCAGTGGAGTAATTTCCAACTCATGCGCCTTGGCTCCTGTCATAAGTACCATGGCAGCAGCTCCATCATTCAACGACGGTGCGTTAGCCGCCGTAATAGTGCCATCCTTTTTAAATGGCGTGCGCAAGGTCGGAATTTTTTCAAGTTTAGTGACAAACATTTCTTCATCCGTGTCAAAGACTTGAGATTGATTGCCACGCCCTTTGACGGTCACGGGGGTGATCTCCGTGTTAAAAAATCCTCGATTACTAGCCTCCACCGCACGACGGTAGCTTTCTATAGCATAAGCGTCCTGTTCTTCGCGTGAGAAGCCAAAATCCTTGGCGCACTTTTCTCCGCACATTCCCATCAGCTGTTCATTGTAAGGATCCCACAATCCGTCATAGATTACGCCATCTACAAGCTGGCCGTGGCCCAAACGATAGCCTGTACGAGCCTTTGGAACATAGTGTGGAACATTCGTCATACTTTCAAACCCACCGGCCAGCACAATTTGCTGACTGCCGCTCAAAAGGCTCTGTGCACCAAAGGCCACCGCCTTCATGCCAGACGCACACACCTTGTTGATAGTCGTACACGGAATGGACGTTGGAAATTTAGCCTTGATGACGGATTGGCGTGCAGGTGCCTGGCCAATCCCAGCGCTCACTACATTACCCAAAAACGCCTCTTGGATCTGCCCAGGCGTAATACTTGCGCGCTTGACCGCCTCAGCGTTGGCAATAGCGCCCAATTCTGGTGCTGTAAGTGGCCCAAATGACCCATTGAAGCATGTGATGGGTGTGCGTGCATAGCTGGCAATCACAACGTCCGTGTCGACAATCTTCGTGCTAAAGAGACGGCGGGATGCGGAGGCGGCGCGGCGGAGCATTGTTGAATGCGAAGTGATTGTGTGATCATCACTCCTTCTCCGAACGTCAACCAATCTGATTGGATGTATCAACTTCGTCTTCAACACATGTGCTGGTCCACAATTTGTAGGTGGTCCACATGAAAGCTACTTACCCATGCTTTTCCTCGAGCAGACAAATGGCTTTGCCGTAGGAGACAATGCATCGGTAACGCCATCGCTTTACGAACTGCTCATGCAGGAGCGTATGGCAGCAGCCGTTAAACCTGCGGTCGAGTATGTAGTGCACGTATTGTGTGAATCCTACCCAAACTTAGCTCGGATTCTACCTATACGTCGTTTGGATGAGAGCTACGTGCTTCTACGTCTTTGCATTGAAAAGTATTTCCTGTCCAAGTACGACAGTATGATGACTGAGAAGTACTATGGTCTGAAGCGCGTCAAGCGACATTCTGCTACCCGAGCAGCAGAGGCGACGACGGGGCCATTGACTTTCCAAGCCAAGAACCTCGCGCTGCTTTTAACAGTACGTGCGTAATCCTTTCTATTCTACCGGTATTGTTTGCATTACATTACTTGAAAATAATCTTCATTTGGTGCTGCAGGTGGTGGTGCCGTACTTAAAGACCAAGCTTGACTTGTATTTCAAAGAAACAGCGGAGCAATTGACGAGAAGGACAACGTCAAGTACTGATGACAGGGAGCAGCAGATAGGCAACTATCTACGACGTCTCCGTACCTTTCAGTATTTGCAGTCTTTTAAAAAAGGCTTTGTGGTGACGTATCCGTTTGCGCACTTTGTGTACGAGGGTGCTTTTTTCCTATACCAGTGGCTCTACCTGTTTGGCAACACTCCATACTTTTCGCCCTTTTTGAGGCTATTGAAGACGGTGCTGGTAAAAATTACGCCTGACGATGAGGCGGCGCGTCGGCAAAACGAAGTGACATATCGAGCAGATGTGATGGACAAGTTGGCGGGATCCAGTCTATTGAACAAGGTGCAGCGACTAGCGCTTCGTGTGACGTGGGCAGCCATCGATCATTCGTACGTGCTTTTGCTACTAGGTGTTGCCGGGTACAAACTCGTCGAGTGGATGTATTCAGAAGAAGGCGTAGCGGCCAAGCTACGACTTACTGGGACAAATGCACCGATCCCACCTCCCCCACTTCCACCGCAAATTTCTGGCCAGTCGTTGGCACTGGTCACCATGGACGCAACGCTTTGTCCACTGTGCAAGAAGAAGCGCGTGAATCCGGCATTGACGCCCTCGGGATTCGTTTTCTGCTATCCGTGTATATATCGATACGTAGAACAACATGGAGTATGTCCTGTCACGCAGATTAAGTGTGATGGTACGACAATCATCAAAATTTACGACGATGCTCGAGACTCGCCGTTTCTTTCCGCGGATTCGTAGCGCTGAGTAATCAACACGTCTTTAGGTGCTAGCTTAATTGAAACTAAAGCAACACGCGAACAGAATTGTTCAGATGCGAAGACTGTGGCGAGATCTTGATCAGCTTGAGTGCTTGATTCTTTGCACGATGTGGAATCGCACTATCAGCTGATCTTAAACGCGCCATAGAAGTGGCTACCTCGTCTTAAGCGAATGTTGATGTCGTATACAACGCTTCATCGTAAATGGTAATGTCTGCAGCAATTACCATAATTTTAGTCGATAAATGAATGGAGAGCACGCTTGGTCACTGGTGTTTTACTACTCCAGTACCTTCTGTCGCTGTGCGTCATTTGGCCAATCTTACTTCGTAGCGTGACGATTGAAACTATTGGGTATGCAACTGCAAGCAACAGACGTGCTGTAACCGGTAAATACTCAGTTGGCTTCCAGTCAGAGGACGAAGCAATGATAGGCAGGACCAAAATACCATAGATATCGAACTAAATAAATCAGTCTCTAAATTACGGCGCGTATTAAAGCTGGTATTCTAACAAAGGATTAATTAGTATTTGTGCGATTAAATTCCACCATGCCATGACGACTCAATTTAAAAAAGCGAAATGAGATGTGGTTGTTGCTTGCGGTGTCTCGGCTTTGTCAGGTTAATGTAATGTAATTTTTCTGCTCCCAAGCGCGTGTCGAATCTGACACGACGCGTGCTATTGTAGCGTAATTGCAGGTATGGCCATTGTTTCAGATCATTAGTAGCCAGCAACGGATTTTTCCAATCCGATTTACGAACGATGGCACAATCGAGTGGGTCGATTCCCTCCACTAAATTGTGCAAAGCTGCATTCCAAATCGCAAGTCTCGTTCCGACGAGGCTTGATTTAAGATTAAGTTTCCATAAAACAGTTGCTAAAAGTGCGTCAGGGACGGCGTACACGGAATACCACCCGTCCGTGACGATTGCCCGAGTTTATATTTATGTCTTTCGTCCCTTTGCACTCAATTGTCACTTCATTGTAGAGCGAAAACTTACAACATTAACCTACCATCGATCACATTCGTCAGTTTTCGTACACAGCACCTAATCACTAGCGGGACAGCAGATGCAAAGCATACAAAGTGTACTGGCCATGTCTCCGCAATATTAAAGCGGAGCGTCAGCAAATTGTCCGTAGACTTTCCATTCTCTAATGCTTGTAGCTCGTATGGTGTTGCACAACTTCGGTACCGGCGATCAGATGTGGTAGCACGTGATCATTTCATTCGCAAGGTGGAAGTAGTACAAAAGATGAAGTCTGATGAGTGATCCTTCCTTTGTACATTATCTCAGTGTATCGCCTTAAATAGCTACATCATGGAGCTAAACCAGTTGTATGCTATGTATCGTAATTGGTCATAGAGATTGTAGATGTCACTTATGCCTCGTTTTTGCTAGGTGGAGATGTGACTTCGTCACACCTGGCACGTCTACGCGGATGTATAGTCTGCTTGGACCCTCGCAGAGGCTCCGCGATTAATCCAATAGCATTCCGCATCTACCGGACGCGCATTGGTGCTGCTTAAGACTACCGCCGGGCAAACAAGCCGAGGTTACACATACCCTAGAGTAAAATTCGGCATGAAAATTTCGAGCCGAGTAGCACTGGAGGGCTCTAAATACGGCCGCCTTATCAGGCTTGAGGAAGCCATCAACTCCTTTTAAGCTCAGTAAAACTTAAATGCAAAATCTTCTGTTCCGGGTCGTGAAGGTAGCAATGACCACTGAAGCGGCTATGACCACAGGTGAATCGCATTCGTACTCGCTTATCCTTAGAACTAGGCCACGAGCTGAGCACTTCTTTGCAAGACTATTGCACCGGAGTATTTTGTGTCCTAGGAGCACATAAAGAAGCAAGTGCACTAGCGCTCCTGCTCTCCTCTAAAATTAAGGTCAACATAACGGCAATATATACACGTTAATCAATGTGCGTCAAAAGCTTTTATTTCTGGTCTGTCATTCCTCGAGTAAGTCACAGTGACATTGTTCATTATCGGCTCAACTGCAGGTGCGCCTTAAGCCGTCTATCCAATGCAGCAGCAATGATCCAAGAAAATCGCTTTTCAAAGAAGTGATCCCCAAAGCCGTAGATATGTATAATTCTAGGCAGACTGATGACATCGTTTTCATCTCAACGTACTTAAGCGCTGCCACGCAAAGTGATAATCGTTCCTTTGGCTATAGTAAGTAGGTTGTGTCGTTTAAAGTGCGCCGATAAAAGGGACCTTTTTCTTGCCCAAGGCTTTAAATATTCGTCAGTACCAACCGTACCTTTATAGCTGGGGATGTGTCTATCACCTGTAAGGGTGGACGCCCTACTAGAAAAGAGCTAAGTCCTTACTGTAGATGGGTGGCTGATACACAAAATCGCAACTTGCTTGTCATATTTTGGAAAAAAATTAGCAACGATTTATTGTCAGCTGCAGTCGCAAGTGCTGGAGATTTTTAAATATAATCCAAGTCTGTATAAAGTTTGTCGCGTCAAGAGCTGGCAAACCTCTTAATTTGACGGAGAGATGTTATAATGGCAGCGGCAAAAACAAATTTAAGCGGCTATTGAGTTTGAGACGTCCCTAAAATCAAAATAGACATGGCTGTCGAATTCATATATTTCGATAGCACAGAGGCTTTCATGTACTTGACATAGCCAAAAATTGCTTGATTGCAAACCTGCTGGATAAGCCCGAAGCTCGGATCCGTTAGCTGGGAAAGGGCATCAGAGATTGTGTGTACAGCTTTTTCGTGAGATAATATTGGTAATTTACATGCCAAAATAGATATGGAGTTATTAAATGCAGTAATTTCTCCTGAAGGTAGACGTGACGAGGTGTTTAAAATTCCTTTGGCTGGTATCAAAATCCCGTAGAGGATAGCATAGTTGCATAGCTATCAAGCATAACACCAATTGCAATTAACAAAGTCTGACAAGCAGTTACTATAGATGTAGTGATGGCACAGATCAGCAAGTGAGTAACAAGGAACAAGTTGTAGAATACCGCAAGGCAAAGTAAGTAACACTGGATAACAACAACATCAACTGTGGGTCGCAAAATTTTGCAAGCGGGAAAAATAGGTCCAGTCATAATTAAGATTCTGATTAATTGAGTCCGCAAAACACACTAGATACCAAAACTCAACAGGTCGTTAGCATGGCATCAGTTAAGGCTCTGCAAACGGCTCATGCAAGCCCGCAACACAAAATGGTTAACATAGGTCGCGGGATGATTGACGAAAACTTATCGAGCGCGGATGACGTAGCTCCGTTAATTGAGATGCAAGGCAAACCTGGTTCCCAGGTATCACGTTAGTCTTTGAGGCCGACAAAAAGATTGTTCAGAAATTCTAGTAGTTTCTGTATTACCCTAATGGGAGGCATTTAAATTAAGCTCACCAAGTCTCGAAGCTGACGTAGCGACTGCGTTCTTCGCTGAGTTGAAATCCGGAAATATCCTAGAAGTTGTCAATGCTATCAAACGTTTCAGTACTTCTTGATGCTACCAACACATTCTTTTTTAGATGAAGGTTTATAAGATAAGTCTCAAAGGTAGCTAACGTGATGACTGGGCTCAAGCTTCTAAAAGGTTCCGAATTTTGTAAGCTAAAAGATTAATCAAATATGGTGCTGAAAATCCACTATCGAATAGCTGCATAATAATAGAGTTGGACATTCGATCAACTTCGTGTTAGGCACATGGTTCTGTATCACGTGGCAATGACCACTGTTACAAGAGCAACGTAAGCTCACTGATGCCTAAGGGACGGCATCATGTGTCGTCTATATCTTTGCACTTAGTATTTATTTTCTGTGCTAGATATCTGGACAGGGATAACAACTATTTCATGCTTAAGTTAAGTTGAACAAAGCAGCGGTACCAGCACAAAGACCCCATTTAAAGCAGGCGTGTTGTTAAACAGCGTGCTCAGGTGCGCATGGGCACTGAATTGTGATCAGCTCCGAATAGAATAGTTGAATTTCCCCTAACAGCAGTTGGCATCAAAATTTGGCTGGTGTTAGTGATATCAAAAGGCTATCAGGCGCGTTGGATAGGTTGTACTGTCTCGCCACAACATTGTTCCTACCGTTACGGGCTTTTGCCCTGATATACTTTGACGACATACTCGTCTAAAGCTTCAATAATGCAAATTAGTAGGCTTATTAAATATGTCTCAGCTTTGGTATAATGTGCTGAGAGCTTTACTTCCCTGTGTGGGTATGCTTAACTCTTAAAGCAAAGCCAAAAGAATCACCGCGTGATAACCGGAGCTGCAACTTCTGCGCGCTCAAATGCACGTGCTTAATAATGCTTTTTAAGTCGGCCTTGGCGATCAGACCACGACTTTGTGGCAGAATGCAATTCACATGCAGAGTTGTGTTCGAGGTTATAATTTATTAATCGCTCAAGGAGCTTTGTTGTCCGCAGTTAGTGCCGCTATATGATTTACATGAGAAATCATGTTAGCCATATCATGAGCGCTGGCTTTAACGTCTTCTGTGACCAGAGCTGTTAACAAACTTGGGCCTGACGAACGATTTAATGCCGTCATTCTATCTTCTATGTGAAAGTATCAGCGCAGCTGCTCAGCATTCCGCTTATTAAAGCCGTACGCACAACAAGTGTGAGTACATCGAATGCAAGATTTTCGTTACAGATATTTGAATGGCTGGTACCTATCATCGTGCCACATAAATGGATTTCAAGATCGTGATTTTCTAGCCACATCATTTTAATAATCAAGTCATGCCTGACCAAGTTAAGGACAAGGAACACAAATTTTACAACTAATTTTAACTCTTCGTACGTACATAAGTCGGTCAAACTAAGACGAGTGTTTTTTGTAGCTATAAAATCATGACTCCTGAGAAACCTGAACAATTCTGCAGCGACTTATTTGAAACGTCGATTGAACGGTCGTCGTTTTAAAATGGAACCGCTTCTCGACAGATCCTTGACAAATAATTTTTTCAATTGAGTGCACCGTTTGTTAGCAACATCAGCTTGTTAGAAACAGACAAAAATCGCTATGACTGCAACAACACAAAAGCGATTGGGTAGTTGGTCTTTTTTCATTGCAATAGTAGCGCAAGGTGGTGGATCTATTCGGTGCATTAAAGACAGATGCAAATAAAGCCATTCTTATTGCAAGAGAAGCAAACGCGGGGAAATGCAAGCACCACATTTTTTTATCTAGCAAAAATGAATGCTTGTGGGCACTTGATCTACACATCTTTGCAATAAAATTGATTAACGCTATAAAGCTAAATAGATTTATATTGGCGTTAGTGACACTAACAATGTTGTACAAGCACATAATGAGTGAGTTTATTGCAGTAAAGAGCTTTTCCCAATGTTTACGACCGATATTATAAATCTGCTAAAAATGAAGCTAACGTTTGATTGTTCTAATAACGTTGTTCGCGCAATGTGTCGTATCATTTGACACCTGCACAAAAAAATAACGCCAATTTTTTTTCCAAGAGGTACCGATTAAAAATGTGAGCAAGTAAAGGCCAGCGTTTGGACGTCAACTTTAATATGTCACTTAAAGTGCTGTATCACGAGTTATTTAGCTGCAGAAGAAATAACTCGTTTCACACGACTGATTCTAGCACCATTACTCAGTATATGATCGTGCTCCAATTTCATAACCAAATGACACGGTCATTAAAATTCAATGAGCCGCATTTACGTTAACGTTGAAGAAAAAGTGTTCAGCTGTGCAAACATTTATCAAAACAAGCTCTTTATTAGTACAAGGATAGTACTAACAGCTTGGCCTCATCAATAGTAGTAGAAGAGCGTTTGACCAGCAAAACGTGATTTGAATCTTTTTTATCAAAGTTGAAGGAGTGCATAGTGCAACAATTAGAGCAAAAAATGTCAAGAAGGGCAAAACAGTGCGATAAATAATCTTGTTACTTTCTGAATTCGGCACCTTTGAAGCTATCCCACATATCTTTTGAGCTTATTAAATGGTCTTTGGGGTTTTAAATTTCACATAAAATACTTCGTTCGATATAGTATTTTACCACCGCAAATGTCGAGTATCGTTGCTAAAAACCATATATGATATACGCTTTTAAATGTTACTGTTCCCATGAGCATGACAGCCATTTTTATCAGCAAACCCCTAGTCATTGTATGACTATTGCGAAGACCTTGCACGATTGAAAAATGTTATTTTCAAAAGCGAAATTGTGCCAGATAATAGATCAGCATTGTACACATCATCGCGCAGTATTCGGATGACCCGTCAACCTATACGCGTAGACGCCGGCACCGACTTCGTCTCGAAGTCATTTCCTGAATTTTGTGCGTCCATGAAGATAAACTTGCAAATGTGCATTCTGTTTGCAAATAGCACTAAGTTAGAGTAGTCGGTCAGATTGACGCAATGATAGCAAAACCTAAGCTTTTTCGATCCAGCCTGAATTGTCAATGCTGGAGACATGTAGTGATATATAATGGTGGTATAGACTATCAGCTGAAAATGACCTGTAATCGTACTAGTTTGTTATCAGCCATGATCCGTGAGGTTTAACATTATCGTTTATTCCAATACCATGCAGTTATTTTTGAGATACAGTTCTTCACGGCAGCTATGAACACACGTTAAATTGAATTTGCACTTAATAATATTATACACTAAATAGATATGTTCAGTGCACACATAAGTAAGTTTGGCGCAGTACACCTTTCAAATTAAACGACGACAACTTGATAGCAGATGCATATTTAATCGACTGAGCATGCGAAAAATTTATCAGAATTCACCCAGTGTTCGCAAGGGAACGATGTGCCCCGTTATTTCTACTATCAGCTCATAGCGCATAACATCCTAGACGTCTAAGCGACGACCGTCAAAATAAGACATGAACACATCACATTACCTAGCTCAAGTTTTAGTCGGCTCACGATGATACTATTAAAAATGTCGAACAATCCTTCAGCAAAGTATCAAAGAGACCAAAACATAATATTTCTTGAAATACCAAACATTCCTTCAGCTTGAATGCAACACACTCACGAAGGAAACTGTTCAAACTCAGCCGTCGGACGAGGTTGAGGCGCGGGCGTAGAAGAAGAGGAGTGTTGTTGCTTCAAGCATGATATTAAATGAAGAGCTCTTCCGACTTATCTCCTTGCTACAGCCTTACTGGTGGCTCTCAGCCATCTACTTGTACCATCATAAACGCTATAATTCTTCTTAATTCCAATTGGCTTGTTACACATCCTAGATATCTTCTATCCAAGAAGGTCTCTTAGTTTCCGATGGTTATGGGACATCCGAAACTGCCTTCTCGGAAACTGTAAAATCGCCTATACCTATGGATAGTACTAACGCAAATGTATTTTGAAATATTTTCATTACTTTGTGTACAAGTCGTTACCGACAAAACTGCTGGTGACGACAGTTACGTCACATTGCAGGTAGGTACCAACCTTGCTGCGGACAGCACACCAGTTTTTGACTAGTAAGCTTAGACGATACTCCCGCAGAGGTTAACGCGAGTGCATACTACGCACTAAGAGAGACGCTAAGACCGCAGGCATCGAAAGAAGGCGAAAAAGTACTTAATCCACTTACGTAGGGGGATACAATCAAAAATTAAGCTGCACGTATTACTCGAATGTATGGTGCTTAAAGTTGGTAGCAAATCAGAAGTTATTTAATCATTACGCCTTACAAGGGACACAAACGGAAAGAACTTGTTCTACAAGGCCCAATTGACAGCTTAAAAGCTCACGCAGCAATCTGCTTTGATACTCTCTTACCGATCATGTCCACAATAGTCTCTCATTATATTTACCAAGGCTTGGTGCTAGATATAACACAAATCAACAACGAACGCCTTCTTGTCTTAAATAAGTGACGTAGAGCCATGCATTTATGAAAGTCTACGACGAAGTATGTGTGAAAGTACTTGAGTCTCTTATTGAAGTGAAGCAAGCTGGCAAATGTTTGTACATGCATTTCTTGGGCACTTATTGAAGTGTGGCCATATATCGCACAATTGTTCCTTGTCTAGAGTGCGTATATCAAACAAAGTGGCGAGAAATTGCTATATTATAACTTTGAGTCAATGGCTTCAATATGGTGGGCAATGACACGGCAATGAAAGCTATAATAAAATTAGTAAACGGCGAAATAAGAACATTCGAGATCAAATCGAGAGTGTAAGATCTTTCTACGCTGTAAAAGTGTCTAGAATCTAAGGCTTGCCACTCTTGTGCTCCACCCGGCAAGCTATATTGCCAAGTTAATTTTGGGAGCCTTTAAAATCTCAATGTTAGTGCGGAACCTAAATTGGGGCTTAGATGTAGCAATGAGAAAGTACTTGGCAAATTGCAGCTGGACATAAACTGTCGGCAATCTGTTGTATCTCGCCAACGCATCGCACCCAGATGTCGCTTTTGCAGCAAGCATATCTACGCGTCCCACACTAGAACTCACCAAGCAATAATGGTCCGACACTGAACAAGCTATAAGCTTTTTAGCAAGGACCAACGAACAAGATTTGTTGCGTAAATGCACATGAAGTACTGATGGTATTCGTGTTGCCGCAGATGCTTATGTTACGGATCCACATCGGAAATGATCTATATTGAGCGTTATATATGTCGTCAGCAGCCGCGACATAATGAGGATCAACAAATCAATCTATCAATTTGAATAGATTAGTCCAAGACCATCTGACGTCGCGACGCTGACCAAAATGCATTCAGCTACGGCAATACAGGAGTTCTTCTGGGTGTGAAGGACAGGCTGATTTTGCGACCCATCTATAAAAACAATAACGCGAGTACACCGGGGTACATCCAACTCGATCGGGCAAACTATAGTTTTTTAATTGGTTCTATGCACTAAACTTACGCATTTAATTATAAGTGAACCTTGTGGATCTTCTCATGAAGTCTTTAAAAAGCACGTAAGAACATAAGTTGATGTAAAATCGCTACGCCGAGGAAAATTTAAACATAAGCTTCTTTATTGACGGAATCATACGAAGCCTATCGTATACAGTCGCCTCCACTGTACATGGCTTTAACCTAACATGGCTGGTCTCACCGATCGCTAGATGTGTGGCCACGGATTGTAGGCTACAGAATGCAACTTGCTCTCTACCAAACCGTTCCTCGCAAAAATACGTATTATGCCTAGTGTTTTGCCATCAAGGAGAAACTCAAAAGCAAAGACCCTGCTCCATTATTTGCACAATCTGATTATGAAAGTAACATATTCTGACATGACTAGGATAGTTAATGTATGTTTGATAAATATCAAGCTTAAATTGAACGTCATAAAAAAAAATAAGCAGTATGTGCTATAGCTGAGCGCTACTTTTACGATAGTACTACTACCAATAAATAGTCCTCTCGACCAAATAGAGTATACATCAACATCAATCGCTTCTCAATGCACCAATGAGCTCACCAAGTACAATGATAATGATTAAGTCTTTTGGTTCATTCAAGGGTTTTGCGCCAAGCAAGAGCACGTCCAAGCTTTACTGTTCGTTAACACTACGTTTCAAGTCCTCGCCAGTTCATTAAATGCATCCACGCCATGGCAAGGTCTCAGTCATGCAAGCAACTCTTGTTGCTATTCCTCCCTTTTCAATGCTTCAAGTGCTCCCTCATTCGCGCAATCGGTCAATCTTTCGAAGACCGTTCAGTGCTGCCACGCGATAGGCTTCAGCCAGCGTCGGGTAATTAAACACTGCATTGCGAAAGTATTCAAGCGTGCCGTCCGTAGACATGACCACTTGACCAATGTGGATAATCTCCGTGGCGCCTTCTCCAATGGCGTGGACTCCCAAGACTTTCAGCGTCTCGGGGCAAAAGATGATTTTAAGAAAACCCGGCACACCGCCCAGCATCTGCCCCTTGGCCAGTTCTTCGTAGCGAGCCACACCAACCTCGTACGGCACCCCTTCCTTTGTCAACTGCTGCTCATTCTTGCCAACCATTGAAATCTCGGGTACAGTATAAATGCCGAATGGAAACACCTCCCCTGAACGCATACGGGTGCGTACACGATCCGGGTCGTCCATTTTTTTATCGTCCGAAATCTCCTGGTCATTCAAAGGTTCAGACGTGCGCATATGGACCGAAGCCAGTCGTCCTTGCTCCATCGACGTGGAAGCGAGTCCTGGAAACCCGATAATGTCGCCTGCGGCATATCTACACAAGCACGACCATCAGCCTTCCTCTCTCATCAAAACACGAGATTTTGTATGCATACATATGAGGCACCGCAGTCTGAAAATTGTTGTCCACCTTGATGTGGCCCCGTTTGTCGGGTACAATCCCAATCGCTTCCAAGTTGAGCCCTTCCACGTTGCCTTGCCGTCCAACGGTATACAACAACCCATCGCCCACGACGGTCTTGCCACTTTCCAAGTAGACAAACACCTTGCCCTTGGCCTTCTCGACGCTCTTGATCGTTTCACCCGTCAGGAACCGCGTGCCTGTCTGCGCCATTGAGAAACACAAGGCTTCCGACACTTCCTTATCGGCCATGTTGAGGATCTCTTTGCGGGCATCCACGACCGTGACGTCCGTGCCGGGAATGATGGTCATCATCGACGCGTATTCCATGCCGACGACGCCAGCCCCGACAACGATCAAGCGACGTGGGACCGTCTTGACTTTGCCCCATAACAGCTGATCACTGTCAAAAATCATTTCCCCATCAAATGGAATATCCGCGCGCCGCGCGGGCCGCGTCCCCACGCACAATAAAAACTTGTCTGCTGTCAAGACCCTGCCAGCCGTCATACTCGCTTAAATGAGTTTTATAAATTCCAACACAGACCCCAATACACACTGCACGGCGTACCGCTTGCAAATGTCGGCGCTACTATGCCGCTGCGCATCGGTCGCCGTCTCGTACGATTCATTCGACAGGACGGCAATCATATGCTGACTCCCCGGCAAGAACCGCGCCGTGCCATTAATGAGCTGCACGCCATTGCGCAACAATTGATGGCGAGTAATGTCTGTCTCGGCGCTTTCGACCTTTTTCACGCGCTGCAAAATGTCCTCGACCCCAAACCGTTTGCTCGGTTCGGCTTGGCCATTGTAAAACGCCTTGTGACGGTAGCCTGTGAGGTGCAGCGCTGCTTCGCGAAAGGTCTACATACATGCGCAAGGCCAGGCATTAGATTGAGTGTCTAGTTCACTGCTCGCGTCGGGATTGTCACTCCACCTTGGAGGGAATCGTGCCAGTGTGCACACAGACGCCACCCATCATATCGCGTTTATCAATAATGGCCACCGACTTGCCATGCTTGGCGCTGTCGATGGCACACTTTTGACCGGCAGGGCCACTGCCAATGACAATAAGGTCAAAGTGCTCGCTTGCACGCAGCTCACGCAGCGTGTCCACTAGATTCTTTGTACTGAGCGATACATCAGCCTTGACCGTGTAGCACGCATTAGCGACTCGGAACAAGGCGTCGGCTGGCCGAGAGGTCCCCCCGAATAGCGCCACGGAGCGACGTAAGAGCATGACAGTGAGGTGATAAAATAATTTTACAAAAGGGCTTTTTCTAATACTTTTGATACCAATAGGGTTTGATAGATACGACCAAATCGAATCTGATAAA
This sequence comes from Plasmopara muralis, assembly GCA_003676415.1. Taxonomy (NCBI): domain Eukaryota; phylum Oomycota; class Peronosporomycetes; order Peronosporales; family Peronosporaceae; genus Plasmopara; species Plasmopara muralis. The sequence continues at coordinate 158,592 of RCHQ01000009.1, forward strand.
AAAAAATTGTATCATCTAGGTTTAGGGCTTGGCTAAACATGAACCAGTCTTCCGGTTAAGCTTTTAGGCAGTGTTTTAAGAACCTTTTGGTCCATAAATGTCGTCAATGTAAAAATTGAGACAAGACGTGAATTTTAAGCTGCAGCCATAAAATAATAAAAAAAAGGGAATCGTTAAACTGCCGGTACCCTTTTGGTAAACTGCCGGTACCCCTTGATTTTAGCCAATGAGGTTAGTTCATTCTATCAATGGGAGCAGTTTAATTTTGTTAATGAACACAGTGTTTTTTCAACCAATAAAAATAGAAAGCAATACCCATCCGGTACCCCTTTTTGTCAATTGCCGGTACTCCTTGTTTTTTTAAGATATAACTCCTACTCACCTCTTCTCAATATCACTCTCTCGCACTCTTCTTCTCGCAATGAACTCTATGCAACCCCCTAGAGAGCTTTCGTACAGCAGACTGGATGAGGCAAAGTCGGCGGTTCTCATGCACGCGCGCGCCCAAGTTTATGAGCTTTGTGTGTTAAGAACGGTTCGAGTAGCCAAAAGAAAGGAAGGAAGCCCAAAAACCCTTGTCCTACGATGCACAAAGGCCGGTAAAGTTCAACCCCCTACCTCCAACTCCCGGGAACGCTTACGAAGTAGCCAGAAAACTGACTGCAAGTGCAAGTGAGTCTATACCCAAGAGTCATGCAAATGCGTATACTCATAAAGGAAAGACGACGAAGAGGAAGGCGCATTTCGATGACTTGTTCAGTGCTGCTTTCATTGACAGGAAAATATTGCTCTCTTTGACGGAATTGCTCCTCTTTTCATTTGCTAAAAACAGGGGAACCGGCAATTGACAAAAAGGGGCACCGGATGGGTATTAATTTCTCTTTTTATTGGTTGAAAAAACACTGCGTTCATTAACAAAAATAAACTGCTCCCATTGATAGAATGAACTAATCTTATTGGCTAAAATCAAGGGGTACCGGCAGTCTACCAATAGGGTACCGGTAGTTTAACGATTACCTAAAAAAATTGCTTGATCATAGCTGTTCGTATAACTTTCTGCACGCAACTTTCCAATGGCTCATCATATATATACCAAATATAGATCGTAATTTTCACCAGGCAAACGAGCTAGCTAGAGAAAATGTGGAATTTATTAGCGAGTTGCGGATCAAGATCACCACTTAAACTCTTCGATGCATCGCCTCCTTTGGCAGCATATTTCTGTCTTTTCGAGCATTTCAGCATGTCAAGTGTTGGGCCCACACCAGCTACCCCGTCAAGCAGCTTCAGAAGAAAGTGATTGATAGACCAGCTGTGCAAGATTTAATCGGCAATCTGGAACACGATCCGTACCGCCGCCGAATCTTGTTTGTCTCTACAAAATAGAGCACATTATCGAGCAACACGATAGCAGTCCCCCCATTGAACTCAGCGATGCCAACTTATGGGATGCTATGGCAAGATCTTGGCGCAATGTTCAGTAGGTATTTTAGCCTTTGAATAGTCACGATATGAACATGCTGGACCTTGCAGTCTCCTATGCTATTCAGCTTGTAAGAATCTAAATAAGAACAGTAGCTTCAAACAATCAACTGCCTGACTGGCCGGGTCTCAAACGCCGCAATACGTTGTGGGCAACTGCGTTGATGCTCGAAAGCACAGCATGCTCAACATTTGTCACTTGTTAACGCCAAAGCAAATGTAGCGGGTACGACAATCGCTCACCAATCTATACGTTTCTTTATCGCATTTCCTCCTTGGTAAGTAGCAAACTTACCTCTGCTATAAAAATGGAGCACTTTGAACGCGGACACTTGAAATTGCCTGTCGATGTGTTGAATGCTGTTATTTTTCTGATAGATACCAAGGATGTCGAGGCTAAGGGCCCGGAACAAAACACAAGCAAAGTAAAGTGACTGATAGATTATCCACTCCGATCTCCAACTCCGGCTTTGTGCGTCACAGCCCTATTATACCCAGGATGAGGCCATACCATGCACCCGGGCCACAAACCAATAAATGCTCGACGTTATCAAAGTCGAAACTATTCACACTTACATATACCGCGATTTCGTCGACGAACACTGCATATAAACCCACAAGAGTCTTGAAAACAACATTTGGTTTCTGTCGCTGCGAGGAGTGTGAAAATGGCACTCTGACATGCTTATAAATCTCCGCATATGACGCCCTCCGCCTAACAATGAATTTCAAAATTACTTTCTCGATGCCCAAAAGTCAATTAATATTGCTTTAAGCTTACTAGAACCCGTTACTGTTGCAAGGCCTATAGATTAGCAAATGTCAGTGTTACAAACTGTATTGCTCCAGGTGCTATAAACAATTTCTTAATTATTGGCATACTTAAATTTCTAACGAGTATGCGACGCTTGCAATAGAAAGCTTTTTTTTCACGAAGCATGCCAGACGCCTGATTGGCGGCGGGAATCGGTACGTTAAACATTACGGCATGTAGAGAAGGAAACAATTCAGACGCACTATTGCGCGTGATACAACAGATGGGTATCGGCGGATACTCAAATGCTCGCCAGCAACCCGAAGTTCCATCTCTCCTTCATCAACAAAGCCCATAGGCATGAGATCGGGTTCCTTTTTTTGTGATTCATCTCTATTCTTGCCACCTGAAGTCCGAGACGTGCTCATTCGTATCTCATCCATAGAGCTGTTGACGGCTTCCTTCTTTATAAGGGAGTGCGCGATACTCTTGGCTCATAACTCGCGGAAATAGCTCACACGCATCCATTTTTTGGTGCCCAGCATACTTTGTCGTCAAGAACAGGTGCTTTGGCTAAAGGTGTAGCTCACTTCAGGCAGATGAGATGTCACATGCCAATGTGATCATTCGTCGAGCTTCGAGAAAGCCAAAACTATACTTTATTGATCCAGTTACAACAAGATAGACATTATGGCTCTCTTCACCCTTCGTGTAAGCACATTTGGCTTGGACGAAAGGTATCTTTTTTGAGAGCCATGCGTCAAGGACGGGCACTACTCCATCATGCTCTATGAATGTGCTTCAACAGAGCGCTTTTGCATGTGGAGAACGCCTTCACGTACGTCCTGACCTCTTTATATTCTTACTTATCAGCCTGATTGACCTGATGTATACTTAGCCAGTGTCACACAATACGTGGCACCAATTAGCATGACGAATTACTGACATGACTCTTTGAAAGAAGTCAAGACTAGGTTTCTATTAATGTCAAACATAAAGTCGTTTCTTTCCTTTGCTCCTTCCACTACACTGCAGCGGGGAACGCCATCATAAAGCTGCAAAAGTCGAGAAAAATGTATTCGGTCAAAAAGTAGAATATTGTGGCCAAAAAGATCGAAATAGGGAGCGCTGGGAGTGCCTTGTGTAACACGGCCAGTAGAAAGAGGGTTCCACCCAGACCCTATCATCCAGAAAAAAAGCCACATTCATTAGGTCGATCAACAAGACTACTCGTAGACACGACACACTTACCATCACAACACACACAAACGTGACGGTAAAAGTTGAAAAGTCCTTGATGGCAGCCCGTCCAACCAAGACGCTGTAAAAGATAAAGTCCCCAAGGCCGAGCTTAATCGTCTTGTCGTCTTCATCTTCCTCCTTGCGTTCACGACGATCACGTCTTGCTTGTACCGGGCACGGCATGTCCATGGAGCACGAGCACACGTGATATTTGTGAAAAATCAACAACCATAGTCGATCTTGCGTCACAAAGAACTTTTCCGCGACTTGGGAAGCTTTCCACGCATCTTCGGGACTAAACGTTTCGTAAAACTGCGTCAACAGAGTCACCAAAGCTTCCATCGTGTCACATTCATACGTCGTAAAGCTAGACTCGGCCACATTCCGAGGTCGATTCGTCATGCTTCCTGGTACCGGAGACGATATGGTCCGATCGTCTTGTGTCACTGGTACCGGCGCCACGATTGGTACTGGTGCCACAACTGGTACTGGAGGCGGCGGCGCACGGACACTGTTGGTTACGGAAGCCGTCACCTCGCCAGTACTTGAGGACGGCGAGGTGACTGCCGACTGCCGCTGGGAAGTACTTGGTTCATTGTCGGGAGTGGGCGGATTCTTTATAGACGGTCGTTGGTGCGGGCGTCGATCACGGTCGTGGGCCACCCCGTCCCGCACGTCCGCTTCGTACAATAACCCCGGCAACGGTGCCTGTTTCTCTTGAATGAGTCCAATCAAGTACTTGAGCGGGCCACAGGGCGTCAAGACCGCACACAGATCGTAACACGCAAACATGACGCAAAACGTAATGGTCGTCCACTCGGGCCACATGGAAAATTGCCACGCCAGGATGACACTGACCAAGACCAAGTACCCATTCTGCACGAGTTTGGGCATGCCTTTTTGATAAAAGATGGCAATGACGCCAACAAAGCCAAAATTCAGCATGACAAAGAGAAACGAGGGCCAATCGACAATCCATTGCAAGTGCGAATTGATAATTTCATCCACGAGTTGCCCCCCGACAAAGCTCAAGATGGCCGCCGACGCAAACATAATGTACCCACTGAGGAATTTCATGCAATTAAACTTGTAGAGCAACGCCATGCCAAACGTGAGGACAGCAATGGCACAGATAATGACGATTGCATTCACGAGCGATTCGCCAATGCCCGAGCTCGCACTGGTCGCGTCGGCGCCCGAGTCGCCGTAGACGAGGTACGTGGACATGGAGGCTTGAATGCTCGTGCTGCGGTAGTTGACGACGACGAGACTCGCGAGGATCATGGTCACACAAACGGGGAAGACAATGGCCCAGAACGAATTGATCCCGTGCATCAAGTCGTCGTAGCGCTCATTGGACGCCGCGGTCGGGGCTGCGTCTTCGCTCGGGTCGTGGGCGATGGACGGTCGATGGGGGCAGGACTCGATCGAGCCAGGGGTGGTGACCTTGTCGTAGTTATTGGTGGCAAGCAGCGCGGTGTTATCGAGAGGCATGGCACTGGTTTGACCACGCACTTGGGCCATCAACCGTCTACAAGTGGCAGGCGCTTGCCCTTGTCTTCTCGCAGTCGAGAATAGGCAGTTTGGTACAGACAAAGTCCCTACCCCTACACTTGCCCTAGCCACATGTCTGGTTTTTATTTTCTTTTTTGATCCGATGCAGCTAATTGCTTGCTATATTGGGGAAGCTGTGGATGTGGAAAGTGGTTAGGCTGAGGCTAGGACGTATGATTTTGCAGGTTAACTGCCATGTTTGATAGGAAGTGGCGCGGTCGCGCAGTGTTGTAGGAAACGAGGGGGTAGTTTCATGGATGCGATAAAGCTACTGGTCGACGGATTGTAACATCGTGTCGTCAAAACGGGACAATGAGCCGACCGTGGATCGACACGATAGTGCAGTCTTATGACGTGGCTCTACGATCACTTTTTAGGAAACACCTTTTGAGGTACCGAGGTCGTCTGTAAAGACGGGAGTTTGCTTGCAAGTAAAAACGTCCGAGTTATTGTCGTTATTCGGTTTTAAGTAAGGAAAAAGTCAGTAAAGTCAAAGGTAATGCTCAACGTTAGCTTGGTTTCTAAAACGGCAACTAGCTCGTAAAATGAGAATGAGTAATCTCGCCACAAAAAAGAGTTGCGAGGCAGCCGACCATCTGTAAAGCTGTTAAAACAAACACAGATACACCACCACACAGCAATCGTTATTGATGCAGGCATTTAAAGTGCCGTGCACGCACTATTGCTTTTCTAGTAACTCTCGGGGTAGGTGTCTGTCGAAATCACAGGGTCTGGGCTTGCACCCAAGCCTCGTACTTATCATGACGACATGGTCTTTTTACACAAGAGCAGTAATGTTGCTAATTACAGAAAAAGCGGTTGGGGCATGGGACGTAGATCAGTTCAATGTTTGTACCACTGTACCCACGCTGTCATATTGGCCAAATACCAGGTACAATAAGCTTGGGTAAAGCTTTGGTCTATTGTCTCATTCTTGAACAACTAATTTTACTGCTTGGAAAATTCGACACACATGTGAGCTGACCTCACGATATACTTCGTCTAGTTTCTATCCTTCTTTTTATCTCGTTTGACCATTTAGCGTAAGTTCCCTAAGAGTGCTCTATTGTGGCAATAGTCCATGCATTCGTAAGGATATTTACCTCATTTGTTTCCGGGATGTTTTAAGCCTGCTACGTACAATAATTTAAAACACAATCAATTTGGTGAGACGTCAGGAATAAGTTTGACTTCCTCCATGTGGTACATCTGAACACGTGGAGTCCCTTCGTTAAGTCGCATTTTTTAATAACCGCAGCTCTTCTGCTTCCCGATGGATTGTAAAACTTGTAAATTTTATTGTATATGCGCTAGTATTCTCACTAAGACCTTTTGGCTCTCGGAACAGATTACAAACAAGTTTATATAACTAGAGCTAAAGGGACGTACCTCATGATTCATGACCTGGCACCCGACTTTATAAACACACATGTGCATCAATCATTCTACCTGTGATCCACTCATTTAAATGCATCGGCCATCTACCGCAAAAAAAACGATGGACTAAGCTTGCGTCTCGTTCCTTCTGCTCGGAACTCATTAACGAACGAGAGTTTGCTTTAGAGTCAAGCTTATCGGCTGCAACATGAACTTTAATATACTGCCTTAGGCTTCAAAACTCATCGATCGCGAAATAGGTTAGAAAGACGGCCTTCAACGCATTATGCTTGTGTACTCAGCAGCTTGTACTAGATACAATTTGTGAAGTCTACAAACTATGGCCACCTTGATATTTGCCTTGCACTTTGTAAAAATGTACACTCTTGCTTTCAGCCATAAGTGTAACCCAGAAGCTCTTCAGTGTTTCGTTTTAACGGCTCTACAGTTCTATTGTCTCTTCATTCCCGTCAGCTTAAATCTAGGTTTGAAGTACTTATGGCTGTATAATTCTTTCTTATTAACCTTTCATACGACGAACAGAAAGCTGCGAAAGCTTTTTAGCGTCCAAGATTCTAATACACAGAACTCAAAACATTTTGTGCGAGCGTTTGAAGAAATAGACGAGAATGGTACAGTTTGTACACCTTGTGTGCTAGTGAAAACTCACTTTAGAGATGTTGCAATGAAATTCGTGCGCTCAAGCTTTATTTCCGATCACAGATATGGTATTACAGCTATTACACATAAGCCCGCGATCACTTTTCGCTAACTGTCTGCAAGGCGCCAAGTTTTTCTACTCCCGAATCTCAAGCGCGAAAATTGGAGCCGATTTAGCGGCTTTAAGGAGCTATAGGAACTATGATTGGATGTGCACCACTTAACAAGAAGTTCACCGCGTGCACAAAGCGCATTTAGCTTTATATTGCGCTCTAGATGTCATTCTCGCAGTAAAGAGGAGCTTAAAGAGGCCGCCCCTGCGTCTGCTTTATGTCTTTTTCATGAGCGGCTCGTCGACAATCTTTAGGTATGTGTACACGAAAACATAAATTGCGCGACAGGGTGATTCGTTCTTGAATTTGCTCTCGGTTGGACTTAGCAGGCAAGCCGTGGCCATTTCGAATCAAATTTAGTCCTTAAAATGAGATACACGTTCTTGGCCAGATTGCTAGCGACCTGTCGGACTAGACTAACTGCCGTAAGAAGTTTATTTTAGAGTATTAACAGAGGCTATCGCGGGACTAGTATGGGGATAAAATCTCTGGTAATTGATGCAGTTTCACGACAACCACGCTACACCGCGATGTGTCGTCATTATTTCGATAGTATACACGCACCAATATCTTTCAAAATCCTTATAGCCCGATATGTTACTGTCTAAATTATTAGTTTTTAACAAATGTACTCTGTCAAGCAGTAAATTTCAATCCTATATCATCTTTAATGTCAACTTTTTGTTTCTAAGTTCCCTTTTCATTTCAAGTGATCTAGGTGCCAATGAGATTAAGCCAACCTTTTGCAAATTGAGGTAGCTTGGGTACACATCAGAAAACTAAGAGCTTTTGCACGCTTCCTGTCTGCCCTATTATGAAAGAAGTTGGCGTACTTATAAACGTCAAGTGTACTTTAACGCCTCATTTTTATATCAAAAAATTGGGAAGCCAGCTGCGGAAGATACGGATTTGTTAAGTGTAAACTTATCATTGACAGATTGACAGCTTGCAGCTGTGGCATCTTGACGCACAATCTATCCTGTGAGTCATCGAGCGCACAGTTGGCTACCTCCGTCTGACCATACACCTATTATTTATTGTTGCTGACTACAGCGAGCAAATGTAAAGCCTCTGAAACAGCATTTGCTAGTGAAGTACAGGTCCCTAAGTAAAGCATTCGTGTACCGAAGACCGTGATCTTTGAATGCCAAAACCATGGACGAAATTCATATGTGTTATAAATCAACTTTCCCCTATGAGACACGTTATTTTTCTTTTTTTGCTCTATCCGTATTGAGTACCACTAAAGGTTACTAACCACAAATGCAACAAAGTAAACAATCAGTCAGAGACGAAGGTATAGTCCTGCATACGTTGTCTCGCATACGACGATCGTGACAAAGACAGGGAAGCAATATACGTCTCATAGGATGGATAATGGTAGTCAGCATCACCGATTGTCAGAAAATTTCCGGCACGAAAGTTAATTGCAGCTGCTTGGAGCTTTACTATTATTGATTTGGCAGTGCAAGTAAGAAGATCGAATTGCTTCATGGTTGACCTCTTTGCAACAAAAGCTGCAATTGTATTGCCGTAGTTTGTGCAGAAAATTCCCTTTTTCTGATGGCTAAACACGAGATACACCCCTTATTCATACCACAAGCTTGTCGTTTTCATCCTCCTCAATACAACACTAGACGCACTACATACTCACCCGCAAGAAGTTCAAACATGTAGCCGTAGCAATGGACTAAACGCGCCATTTTCTTTATTAGAAAAGGAGCTTGTCAGTGATCCAAGCCATTTAGCAATGGCCAAGCAAATTAAAAGGTTGCTCCGAAAGTGACTTTCAACCGGAAACTGTTCCGGCTTTGTCCATTACAAGTACAGCGCCGAGAAAAAGTCTACACCTATAGCTTAGGCTGCGTCTGTGGTATGGGCGGCAAACCCTAAGCATTTTTCATTCCACAGAGCCATAAAAGCAAAGAAGACTCTAGAGAGTCTCCCAAAATCGCGAGGGTCACGCGATCACCTTTCTCCAGGCTGTTCTTAGAAATTTAGCCTCGACCGAATTAATGACGAGAAGCGCCGCTGCACTCCGACAAAAAATATTCCTTTGCCAAGGCTACGAACTAGCGACAACGTTTTCCGATTAGACTTGTCGTGTGAGGGAACTATATAGCAGACTTGTCTGGCATAAAAAGGCCTCGTCAGTATAATTGAGGAATTGGAGGTGATGCCCCGAAGTATATACCCGATCTGATTGATGAGGTCACCAACAGTGATATCAGGAAAAAATGGATGAAGATAAAGGCGGCAGATCATGATGCCTTTCTCGAGTAAGTCCAATGCCAAGTATTTTAAGCAATGGGGGTTACGACCGCCCACGACCGGCTTGCGACGTTTATTGAAAGGTCATTCACTTTATGCACAGCGGATCGGAAGAGAATGAGGCAGATCGTATGGATGGGTATCATCCGGTCGCTGCAGATCATGGAGTCGAGCGGTACGCTCATCTGCTACGTTAGCTGCAAGGGTATTACGCATGCCGCTCCTCGCAAGGCGTATACGAAAAAAATTGGGTCCAATTGAGCCATTGTATCTGCGTGGCCTTACGGCGGCTGGACGTGTGGTTTTAGCGCATCTTACATAACAAACTAAAGTGGCGTTGCAAGAAGCCAGAAAATAAGGATGACTTGTGCAAAACCTTTAATTAAAATGGCGGACCTATTCTGGTATCAGGTGAACTTTTGGGGTGCTACACTTTAAGCACAAGCCACATTGCTCAACAAACAGTACATCCATGAGCTCAGGAGCATTCGCTCATTTTTTGGGCTAAAGACACTTCGCCTCCGAAATGTCTAGCTTTGGTATAGTGCTAAGCTAAGCGCTGGGCATGTAAGCTCTGAGTGTGGGAACGGGTTCATCCCTACTCTACCCCAACGCACAGCCAAATAACCGCATTAACGGTCGAGAAGTACCTTGAGCCTTAGACATGAGGAGTTACAGCTATCACGCAGTCAATCTACGCGATTTCAGATTTTCTTTCGAAGTGGCCCTAGCGGCTAGGTCACGGTAATTTGAATGTGTCCAGAGTAGACGCCACTCCTGAGCCTGTCCTGCCCGAGCCGAGACCCATTCTAGCTGCTTATTTCAAGGAGGACTAAAGATGCAGTTGCCTTTTTAGGCTCATGGATGTGTACAAAAATATTTATCAATGCAAGCAATGCAAGCTGCTCTACCGACAGGTGCAGAAAGACGGTAATATTTATTCCGAAATTTTTGCAAGGGTTTAAATACCTGGTAACACAGCACCTTGCATAGAGAATGTGTCCAGAAAAATATATGGTTTTCGGATTGACTATCCTAAGTCTGGGAAATAGACATACAATGTACTTTATATGTTGTCTCTACCTGTAGCTCTTTATATAGTTATATGCACTCGAATCAAGTCTGCTAAGTACAATGCCTTTCGTTTTCTCAGCCACACTTCCAGCTTTCACCACAAAAGGTTGTCTGTGTGAAAAGTTTCGTCACAATAAAGTCAATGCCAATTTGGAGTTTTCTATAGGTTTTTCAAGCCAATTAAGTAGCTGCACCCAGGATTGACTTGTCACCTTTACGAACAGCGATTAGCCTTGCCAGTCATAAAAAATAGATCGAATCATTATCGAATTACAACAATAGATCATGTGCGCTTGTTTTAATTGTGCAATTTAGTCCGGAACTTTATATTTTAATATGCAAATTAGACTTCACTGGTCGGACTGCTAATTTAAAGTCCATTTACTTAACTATGAGCTTCGATGAGGTGGACCCTTTAGACGCCTACATGGCATCTTTAACGCTGCCATCTCGCGACCAGCCTCTATCAATCACACAAGCACGAAGTGAACGGAATACGCGGTGCGCATTAGTCCGTACAAGCTGCAATGCGGTCGTGAAAAACCGCCGCTACCATCGACTACAGCAGCTCATGCAAGACCCTTCGGACGAAAGTTATTATTTTTCAGAGAGTATGATGCAACAACGCAGTCCAGCGCTGTTTCACTTTTACTTGGGGCAGTATCTAGGACGACTGGACGATGAGGATTCATTAACAAACGGTACAGGACAAACTTTTGCTTCCTTTCTGATGGATACATGCCGACGCAACGAGATGGAGGCTCGGCGGATCAAAGAGCAAGAGACGTGGACGACGTTTGTAGCAATGGATGAACAGCAAGAGCAAAGGCGCTTGAAACAGTTGTACGAAGAGGACAATGCTCAAGAACAAGAAGAAGAAGAAGAGGAGGAGGACGATACAACGTTGTCTACAGTCGACGAGCGGCGACAGCATTTAATTGACGTGATGAGGATACGATTTCTCACAGGAAAGGACAGTCAGTACGTGAGCTATGCGGAAATTGACGCGGATGAGGCGCTGGATGACTTGGATGAGATGCAACGCGATGCCGAAGATCGCTATTTTGCCGAGTAACTCTGTGGTGGTACGGATGGCAGCCTTTTGCTCGTTTACTACGTGTCACGAATCTCGGTAGGGAAAGACTACAGAGACAATGTTGGTGCCAATAGCTACTAAGATAGCAAAGTGCAATGTGCACACTTGATAGGCAAATTCGAAGGCATCTATTTTCTAGGGCTTGATGTACTTAATTTTGTATTACGTGGTCATAGAATCAAATACTTAGGCCTAGGCCTCGCAAAGTGAGTGCCATCTACAATGGCTCTAGATCTCAGCTCTTAAATACGAGGGCGAATCAATGATGCTGAAGACGCGAGAGCGTACGCTGCATGTCGTACTACCAAACCAAAGCGAACAATTTATTAGCGTCGCAGCCAATAAAGATGACCATTTATAAGCTTTGCGCAGCAATTGTAACAGAACACAGCATTTTCAATCTCAATTGCTCTTCGAGCAGATAGACTGTATAGTGTCAACTTTTTACTCGTCGGTATGCTATGTTCTTGAAGTGTCAGCTAGAAGATTTATGGTTGGGTGAGATACACAATGGCCGACTTTTTTCTGAAATAACATTACGAATTAATATGAATTGGTCCGACTACTTGGCGCTTTTTCAGTCTCACACACAAACACCGCTTCAATCAAGAGATTCGCTCTTTATAGCAACCAACACGATAACTTCACCGTGCACTTCCACTATTAGTGTGACAGTACTCGTAAAAGTGCATGCGGACGCTAGAAAAGCTCGAGCCCTAAAATCAATTGGCGGGGCAAGGCCATAGGTGTTTTCGGGACTAAATGCTGTCGACACTGTCGCTCGCGCGGCCTTTTTACATATCAGTCTAAGCAAAAAACGCCGAGACAAATAAGTTTGATTTCTGAACTCTCCTTCTAGGCAGGCGTGACAACGTCTTTGCAACATTACTTAGCGGGTGATGAAGCTCACCAACTTTCGAATACGCTTGTATATAAAGATCAATGTGGGTTTTATAATTCTACATGTAGATTGCATAGCATCGTTAGCAAAGATCGCAAGCAGGTTATTTAGATCAGCAATACATAGTGGGTAACACCGCTCCATAGGTGGGTAACACATCACCACAGGTGAACAACATACCGAGAGTAAAATAGGTCAGTGCATTGCACAGGCTCAAGGTGTATTGCTCGAGCGGGTAATATAGCTTCACTAGAACGAAATGCAGTGCAAAGCAAATGCGATCCCTGGGCATTACGAACAACCCTGAGGTTAACAAAGAGACCCTGACCACCAAAACAATAGGCAAATTCTAATTGTCACAACGGTTGAACTCCAATCTTAAACACTATTAAAGGTGTCAAAGATACTTAAGCTCAACGAAGTCAAAGCTACTGACTTTTCGGCCAAGTTAATAGCCAGAAGTATCGAGAGAGTGGTTTAACTAGAAATTAATACTTCTTTTGAGGATATCTAGAGAGTTTTCGTTTTGGACGAACATGTCTTGGAGCAGCCTTATCGGTAGCATAGGCAATATGTGTTGCGTCTGACATTCAGAGAACCTGAACGATTTTAGCATTCGACTCCTTACAAATTCGTCAACTTTGGTGTCCCGTAGAAAGTCCAAGCGAATGGAATCAGGCAATAAGTGCTGTGGCATTAGGATATAGCCACAAAGTTGAGAGCAGTGTGTGCTAGATATAGTTTTTTAGCAAAGGCAAAAGACGAGATTAGAGATTTCGCGCTCGTCACCGAGTTCCAGTGCTTTAAGTCTTAAAGGAAATGGTGACTACTTTATAATCTAAAAATTGCTCAGTACTGCATTCTCTTCACAAACCCAATTACAAAAAAGAACATGCAGCTTAACAACGTAATCGGGCACACCGGACAAGGCATTTGACTACTATCAAATTCAAATGAAAAGTTGGACATACCTCGTGACACGATTTAATGTTTGTAAGTGAAACTGCAAAGAGTATATAGCGCTCCGGCGACGACATGACCGTCTGATCGCTACAATTACTCCGACTACAGCAGAATTTCAACCCGACATACTTTGACGATACATCTGTTCATAACAAAATTAATCCATCGACCACCCAAAGCAATTTTTGAGGCTGTGATGACCAATAAACGGTATGCCAGCATCGACTAATGTGTGTTTGCAGCAGACCGAGTACTTTTTTTGGCTATTTTAATACACAAAGACAGTGTCTGGCATATAGATATCGCAATGCTCTTGTCCGGTTATCGAAACAGAACATTGAGTGGTGGGGAAAAACCAACAAAGAAAAGCTCTTTGTAGCATTCAAATAAAAAATTCCAACAGGCATACCCTCTGGTCAACCAGACGTGGAAAAAGCGTCGGCGTCATTTGCGACGACTTAATCGACGTTATCGATTGTACGTTAGCAAACCCCATTGTGGACGGTCTAAGAAGTTCATCTAGCTTCGATCTAGGCAGATAGAGGCTCCCAAATACAACAAAAAAAGTTGTTGCCACGAAATATGCACAAGTGGGGCTCTGCGTACATCTTCTAGGCACCATTTTTTTTGAAATCAATCCAACGGATGCATCGGTTAGGGTGACAGTAAGTACTCTTCACTTGTTCCAAAAATGGCAAAGCGTTGCGAATTTATGTAGAATATTGCATCCCTGTATGATTCCCATCTAGAAGGCTAAATGTGCTTGCCTTAGCGTACTTTAGTTTTAGAGTTGGTCTAATTCAGCAGAGTTTGAACTTTTGTTGACGAATCGGATTATTGAGCTTATAAAGTGGATGCAAATCAAGACCCTCAATGCGGCTCTTCGTCGCGAGCAGGATTATTAAGCAGAGCGGGTTGCCTCTCAACAATGATCGCAGTTGCGTATCTATGATGGGTAGGCGGCCAACCTCATGATCTAGATCAAATTATCACTATCACTAGATGGAGCAGTTGTTAAAGACACAAAATAGTCTCTTGCGGACAAAGTGGGTTCTCAATTTTGAAGGATCTCTCGAATCCGTGGTATTATTTGATTATTAGAGCCAGATTGAGGTTACACCATGTTTAAAATAAGCTCTAGAAACCAAATACTGAGTAGTTTGGCTTCGTTTGCAATATTGGCAGAGCGACATTCCCAATATATTCTTTAGTGCAAAGCACGATGTGAGAATGGATCTTAAAGTATTATTTTCCAATTCACACCGATAGTGGAAATTTGGTCTTGCACCCTATGGTCCGTAACACCAGGCTGCCTTAAGCGTCACTTTCGTTGCGCTCGCCTGGTCGAAAGCGTATACGATGTCAAGGTAATAAGGCCAAGATAAAGTTACAACTCTCGTAGGTTGAAACTGTGAGGATACCACCTCCGTTCACATTATGCTTGTTCTGACGATGGCGTATATTCTAACCGCGACAGGGGCATTTTACCTTTTAATTAAGACTATAAAGCGGAGAGCAATATTCCCCCGCCATCTGGTGCATTATGTACGTTCCGTTCTGTTGTCGCTCGCGACTGACGTATGGCGGATACAACACAGGAGCTGGCGAGCATTAGCGTAAATGAACTCGACTATCTTCATCAAGACATACACTAGATGCAGCAGCTCCAACGTTGCTACGATTTATCCGATGAAGCTTAATTTCAAGCGCATAGTCACGTCCCTCGAGTCAGAAGCCACTTGATCCACGCTTTTCAAGACACTTCGGGCTTAAAACATATCCTCGTCAAAGCGTTAAGTCGAACACTGCATTGACTCTTCCGCGTTCACTAGGTTCATACTTTGCTACGGCTTGAGAAAGCTCACAGCAAAAGCTGAGTGAATTCGCATCCTATTAAAATGTCGAGCTGATTTACCATCCTCTTTTTGTGTGACTTTAGGTAGAGCTGTTCAGTTTTCAGCTGTATGTTAAATTTATTGGCACTAAGTTTCTGATTTAGAATCCAGCTTGCTGCTTTTTTGTCGTGGGTCCGATTTTACTTTGTAACTCTTGAATTGAGCCATACGTGTCGAAAGGCACGAGAACAATTTGCCACAGTCTGCAACTTATTTAGGCATTGCGAGAAGCTTTGATTAAGCTCATCTACTTTCCCTTCCCACGTATAAAGCATGATGTGGTGGCCTTATGGATTCCAAGGGGTAAGGAACTATTCACATAAACAGCGCATAGCCTGTCGAGGTAGCAACACTGTCCGGTGCATAATCAGGGAGTAAAAGATACTCTTCGAACTCCGTCGCGTCTTCGCTCGCACACTATGCAACAAATCTTTGATTACGTAAAAAAAATTAACTTTTTTTGATTACTCATCTGCAAATACTTTGCTGTGGACACCCTTAACCACATCAAGGATGAGGTTTTGGAGTTCGTGAGCGCGGATCTCGATATTCTATGACGCTTGATTGCAGAAGTTCAAGCTCTCTAATCATTGTCATAAAATTGCGCTGCTGATTTGACTTCGTCGACCGTGTAAGGAACGAGCTCAGCAGTTCAGCAAAGACCTCATAATTTTTGCTGTCACACGAGTCGTCTAGCAGATCTAGCGCATTATCATTAATATATACGACGAGTAGCGTAATGACGCCAGCAAACTTACCACTGATACGGCTGTATTTGGCGAGGGGTTGACCCGCTGACACACTGCACACGTGCGCACGTATGTACAGACCCACTAAAACAATTTAAATGGGGTTAAGCAAGCCGTATGTTCTCTCTCCACTAAGAATCTGCAAAGTGGTCTATCGTAACCCTTGATTATTTTATCTATCGTCGCATGGGACCCCCAGACGTGGTACACCGATGACCGTAATTAGTGCGGACCACACTATTTCTCAACCTCCCATCTTTAGATCGCTCACAGGTATTAGTGTGAACCACACTATTACTGAATTTGCACTAATTATGGGCTTATAGAAATAGTATGGACCGCACTAATCCTGAATACGGAGAATTAGTGCGAATTCAAAGTGGCCGAAACAGCGCATTATGTATTAAATGTATTAATTACAAGATTCAAAGCCCAGGGGCTAGAATGGGAGTGCCATCGTAGTGAATGAATAATTTGTTGCAGTTCCGGCGTCATTTGCGATTCGTGCCATCGACCACCGACGCCAAGTGTCATGCCACAACGTATCATGGCCTTACGAGCGTATGTCAAGTCGCAACTGTCGCGCATCCCGTTCACCGTGCGTACGGTTTTGGCGGCGACTTCCAAGAAGAAGTGTTTACCCGGGTTGTTCAGCTTTCCAGATCACGACCCGTCCATACGCACGGTGTCTGACCAGTCGCCGTTTTGGATCATGCGCATCTTCTCGGCCTCCCACGATCGAGTCCATTCGTCCTTGATTTTTGAGATGACGAAAGAGTCAGCAGGCTGAACTAGATCGGTCGCGCAGGGTGGAAAATAGCGCACTTCAGTGTTGGTCTTCAAAAGAACATCGCGTAATTCTGGACTGGCGGTGTGGCCGCCACAGTTGTCCACATACATGACCGACCTTCGGCCAGCACTATCTCCCTTGAATGCGCGTAGCTCGCTACACCATTGAGGAAATACCAATAATTATGTCTAATGAAATAAATGGAGAGTACTATGGTGCATGATGTACGAGACACCAACCTTTTTATCATTCCAGCCTTTATGCCCAGAGCGGTAGGAATCACCAGGGACCTCGTCTGGAAGACCATTTATAGGGTATGATTGGTTTGAATTCTGGAAGATTATCATGGGTGCACCGATTCGCGCACGAGAGCCGCCCGTGATGTAGACCATAATGGTCATCCCGATACCACCCAACACAACTTCGGCGTATTTGACCTAAGTATCACCACGAAAACCAAGTGTACGGCCGTTGTCGCAGCTGATCACGAAATTAGTTTCGTCCATGTTGCAAAGCAAGTCCTCGTTCAGGTCGTCTGATTCGAATCCCCGGCGTAACTCGCCCATATGGTACGCAACCATTTTCGCGATATGGTCCTGTTTCGCGGCGCTGACCAGCAGCTTCCCGGTCTGTGCACGATGGACTATGTCATGCACCTTCTATCACAGCAAACAATTTCAATCAGTAAACGTCATGTAGGTACAAGTGTAATAATACAACATACCATGAACTGCTGAACCCATCGTGTCTTGATTTTGTCGACGATAGGTTTGTTGTCGACTGGTTCGATGAAGTTAGAATCGTATACTGGTGCATCCTTCATGACAGTGCGAGCAAGTCGGAGAGAACTTGACTACAGCGGCCTTAAGCCACATGAATTTGGACAACAACTCGACGTATAGGTAGAAAGCCCATTCAGATCGACGTCGTCCTCTGCCAGCAGTAGCCTTGAGGTTGACCCTCTTTCGCACTGATGGCACGACTGCTGATATCGGCTTTGAATTTGAACCGCCATATTAACCAACTTTATCGCGCATCTTCCACCACCTTGTGGCTTTGGTATGATTGGCCTGAATTTAGTGTCCATGCCAATATCATTGTTTCAAGGAGACAACTCGACATCCCTTGTAGTTTCCGCGGAACTCTGAGGGAAACTTGGCGATCGCTCGAAGGACTAAGCCTTGTTCACCTTTCTGGTCTGCATCGGTAATCATCCAATTGATCACAGTGACCAGCAACGATATCGATACGACCTCTTGAAGCTTGCGCTTGCGCTTGTTGACGATCTGATCATCCTGCACGTAATTCTCATCTTCATCCTTTTCTTCCTCCGCTTCAACATCTTCATTATCACCAAAATTCTCGTCATCGTCATCGACACTGGTCAAAATCACCATAATACCAGTCCAGACCAGTCGTTTTACTGTATTGTAGCCGTTTAGGATTCTGTAAAGTCCGTGCGGAGTCCGCACTAATTCTCAACCTCCCAAGTCGCCAAATTCACGGTACCTATATTAGTGTGGACCACACTAATTCTCAATCCGCACTAATTGCGGTTATCAGTGTAGTAAACCTCATAGAAACTGTACTCCAAAAACCGGCTGCATCGAGAATTTGTGTTGCCTCGCGCTTAATCACTCCAATAAAGTCTTGCTTAGGTTCTTAAGCTGAGTGTTCTCCGAGTCAATGATAGAAATTAAAAAGCGTCATGTCACGCAAACGAGCACTTATTTAACACAATTCAGACAAGGTAACGACTGAGTCATGGTGTACCGCAATATCGCATTCGACAAAGCATCTGCCTGGCTTACATCTCACCTCAACGCGATACTTTTTAAAATAGCGAAACCTTAGACGACTGTATCGTAGTACTTAGTAGAGCATAATACATGAATGACGAACGACTCAGGCCTAGCAGGTAAGCTTTGAACGCGACAAGAGCATTATTTATCATGAAAGCTCTATGGCTAAAAAATTCGAAGAACATTTGGAAAGACACAAGCCGTCAGCTATACGCTAGGACTAAGTTTTCTCTGGTTTGGGATGCCAAAAGCAGTCACTCCACCTTTAAGGAAACTGCCCTCATTACATTGAGGGGCTTTTTCTATCAACGAGGAGTCCGACCTACCCAACATAATTCACTCATTTCAGGTGCGGGTTGGCAGAGTAGTCAACATTTCGGGGTGCGATTGCTAATAAGTCATTAATCTCTGGCTCCCTTCATTAATTTTATATGAGTATTGAGATACCGCCCGGTCTGGGGTCGAGCGACTAATTGTTCGAGCCATACAGTAACTTGAGCTATTAAAGCTCGAACGCGATCGCCAAATACCTCTACTCGTCGTCTGCTTGCACTAGTTGGCAATCAAAAACAGCAATAAAAGATTGCGCTGAATCCGATAAGGCCAAGAATAGCATTGTTCTTGACTTTATGAATACCGTCGTGTGTGGGGTCTTCACAGTCATCTTGAAACGTTTTTAAAGAGAAATAGACAGCGATCTCGCCACTTGTACGTAACTTGTACTATAGTTGTGTATGTACTGGGCAAAATTAAGCCACTTGTATTAACTCTTTTGTGTTAATGAAGCCGACTGATTCACGATGAAATTTCCGTCCGAAAGTCAAGCTTTTCAGTAAAGCACCCTAAAATCACAATTTATCGGCGCTCAAGATACACTCACGCATATACTTGAGCACAATTACAGATGATCAATACAGTATTTCAAGTCTCTTCCCGCTGTGTACGACTATGAGCAAATCTGCCGTTTAGGTATGTTCGTGTATACGCCCTGTGGAACCCGTCATCACATTTCAGACATCCTTGGGTAATGACCGACAAATCTCGAAGTACACGAATCAAAAAGCTGAATGGGATATGGTTTATGCTAAGTGAGGAATTAGTCATTTCTTCATCTAAGTCGCGTACACTAGGCGTTGTACATCTCGCGGTATGGCGTCTGTGTTAGATGGTGGCCATATATTTTATCAAAAGCTTATACACTGCACAACTTGCCGTTTGGTTTTCTGACACAGAATAGCAGGTGATGACAAGTATCGGATCGAGCAGACTTGGATAGAATGTAATGCTCAACTCACGCATCACCTTTGCTCAAGCATTCGCGAGTTTCAAGCAGCGAGTAATATTTTTGTAATGGTCACTTAGAACGCATTTTACCTTTCTCAGTCTCTTTATGAGGCGTGGATACCACAAGTTTAATCAGCAGGCCCGAGTCAAAATCATTATCCAACCTTCACAAAATTAAGCCTGCATAGTGATCCTCAAAGGCAGGTGACAGCTCGTGGTTTCGCGAACACAGTGCGTGACAAATCTCCACGACACTATTTTTATATAAAATTGTATTGAAGACCAGATATCTATATATCTAAAAGAACTTCTGACCGTCAATATGTAATGTCCACTCCTCATTCTATGTAACACAGGAGCCATTTTGGCCTACGAAACATCGTTTTTTTCGGGACGCTCTTAATTTCACAGTAGCCAGCACGATTGCCCTGCATGTATGTTTATAATCGTAATATCACCGTAATATTATCGTATCGTGCGACCCAGTCCGACTAATTAAGTCGTGAAGAAGTCGTCATCGTTGTCATTTTTGCTGTCATGGGCAATTTGCGTCTTCGTTTATGACTTATCGCCATTATTAAATATACTCTCGTAATATGCTCGTCCTCAGACCTCTTACAACTTTCCAGATACCTCTGCGTAGCTGATGGACGAGTCCAGCACAACTCGTTTTCCTAAAACTGAAGAGGCCGCGGGCCATTAGATATGGACAGATTTCCGAAAGGTTATATATAACATTGGAATTAAAGAGTGTAAACTTAAGTTGCAGATCATATGATAAATAATCAAAGAAAGACTTTCAAAACATTTTACTCACGGCGGGACTTGAACCCGCAATCTCTGCCTTAGGAGGGCAGCGCCGTATCCATTGGGCCACGCGAGCAGATGGAATTGGATCACTTAATAAAATAATGTACTTTAGGCACATTAGTCAAGTTACTATTCAATGGTTTTCAAGCTCCATTGGAAAGGTTTTGTAGTACCCCATGAGCACTTTCGGCCGCTTCTTTCGCGTGACAACCTTTGGTGAGTCACATTGTAAGGGTGTGGGCTGTATTGTAGATGGCGTACCTCCTTCACTTGCACTGACGGAGGCTGATATCCAGCCACAACTTACGCGTCGCCGACCCGGCCAGAGCAAGCTCACCACTCCTCGCGACGAGAAGGACTTGGTGACTATCCTGAGTGGTACTGAAAAAGGATTTACACTTGGTACGCCACTAGCACTCTTCGTGCCCAACGAGAATGTGCGTCCGAACGATTATAAAGAGATGGATCAGGTGCCTCGCCCAGGTCACGCCGATTACACGTACCAGATGAAGTACGGCACACGTGCTAGTAGCGGCGGGGGTCGTGCCAGTGCTCGTGAGACCATTGGTCGCGTAGCATCTGGTGCTGTAGCTGAAAAGTGGCTCAAGGAAAAGTTTGGGACGACCATTGTGTGCTGGGTGAGCTCTATTGGCACAGTGGAAATGCCGCGCGCCCTGCTCAAAGACCCCACAAAGGCCATTTATACCCGTGACGATGTGGATACTATTGGTTCAATCCGTATTTTGCGTGACCCTGTCAAGTGGAAGAGAGTAGACGATGCTGTTGAGCAGCTAGAGCATGACAAGGCATACGATGTCGACTTTGTTCAAGCCAAGGATGATGTGACTACGCCGGCGTACATTGACACAAAGAAGATCGTTTATAACCGCAAGGGTGACATTGTACCTGCTCCAGCAAATTTGGAGGCTTGGCTTACGAATGACTTGATTCCTGTACGGTGCCCACACCCGCCGTCTGCTTGCGCCATGTCCACGGTCGTGCGCACCATGAAAGTGGACGAGGATTCGACTGGTGGCGTCGTCACGTGCGTGATTCGCAACGCGCCGGTTGGTTTGGGTGAGCCGTGTTTCGACAAGATGCAGGCTGTGCTTGCGCACGCAATGATGTCCATTCCAGCTACCAAGGGCTTTGAGATTGGCTCAGGCTTCTCGGGCACCACTAAGCGTGGGTCGGAACACAACGATCCGTTCTGCGCAGGTTCGGACGCAGAGCAGCCCGAGAAACTGGACGTGACGAAGAACGATGCTGGTGGTGTCTTAGGTGGTATCACAAGCGGTGCCGATATTTACTTTCGTGTAGCCATCAAACCCGTTTCTACCATTGGCCGCGCCCAGCCGACTGTCGGCTACGACGGCAAGGACACCGTGTTAGAAGCTAAGGGCCGTCACGACCCTTGTGTACTGCCACGAGTTGTGCCCCTCGTGGAAGCTATGGCCGCACTTGCCATTGCCGATGCTGCCATGATCCAGCTAGGTCGCGAGGGCAGCAAGCTAGACCAACCTGCACAGAAGAAGCGCAAGCTATGAACTGAGAGCAGAATATCTTTAGCGCCTTGAATATATAGACCGAGCAACTTCTTCATTACATCGCATCTACGAAGTAAGAATTTAAATTATATGGTTTTCTGCCTACAACGGCACTTCTGAATTCAAAAGTGGCCGTCAACACAGAACATGCAACATTCAATTGATAGCGCGGCTAAACTGTTCAAGATCCCTGTTTGCCTCTACGCTTTCAATTTACGCCCGACGCTCTAGACTTCGTTCTTGTCCATCGTTTCTCGCCATTTTCAAAATCGCTATTACTTCCCCCACACCTCGCTGGCAAGTTACTATGAGTGCAAGATGGCTTGAATGGCACTCAAAGGCGATAATTATGCAGTAAAAAAGGGGACAGGACTTCTAAAGCAGAGATTATTCAGCAACCAATACCTTGAGTGACCACGAGCAGTTCCCACTGCTCGATGCCTTCGGTGCCCTTTTTCAGCTACTGTTGTCGAATCGATCGAGTTTCTGGGGAATGACGTGCGAAAATCAAGTCTAAATAAGCGATGATGCATTGCCCAGCGCCCACACAATGTTCGAGGCTTTTGTATCCACGAGCTTCTTGTCGCCTTTCATATATGCAAGACCTGACTGACGGATAAAGGCTTTTCCTGCCTTGCCTTTAAGCTTGAGTTCATTGCAAATATACTGCACTGGAAGAGTCGGGCGATACCTAGAAATACATGAAAGAGCCGTAAATGATAGTATGTAATACACAGACACCTTTAAAGCGAACGTACGATTTGCACATAGCTCGAAGCGCTTTTAACCGGATCGCAAGGACCATCACGTCCATCAAATAACCTGCCATATTCGGAGCACCTATATAGAGTTTGAAAAAACAATGATAATCATTCAAAGCTACCGCCTGGCGCACCCCCAGCGCGTGGACAATAGCGGGATCTGTCCGCATCTTGGGAGTGACCATTGCCAGTACATTGTACATGCCAAGCTGACCTGCATTCGAGTCACCCTTTTTAGATTGCAGAGACACGTACACACAGTACAAGATGCGGTACGCAAGAAACTCGATCACCTCGCCTGGAATCAGATTTTCATACAATTCATGCAGTTGCGTCTGGCACTGATTAAACTCGTTAATATCCCCAGACTCGAGGGCAATTCGCGCATGGGTTTCGTACACAGATACAGTAAACTCGTTTTTTATGTGCTGGACCGTACAATCTTGTCGAATAGACTTGAGCTGACTACAGGCATATATATAATCTCCGTCACCCTGTTTCCACTTGGACTTGACGAGTTCCAACGACTTGTGCAGCACTGGCTCAGGTCGCACCGTCGATGGATGCGGGGGAGAGGTTAATCGCAAATATTCCTTTTCAACCGTCTGACTAGTACCTTTAATAATCATAGCTGCCAAATCCAGATCGCCATCTAGTGTAAGAACCTGCAACTTCTTTGTATCTACGACAGGAGTCACCATACTATCTAATTCTTTCTGAGGAACATGAAAGCGCAGCCGTCTCTGATCCTTGCGCTGAAGATCAGCGTTCTCGATCATAAACCCATCGCTTTTACGCTTCTTTCCCTTGTTTTTCTTGCTCAAAGGCCCTTTAGGCAATTCAGAAGTATGCATGGACTGCAAACTATTGCTACCATGCTTTGATGCAATTTTCGCCCCTACAAATTCTGGCGCTTCATTTATCCCCAAATTAGTTTGCATAGCCACTGCCGGAATGTCGCCCACAAGCTTTGGCAAGGGCTCTGCAGTCCAATTCTTTGACCAAAGACTATTGGTCATAATGGCGTTCGTAATCATCTCTTTCAAGCAATTTTGAGTTATCGTCTGGTCTGTTGCCCCCTTACAGCGCACAAAGGCTCGCTTGACATAATCATGTAGAGCGTCTGGCCACTTGACATTGCCTCCTATAGGTGAAGCAGCGGGAGCGGCAGCCGGAGCTGCAGGCTTTGGCGCTGTGAAATATCCAGGCGGCGGGCCAAGACCTCTGGGAGGAGGTCCACGTGCATGTGGATTGATATTAAACCTCACGGGCGGCGCAGAAACCACTGTACTTCCTGGAGCGGAAGTTTGCACATTTTTGCCGTTACTCCATTGCCACTGCGGCGCGGACGCTGCAGGACGAGGTGGCGGACGCAGAAACGGTGGTCCTCGACCATTTTGTGCGTACTGCGGCGGTTGAGGAGGTGGACGAAGAACTCCGTTCCCTAAAAATGGTGGACGAGGGGGAGGTGGGCCACGAGGCCCGCTGAATGTGCTTGGGCGAGGCGGCGGAACACTTGCAGAGTGGGAGAATTGGGTCTGTTGAGGGGGCGTTGCTGAAGGTGAAGCATAAAAGGATGAGTATCCTGCAAAGTGCGCAGCAGCTGCGGCGGCGGCCTGCTTGGCGACGAAACCAGTGTCTTGCGAAGGGTTGGATGCCATCAGCTCGACAAGCTTCCTCTTTCTCGTCTGAGTGCGGAATGCCTTTTGTGCTCAAAGCATTCATTCTTCACTTTGGTTCCTATACTAATTCCAAATCATGTGTGACGCTTTCTTTTTGTCCAACCGCAACGCTTGCTCCACCACTGCCGCACACAGACAAATAATTCCTTGTTGATGTCGATGAATAGAATCGTCCGTCAAGCGACCCGCGTGGCTGTGCGCAGCAAGCACCGTGTGTCCGTTGCACCGCAGCGCGTCAACACATCTACTTATCTATCATTGCAGCAGCCGCGCTTCTTTTCCGTTAAAAACGGTGATGACTCGCACTCGGATTTCCAGCCGCAATATCATGCCGCCAAGTCGCCGGAGATGGACGAGATCTTTAAAATGATTGATAATCACGTCAAAACCTACCCAGTGATGCTGTATATGAAGGGCACACCCTCTGCTCCGCAGTGTGGTTTTAGTATGCAGGTGGTGCGTCTTTTGCACGCTCAGGGCGTGAGTTTCGATAGTGTCAATGTGCTAGACCACCCTGAAATTCGTGAAGGTGTTAAAAAATATTCGTACGTACTTGGTCAAAGATGGCTGGAACTATCGAGAGCGCTAACTCGATTCTTGTTCACGGTAGGGAATGGCCAACAATCCCGCAGCTATACGTAAACGGCGAGTTTGTGGGCGGCTGCGACATCATCACGGACATGAGCAAGTCGGGCGAACTGGCCGAATTGCTGGCGGAAGTCAAGAAGAAGGAGGCGTAGGGAGCACAGAAAAAGAAAACGTGATCGTACGTGTTGACGCGGACACGACAAAAAATTGATTTCTAAAAGGAGATAAAAACGTCAACTATGCAGATATAACACACGCGTATGATTGAAATAACAACGTTGCCTTGCATTCCAACGAAATGTGTATTTTTAATAATTAAATTACAGGCTTAAATGGTACCGACATTATTGAAAACTTGATCATAGTACTAGGGGACGTATGATACCAGTAGAGTTAGAGAAAAGGTTTGTGAAGGCGTGTGAGGATGGAAATGTTGACGTCTGTCGGATCTGTGTACTGGATCTCGAGAGGCAATTTGAGCTAGCACCTGAGGCGTTTCAAGAGTTGTTGGGGTACGCGTTCTCGTGTGCTGCTGCGCACAACCAAATCGACGTCATGGAGCTGCTACTGTATCCCGAGTCTCCAACCGACACAGTCAAGACCATTTCTAAAGAGTCTCATGATTCATTAATGCATGGTACGTGTCGATGGGAAAAGTACTTTCCTCGACGACAGAGATTTGCGTGCTGCTTTGCGTTACGGTATCTAGCCTATGCAGCGGTCGTTTGTGTTGAACAGAATGCTTTGGAAGCGCTAGAAGTTCTAATTCGGCAGCAGAGTGCACCAATGCCTCCATTGCTTGTGGATACGGACGTCGTGCGCTGCTTTTACTCTGCAATGGAGCGAGGAAGCGATTTTCAAGCTCCAGCCCCCGAAGCATATCGACCTATGCTCATGCTACTTTTATATCAGTATCCGACGTTACTACTCGTGCACGTCGATGGGACGCACGATCTGGAGAAATTTATTGATGGCGTTTTGAGGAAACACATGGAGGCTCTGCGATCCAGTTTAATGTATGAATACGTTACGAATCCACAAATGCACAGATAAGACATTTCTTAATTATTACATCATGCCGGCCATTGAGATAGATGCACCCAAGTCGACTGTCAACACGTGCTGGTCATTTACCTTTAAATGCGGCCTCAAAGAGCACGATGACGGCACTCATATTGTCGCGACTCCCTTTGGCTAGACACTCGTCTAGCAGCATTTCAGAAATGTTCTTGGGGTTCTTTTCGCCGTTTTTAAGTTTTTTCCGAATAAATTTACGCAGCTGGTCATTGCTCATCACGTCATAGATACCATCACAGCACAAGGCGAGAAACTCATCCGCCGGGTCGCGACGCTGCACGCGCACGGAAGGTTCCGCCGTCACGAGCTGTTGGTGAGGTTTCAAATCAACATTGCGCTTGAACCACAAATCCCCAAAGCTTCGTGAGACGGCTACACCACCGCAGACACGACCACGAAAGACTGTGCCACCCGCTGCTATGATGCGCTGCTTCTCGAATTCCAGGTCCGGTTTGTGGTCCACGGACAGCTGCAGCACTTCTGGAAGTTTGGAATTACTCATAATGCAGCGCGAATCACCCACATTTGCACATATGATATCCTTTGGCGTGACAATAGCAAACAGTCCTGTCGAACCCACTTCATCACAGGACGTGGAAAACTCGGGGTCTTTCTTGAGCATTTCATCCACAGCCATAAAGCCCTCACATAATGCTACAGCCAAAGATTCTGGCGACCTGTGGTCCTTCTTATACGCCTCAGTGGCTGTGATAGCTGTAACGATCTTTTCTGCACTATATATCGTAAATCAACGGCTCAAGTCGTACGTAAAAGCTCAAATTGACCAAACTTCACGTACATGAACGTCGAGACAGCCGGTCCACCGTGGCCGTCGAATACAGCTACACAAGTAGTGTCTGGTACGTCTGGATGCATTGGGACCTTGACGATGTCCACGTCCTGGCAATTGATGATTATAAAAAGTAAGCTAATGAATTACTCAGGAGGATACTGAGACTTGGATGGTCTTTTACCTCCATAGTATCACGCCATCCCTGCATACACGACTTGCCTATTGACAAACCACTTGCAGAGACGCTCTCCGACGTCTTAAGTGTTTGAGGTTCAGCCAGGAAGCGCGACATATTGCGAGGGAGATGTTCTCGTGAAAAGTATGCACACAATAGTTGTAAGTTTGTTAACTTCCCAGAGTAGTACCATCGTTTGACGCATTAGGGGCGTGAGAAAAAAACGATACACCTACATATATTTGTGGCGCTTTTTACTGCGTTTTTAATCAATTTCGATATCTACTTAATAATTATTATTCTATTGAGCTTTAACCCGACTGTAAGCTCTCCTCAGTACTATCTGTGCCGCTCCATGCGCATTAACATGGCCTCATAATTACCGCCTATGTTTAGCTTGACCATGGCGTTAACAGCATGCAGCTAATATTCGATCCCACAAGCAAAATTAGTGATCCACGTGCTACTCTACCCATTCCCACACACTGATCGACTTGGTATACAAACACATGATGTTGTAGGTGTGGTTGTTTTTAGTAACAATAGAGAGACTCAAAAAAGTAAATTTTGTAAAAAGAACCGGTTCAAATGTTAGTGTGGTAAGGGTAAAACTAGTGGTGGTAGACTACCCCAAAAACAAAATTAAAGCTCTACTGGTTTTATGTTTACTAAATCTCTGCTTGAGGCGAGGCGAGTAGCACCTTTTGTCTTTGACCTTCACTCAATCCAAAATTCGTGTATTTTCTGCCACGACATACCCAGAATATTTTCAAACCTCCCACCCAAGCCCAGGACCAAACAATGCTTGACGCTATCAAATTATGACCACCGGAATTTCAGATACAGCGATTCTTGTGAGGTTTCTGTTGCCAAACAATTGTGACAATATCATCTTGATGGACTGGCATATGCAGCAGAGTGTCGAGAGCAGTTGCCAGACGATCCGAACTCGATTGAATTAATGATAGCTTACTGAAATCGTCCACAAATCCTCCAACATCCAGAAAAGCAAGCTTACAGAAAAAGCACGAAGCTCTTTAAACCCAAACCTTGTCGACACTCAATGTACCTCAGAGTCTGAACAAGCTTGAGTAGGCCGCCTCCCGTCCATTGGTGTTGCTGTTTCTCCGCGGTAGAAAATTATCTTGTTTTAGCGGCTAATTTATGCGCAAGTTTCCTTGATGCGCTAAAGTTTACCAAGACCTGAATACTAACGTCCCATCGTACATCGCTTTTATATCCGCACAGCTGTATGCACCGTATGCCGTGAGCAACGTTATCTACTTTCGACCAAGGTGATAAGGTAAGACCCCGTCAAAGGCTCGTATCAATCTCACTGTATGATAAAATAGCGCTCCATGTGAATAGCGTTCACTACGTATCTTGCACTATATCTTGGGCTATAAGTCAAGACATTGCGAAAATGGCCCTGTTATTGCACGTGTTATAAATTCACTTACATGCGTCGTAATTAGTATTCGATAGTTGTCCGAGGTAACATAGTCGAACCAAGCTTGAAGCACCCGAGTAGCCTCCCGTCCAAGGCATATGCTGCACATTTATTGCGTAACCGGGGCTCTAATAAGCATAGTTTGCTGCTGGACGTCAATGCAGCTGTGAGTGCTTCAAAGGACGATCATGTCGACATATACATCATGGTGCATTATATCGAGACTATGAACCTCGTTAATGTGAAGACGGCAACACATGACGCTCATTGAGCTGTTAAGATTTTAAATGAGGAGGGTATAGAGCAAACAAACTGGTAAGTGATGATAGCGAACGGCTACAAACTTTCACAAACGACGCTGCCGGCACAGTAAAAAAACACACGCCTAGATCCTAATTCTCCCGTCGATGTTTTGCTCAAGCTGAACGACATGACCGGATGAGTGGTCATACGACTTGGAGAAGGAATTCAGCATATCACCGTTGTTGGATAGCGGTCTTGGAAGAAATTAAGATGGAACTTAGCACAAGAAGTGGATCTTCCATTTTTGAAAAATTCTTTATCATCTAAGTATTCTTTGATTGATAAAGTTAGTTTAACAAATGGCCCCCACGAGACCCGCATTTGGCGCTACCATCTTATGATCATAAAATCGACTAAGTTCTATGATGTATTCTGCGTGAAACCGTAGCGGCCTTTATGAAAGTAGTGATGTGGCGTCATTGGCGCAAAATTTTCAGATGAGTAGAAATGGCTGAGAAAAGTAAATCCCAACAATCCACGCTAAAATATAAAGTCAGAAAGCCAAATGAAATGTGGCGCGTCGTGCGCTTTAAAAAGAAGCTGTAATGCGGTCACAATTCTAGCACAGCTTGACATTGCTGTGATTCGAGTCGATATGGCGGTGTGTACAATGTACAGCGTTTAAGACTTAGCAGACGCATTTTCAAGAATTAAAAAAAATCATTTGAAAAAGTGACGTACCATTGACCACGATCAGCACACCGGAAGGCGTGCTCTATGGGTGGTTTGTCATGTTTCAAGAGCTTGCTAACACATCAGTGCCATTAATCGTCTGGTGGCGCAATTGTTCAGGCCCTCTGAGATTTATGCACAGACATCCTTAAGTGTATGTTTTGTCCATTGTTCAGCGGATCACGGGAAGACGGACGTCGAAATCTCCATTGTTCACTTATAAACAGTGCTTAAGTGCATGTACACGAATAAAATTTGTAATTATACAATCACCAACGCGGAGCATGTATTCTTTTCCTGTGCGCGTATGGAAAGCATGACCTTTGGGGAGATATCGCTAAAATTAAGTGCATTTTGATCGCTGAATAAGAAAGATTCGAGGAAGTACACGATATAAGTGCAATCTGCGTAGGAGTGGCTAAAGTACTTTTTTGATTTCTTCAAATATATTCAGAACAGGTTTGAAATATCCAACACCCAAGATAGAAAGTCAGAAAAAGCTTGTCACAGGTGCCGATTCTGCCCTAGCCAAATTTAAAATGGCCGTTCAGTGTCGTCTGTGAAAATTCAGTTTGTGCTATCGTCGCTACACCGCTGCAAATGGCGAGATTAGGTGAGCGCGATCAAGATTAGCAGTCCGAGGCTGCTGAAGAGATTATTCTATTCACGTCAATTTGCTACTTGCATGAAGTATGCACTTATCTAATTAAAGGCTCAACTGCTACACCCTATGCCAATCACGATCTCTACATACAATACGCGACTACACACTGCAACACAATCGTCACAGGGCTCGTGAGGAATAGCTTAGTGAAGTACACCATTTAGGTGAAACAAAGTCATGTAGGCGCAATGTTCGATGCGTTATCTCACTATGAACTAGCTAGCATGACAGCTATGATTTAAAAGTGCTGTGCATAGATAAAGTTTGTGTAGCTCTGTCATTAACCCGACAGACAGATGAGCCCAAACATTTGGACAAACATTTGTCGTTGCGACATTTTGTGACACCGAGGCTGGTGTATGGCAGTACTGATCAAGGACCCTAACCGTGTAGTGGCTTCTTGCGTCAAATAAGTTTAATTCACAGGTATTCTCTCCCCTTATTCTCGATAAATAGGGCTATCATTAAGACTGTAATTTCGTGTGATGCCATCGTTGGGATCAGATTTAGTACCTTGCAAATTATGGAGAGAATTTTCACTAAAAAACTCTGAAGAGTTTACGACTTTACTTCAGAAGTATTTCTGACGTCTCAGTAGCTTTTGATTGTATTAAAAAGCATCGTCGGCGCGACTACTTTTCTCAACACCAAGGTTGGGGACAATGGGACGACAAGCACAGCATATTTCAGGATGCTTAAAGGCGTGGTGCTCGCGAGAGTATAACTTTGTGGAACAGAGGTGATGAGACAGGTAGTCGACGACGAATCTTGCACCTTGCAAACTCGAGCCACAATCACTGCTCCATTTACACATTGATATAGCCAAAACTGTGAAAAGTATGAGACAGGAGTAGATTCTCCTTCACTTTATACCCAACGCTTCAAGCGTAATTTGACATTTTAGACACTTTATGACATGAAGGTATTAGTCACCGAACCTTTGCTATTTGGAGCCGCTATTGGAGGATGAAAACTACATAAAAAGTTCCCGCGGATACACAATGTGGCCTGAGCGTTCAAAGTATCGAATTATTGGACTCACGGTAACCGACGTAGCCACTTGGGCGACCACAGCGGCTCGTCAGGCTCGAGCTTGTAGTTCATCTGCCAGATCAGAATACGACGAGTTTCATATTTTTCTCACTGCAACTCGTGCTTCCGCCTTTTATTGGGTTGCTGGTTTTGGGCTTTGGCTAATCAGGTACAAACGCTCACCGCATGGTCTTCGGACACTGCGAAATCAGTATGTCTCTTTAAAAAAGATGTTTATATCATACGCACACGATGCACTTGATGCGGAAGACAAGGAAGTTGAAGGGCCTAAGGGTCAGTGATTTAATTGACTTATAAGACTCATCTAATCGAATGAGCCTCATACACCCGTGTGACTTCTGAGAATTGACGCAATTCACAGCGGTGGTATCGATTTGGCAGAAATTCCTTTAGAAAGTTTAAGTGCATAAGTATCTGACTACGTGGTGATTTTAACGTCAACGCCTTCAGTACATGCAAATTTAGGGATGTTTTCAATATCAATAAGGAGGTAGTACTCAGTCGTGAGGAGTTAATAGGAAGCCGCACGATCAATATTTGATGCATAGAATTGTTGCCGGGCTAAATAGTAGCCGTAAATTATTTTTTCGCAACGGCATCCATCGATTAACCGAGATAAAGTTCATTTTGATGTCCACGAAATGCAAACATGATAAAGCGATCAGCAACATGTACTGGTTATTAATAGAAAGCTAAGGTAATATCCACAAGCTTTTAGTTGTGGCTATGGTAGCCTCGCTTATAAGCATGATTCGGTCCTCTCTCGTCGGATTAATAAGCCTTTTTGCCTTTACATCGATTAGCCTAAAATAAAAATTAGGCACAATAATCTGTGCATAAAATATTTACCGATTATTGTAATCGCCGCCGTCGTCATAAAGTACCGTGTTATTTAGTCGAATAGCATTAGCCTAACCACGCTCCAAAAACTATATTGGCACGTCAGGAACTATCGCCACATGCGCTGTAAAAAACGCCTTTATGTTCAAACGGAGATACGTGTCCACATTCAACGACTCGACTGTAGCTAGTTCGGATTCATGACAGCGACTGAAGCTGGATTGCAGCAATAATGTCCACGGTCGTGTACAATGATATTTGCCCACAATTTACAAACCGTCGTTTAGATCGGCAATTGGCCATAAAAACATCCTCTCAGGGTCTAAAATATTTGAGCCACAAACTAATGCTATATATGAAATTATTGTTTAGAAAAGCCTTTTCATAACAACTATTGTGGATCTTAGGTTCGATTGAGTGTATACGTATCGGTACCGTATAGGACGTCGACAAGGACAACCATGTATTCTGGACCAGAATGCTCATAGAATATGCATTTACATATATTAATTGTTCGACGGGTTCGCACCATCACGTTTGCGCCGCTTCGTGACAGCATCGGCAAGATTTTTGAGGGCCGTGACCGTGTCATCCCAATGAATGCACGCGTCCGTAATGCTTTGGCCATAAACGAGCTCGGACGGGTCGTCGCCAAGCGATTGATTCCCTTCTACAATATTCGACTCAATCATGACACCCAAAATGTTCATGTCGCCCTCCGCTACAATGTCAGCTAAATAATTGACAACTTTCAGTTGATTCGCATGCACTTTGCGAGAGTTGCCGTGCGAGCAATCGACCATGATCTTCGACGGTTGCTTGGCTTTCTTTAACAAGACAGCAGCGTCGGCAATAAACTTTTGCTCGTAATTAGGTCCATCAGAACCACCGCGTAATATGACGTGGCAATTTTTGTTCCCCTTCGTGCGTACAATCGACGCGAGACCGTGCTCATTTAACCCCAAAAAATTGTGAGGCTGTGATGAAGCCACTGCTGCATCCACTGCCACTTTGGCGTTGCCGCTCGTGCCATTCTTGAATCCGACAGGCATTGACAGTCCACTCGTGAGTTCGCGGTGAAGTTGCGACTCAGTCGTCCGTGCTCCAATCGCTCCCCA
Organism: Plasmopara muralis; assembly: GCA_003676415.1. Classification (NCBI taxonomy): domain Eukaryota; phylum Oomycota; class Peronosporomycetes; order Peronosporales; family Peronosporaceae; genus Plasmopara; species Plasmopara muralis. Next base: position 192,132 of record RCHQ01000009.1, read on the forward strand.
CGAAATGAGATCCGAGGTGAATTGAGGCGAGATTGTGTCCAGGAACTCCAAACTAACGGGTAGACCCAAGGCATTTACATCCAACAAGAGTTTGCGAGCGAGACGAATGCCCTTGTTGATTTGAAAGGACTGGTCGAGGTCTGGGTCATTGATTAAACCCTTCCAGCCCACCGTCGTGCGGGGTTTTTCAAAGTAAGTGCGCATGATGACCAAGAGTTCACCACTTAACTTGTCAGCTACCGTTTTCAGCCGGTTCGCATAGTCCATCGCAGCCACGACGTCGTGGATTGAGCAAGGACCTACAATCACGACAAGGCGGTCGTCATGGCCGTGCAGAATGCGCGCCACGGCGTCACGCGTGGTCTCCACGAGCTCGTGCACCGCGAGAGTCACGGGAAACTCCTCGAGGACGCAAGCAGGCGACACGAGGGGCTTGATTGCAACGACGTTGCGGTCCTGCAAGCGCTGGCGCTTGGTACTTCGCTCACTTTGGGCTGGCTGGGAGCTAGGCATGATTGACTGGATGGGTGCGAAACAAATTTCGGAATGACAATGTGGGCGACTAGAATATTTAGAGATTTAAGCGCACATTTTACCTCTGTCAAAGAATTTTTGTGCGAAAAATAAATCGAGACTAATTCACCTAGAGCTAAACCCCCTCTCTATGCTGACCAAAACAAGTACAGCTTCGTACTTAGCCACTGCCTTCTTTGTAAATCAATAAGCGCCGTTCGAAATTTTTACCAGCAGACAATTATTCACATTATTTGTCATTGTTGTACTATGATGCAACCTGAAATACGCGCCATGTACTACAATTTTATTGCTTGCAAATCTAGTTTTTCACTTTTGAGGAGAGTTTGATTGGCACTACCCGCGTATAGTCACGCCAACTCGTGTGTGACCCAGCTCATAAGGGGCCAATTCTCTTACGAAGTGTCGTTGAAGTCATGCAGGTATTGGGGTGCTGATGGATATGGCAGGTACGCTTGTTGTGTTCAGGAGGCAGGTGTGGCACTTCCTTTTAGCTTGCGAAGTTTGGAATGCTGCAAAGTGCTCTAATAGAAATGGCTTTAGCCCTGTGAAACTCCGTGCAACAAATCCACAGGGTGACCGCAAGTATATACCGTACTCCTTTCCTGTACTGCTGAGCTAATCGTATTGTCAAAGGATTCTAGGTCAAATTCATCGACTTCTTTGGTAAAGTGACAGTTCCGCATGACGCCGCACCAGCGTTTGCACTCTCCAAAAGTAAGAATCGGTAGCTGTGGAAGAAGCATTGTTTGCGGTTGCTGTAGCCACCAGTAGTGATCATGTTTTGCAATTACTAGCGGAAAACTATATTTTTTTTGCGGTGACGATACCGGGAGGTATCGCCATATGAGTCGGAGATAGGTCCCTGAAGCGGACAAATTATTACATCCAAAAGTGTGGCTGCCATATTAGCGCTTTTTAACGGGTGTTTAACATCTAAGTGAGCTGGACGCCCCTCTGGTCGAAATAACTCACTAGTGTAATGAGGAGCACGCAACCCGGTTTCGAAATGGTTTATATAGCAACCAGATCAGACAACGGATTTGCAATACCCACATCGATGGCATTGCACCTTTGCAATTTGTTGGGAAAACCTTATTTTTTTCGGAGGCGCGGTGTATACTAAGCCAAGAGGTCTTCTACTTTCTTGGAGACTGCACAAGCATTATTGCTGCCTACAAAGCGACCGAGGATTTTGTTCTTCTCTGCCGCAAATACACATTCGTTGATATTGTAAAAATCTTATTGATCCTCATGACGCTAACAACTCGCCACAGATGCACTAAATCAATGCCGACTTCTTAAAAGCAACTATTAGTGACTTTATTATTAGTTAAAAGCCTGAAATGGTCAAGCAATTGTGAGGCTGAAAGATTTAACGTCGTCAAGACAACTAATTCTGGGTCATCACTAGCCTTTCTCATAGTTAATTGCTAGGCTTCAGTTGTTGGGAGGTGTAGGTCCAACTCCCTCATTCGAATTTGGTAGCAGCCATCTAACAATTTTAGTAAATGATGACGCATGCACCCGGAAAGTATTTAAGCAAAATGTCCTTCTATGAATTTGGGCTCATATGAGTGTCTAGCTCATTGTAAATATCACCAAATCACCAATTCTATTTATGCGATCGTATGCACAGGAAGTCAAGAATGAGGGCGTAGAATTGAGAATTCTAAAAGTCAATGAGCTCGTATGACCCTCGTGGCAGTGACCATTAAGTTATTTGTGGATGAGAGGTCAATACACGTTCATTTTCCTCTCATTAATGGAATTTTCAATGTTAAAGTATTACACAACGCTCTTTGATCAAGAATATGCCCAAGTCTAAGCCTGTAAGGCTAATCCACGGCATCTTCGTCAACACAGCAGAAATGTTCCTTGGATGATTTGGAGCCGTCTCTGACATGATTCTCGCTTTTGCCTAAGCCTTCGACGCTTGACGAGAACAGGAAATCACGAAATTTTGAAATGGCAACTCAACTTGGACAAAGGAATTGCCAGTCTTCGATCCATTTCTCAAACGAAAAAATGGACAGTGGAAGACTCAGTGCGTTTTCATTCGTTCAGTAAAGCGCTGAATTGCGATTTTGGGATTAATAATTAACACCCTTTTTAAATATCTTGCGAGTGAATTAGACACGAAAAGGTACATCTAACATTTTTGATAGTTACATTAACTGAATCGTACTTAACGTTATACGACCAGTTCTATGTTGTCAACTATCGTTGCTAAGGTATTCTTAGAATACCCAGTGCTCGATTTTGTATCGCATCTCTCTTTTTGCTGAGCAGTATTATCCACTTTTGTGATCATTCGCTGTTGATGGACCAGTTTGGCTCAGTGTCTTGTGATTCTACATTACCCGCTAGCATGCCATTTTTTTCGCCCTTAGCGATACATCGCTACTCACTTGTGAAACATTGTTCGTTATATTTGCTGCCTTCTTGCGGGCCTTCGATGCCCAAAGTTGGCGGCATACCGGCAAAACTATGTTACTTATTACAAGAACGCAATCGATAGCACTTTCTGCAACTACCCCATCCGGCAGCTAACTTTGAACGGTAAACAGCTTTCTCTTTCTTCTGAGCCATTGAAGCGCTGGGGCAAAATGAGTGCTTCTTCTTTTGCCTTTGAAAACGCACGTATAATGTGTTTTGCTTTTCACACCAGAGCAGTGGATGCTTTTTTGCTTTGTAGTGCTTAGAAATTAATCCGATTCAGCAAACGCGCGAGAGCCAGTCGTATGTCGAAAGACTATCTATCCACAGCATTCCAAAAGCGGAGTCTGTTTCTGGCTGTACGCATCTCAAAGAAAAGTTTTATCGTCTTTGTCTGCACTAGATCCTGCCGTCCACAAATACAGTAGCCGAGGTTGTTCGAGGAGTGGCGTACTAGTGAATGGGGCTGTCAATTTCCCCAATTAAGTAGTACATCCAATTGCTTGCGTCTATCATGCTTGAAGCAACGAAGCATAAATATTGCCTAACTTTTATTTGAACACAAGGTATGCTGCCTCCCAGGACACAACAAACTTAGGCTAAACGACTTTACGAGTGACTGTCCAGCATTAGACCAGGCTATACTTCGTCTGTATTCATAGCCTTTTTAGTCGTGAATTTCACCAAAAAAGAAGATTACAATTATTTTTTCCTCAAAGGTATTATCATTATGTTTCACCGACTTGTAGACGCTACCGGCAGAGCTACTGGAGCCTATGCTGCCTGGTCCCTCGATAAAAGCTTCGCTTGTAGAGCTCAAGCATTGCGACGAAATCTAGCTGCTTTACAGCATGGAGATTTACACTTGTAGCCGCCTTTGGAAGCTTACATAAATCAGATGGTCTTTCAAACAGCGCGAATTGCAATAGTTTTGATAATTTCGAAAGGTTTAGGCGCTTACGTGAAGAATTGACTTAAACGAAGTGCTTTCAGATGAAATGGGTCAAACAGAACCTTGAACGAAGAAGGCGTGCAAAAAGGTTTGCGATTTCCCCATTCTTATGGTTGCATTTTGAGGACCGATTGTTTTAAGAAAAATTCGGCTATCAAATAATTTTACAAATACTCGATATGCAGACCGGTAAATACCGATTGTTACTCTTTAGGTAACAGAATTGAAGATAAGTAGTGCAAAGCATGATTCACGGTGGGTGGTTGCGCAAACCAATTCCAATATTTTCTCTTCTAACTACTCGACAGCGGCCGTAACTTTCGGGTAACGCTCAAGTATTTGCTCCCACGTAGCCGCACCCTTGACGAGCTTGCTCACTACAGCGCCAATTTCGTGTATGGAAATTCGCACCTGCACCGTTGAGTCGCGCTCGCGCAGCGTCACTGCACGGTCTTGGACCGTGTCAAAGTCAATCGTGACATCAAACGGGATGCCTAGCTCGTCTGCGCGTGCGTACTTACGGCCAATGGCAACGCTCGAGGTATCGACCTTGCACTCCAAGCCTTCCTCCACAAATACGTTTTCCAGCTCGACTGCGAACGACTCGAACGCCGGGTTATTGCTTAAGGGCAGCACCGACACTTTGATGGGGGCAATCAGAGGCGAAAACGACATCACACCGCGCTTTTCGTCGCCTTCTCGAATCCAAAAGTTGTGCTCAAACACAGCCGTCAATAGACGTCCAATGCCGAACGAGGGCTCAATCACCGATGGAACGAACTTTTCCTCGCTGACCATCTTTTCCACCACCTTGATACTCACCATATCGCGCTGCAGTGTATATTGTTCGCCATCGCATAGTGGGCCGAGCGTTGTTTCGCCCTCTGAAGCCAACTCATTTTCAAAAGCCTGCGCGCGTGGCACATCGTCTTTCAGTGCCTCAAGGGCCTCAAGGATCGAGGCCACATTGGTCCTAAAGGTGCGTCCCATCTTGCCCTTATTGGGCTTAATCTCTACGATCTGGCGCTTCTCAGGAGAGTCGAATTTGTGCGTGCCAACCATTTCGACTTTACTCTTCTTTGCATGTACCGACAAGTCGTAGCACGAGCGGTCCGCGTGGCCTGCGCACTCGACCCAGCCGGAACTCAGCTTAATTTCCAAATCCCAACAGTCCGTGGCATAGTGAGCCATCTCGGTGTTTAAATGTTGACGGAAACGCAAGCGGTTCATATCGATACCAATGGCTTCGCAAAACTTGTACGTTCGCGCGAGGTAGTACGCCAAGCTTTCATTAGCGATAATGCTCTTCTCCACAGCAGCACCGCACGTCAATTGCACAGCTTTGCCATGCGTAAGCTGGTTGGTTTTGGTCAATAATGGCAGCTCCAAGTCCCTGACAGTTGAAAACTTCGCGTGGCTTTTATCCCTAGGATTTACGAAAAATTCAATTTCAGCCTGTTGAAATTCGCGCACGCGCAGAAGACCGGCGCGCGGCGAGATCTCGTTTCGAAAAGCGCTGCCAATCTGGGCACAGCCAAACGGAACTTTGCCAGCATTGTACTCAAGCAACCGACGGAAATTAAGAAAGATTCCCTGGGCGGTTTCGGGGCGCAAGTAGCCGACCAAGCCCCCTTCTGGACCAATGGCACACTTAAACATGAGGTTAAACGGGATAGGGAAGCTTAGGTCGGCACCCGTGCCGGGGGCTTTGATTGCATACTCCTGAAACACGGCGTGGATCTCTTCAGGTGAGTACGACTCGGCCAAAGTAGCGTGCATTTCGTGCTTCTCCCGCTCTTCTTGGCTCAGCTCTGGGTTTTTGTCTAAAAAGTTCTCGACATGGTCTTCGAGCAACTTGTCAGCTCGGTAGCATTCCCCAGACTTCGTACATTTGACCATTAGGTCCGTAAAGCGATCCACGTGACCTGATGTTTTGAGTACAACTTCAGGCATAAGGTTGGTACACTCAACTTCCAAGAGCTTGTCGGCAAAGACAAAGTGGCGGCGCCAGAACTGCAAGAGGTTGCTCTTGAGCGCACAGGCAGGCGGTCCAAAGTCATAGAAGCCGCCTACACCTCCATAAATTTCAAAGCTTGGTACCACAAACATCTTGCGCAGCAGCAAATCGTCCAGCGCCTTCTTGTCACACTTGCTTAGTCCATCCTCAGCGGGGCCTTGTAGCGCCGTCTGCGTCTCCAATTCAAGCTTGAGCTTCTTTAACTCATCAACCGCCGCCTTCACTGCTTCAGCTGATGCACCTTTCTGCTTCAACTCACGCACTTGCGCACCCTGACGCGCTACGGCCGCGCGCATGGCGTCCAAGTCTGCTACAATCGGGGTCGACATTTTGAGACCTCTCCTTGAAATTTAGAGTTTTGTATAGTGAAGGATACGCACGACATTCGAAGATTGCGTGGACAACATAATTTATCGACACCCGGAAGAACTTGCAGCGTGGACAACATGAATAATGGACCCCGAGGTTTCGTGAGTTTTAGGGAACTCCCAGCGTGGACCAAGAAACCGTCATTACCCTTCGACGGCAGCAATGCTACGCCATGCATCTGCGCGACTGCTGAGACCTGCTCCATCCATGGCCCGTTGCAGCTTGCAGCGCTCGACTGTCGCGGCGCTCTCAGCGTCAGCCTCATCGAGACCTGCTGCGCCCACTGCCGTTGTATCATCGGGGAAAATGGCTGAAGCCATATCGCTAACTCAGAGCAAAAAGGCGTCGTTGGCGAAAGAATTTACAAATACAGAACGTATCTTTGCCATGAAAACGACATCGGAGCTCGCGCGCGCCTACTTTGTCTTTTTAGCATCCCAGCTTCGCCCTCTGGTGCAGCACAGTAGCGAGCTCCTGGAGCTTTCGTACAAATTTCCAGGCGCCATATGCACGAATGCGCTGCTTCGTGCGACTTTCTTTGGTCACTTTTGCGCCGGTGAAGACGTAAATGAAATTCGTCCTGTCATTCAAAAGCTCGAGTCTGCCGGCATTGGGGCCATTCTTGACTTTGCCGCTGAAGCAGACGTCGAGCAGCCACGCGATCTCAACGGCGTTGACCAGAACTTGGTCTCTGCCCGAACGTATGCCTACGACGGTGAGGAGGCTTGTAATGCCAATGCTGCCATCTCGCGCCACGCTATCATCGATGCCAGCGAGGCAGCATCAGCGGGCGAACCCGCTTTTGTGGCCATTAAGTGCACGGCGCTCGGCAAGCCGGAACTCCTCATGCGCATGTCGGCCATCATCGTGCAGGCACAATTACTGTTTCACATGCTCGATGGCCCTAACCTGTCGCGTGCCAAATCGCGCTACCTTGAGCGTATGATTGACTACCCTACGCTGAGCGCTGGCCTTCACAACGCAGGCGTGGATGCCACTGAAGAAGAAATTCAGAAGCTTTTTAAAGAGATTGATTACTTGTCTGGTGACGGCGTGATTGATTATGTGGACTGGGTGAGTTTTCTGGACCCGATAGATTTGACCATGGGCCCTTTGACGCAATTTATTGAGGAGGAGCCACTGTCAGAACATGAAAAGACTCAGCTGGGCAATATGATTCGACGCCTCGAGTCGCTCGCTAACGACGCTGCTGAACGTGGCGTCAAGCTAATGGTGGATGCTGAACAAACTTACATGCAGCCGGCAATCGACCACCTCACGCTCAACTTGCAACGCAAGTACAACCGCGACGGTAGTGACGTCATTTACAACACCTTTCAGTGTTATTTGAAAATGTCGAGCGATCGCATCGACATTGATCTTATGCGAGCTCGTCGTGAAAAGTTTCGCTTTGCCGCCAAGCTGGTGCGTGGGGCCTACATGGTACAAGAACGAAAGCGTGCTCGCGACAAGGGGTACACTGATCCGATTCACAATACCATTGAAGACACCCACATCAATTATGATGCTCAGGTGTCAAAGCTGTTGTCTCATAACCACCTCGCGAGCTTTATGGTGGCGTCGCACAATGAAAAATCAGTGGTGAAAACAGTACAGCAGATGCAAGAGATTGGGATCAGTCGGGCTACTGGTGGTGTCTACTTTGGCCAGCTGCTTGGCATGTGCGATCACGTGTCGTACACGCTTGGTGCTAATGGGTATAAAGTTTTCAAGTACGTGCCTTATGGCCCCATCCGCAAGGTGCTGCCGTACCTCATTCGTCGTGCTCAGGAAAACTCGAGTCTTTTGAGCGGAGCTCAGCTGGAAATGCGAATGCTAAGGACGGAGATTAAGCGCCGCATTTTTGGATGAGGCTTTCGTTACGAAGTGAACGATCGCATCGTGTAATTTACATTCTCGCCCATGATGACGAGAAGAAACGCAAATGATGGTGGATTAAGCCTCATAGAGACGTTATATTGGAGTTGCACACATTCATTTAATTCAATGAAAATACATGGTTTTATATTTAAAGGAGACCCTTTAATCGACCATTATATCATAAGAGAAATAAAAGCACACATTTAATTAATTCTGTGTATCAGCAGAGTGTTGGTCATCACCGCTGCGGCGATGGGGCGTGGAGAATACTATCGCAACAAGTTTGGAAGTGGCTATCAAGGTGGTCGTGGCCGAGGCCGGAGAGACAGTGGAGGACCCACGGCACGCGTGTCACTGCCTTTAGTCACAGCGACGTGGGACCAACTGGCCAATATATTGCAAAGGATCCACAACAGCAATTACGGTGCATATCATGAACTGGAATGCGTGTTTGAATTCCACAACAATAGCCTTCACTTTACTCTCGAGTTTGACCACATTCAGAGCGATCCATATGCCAGCCCATCGCGAGCTCACGTGACTGTCTCCGCTTTGTCCGCTGCGTTTCCAGCCGAAATGTATACAGATAAGACTCGCAATGTGGCCCTGTGTGACTATCTAACTCGAGTCTTTGCGGCCACTGCTCGTAATTGCGGGGTTGATGCAAAGAGAAGTAGCAATTCTTGGCATGGCGCTAAGGGGGGCGAAATTTCGATTGATTTGCCAGGCCAACATGTCATTGAACGCTCAAGTGTGAACGTGCTGGACAATGGAGACGTCGAGGTCCGCTTTAACACCAATTTGCCGGCCCGTGGTCGCTCTATTTGTGGAGAATACGCGTACACAGTTTTAGTCGAGACTTTACCGACATTGGTAGAGCAATCATTGATGCTTCAAAGTCTGGATGTGAGCGACTTGTGGAAGCATTTGTTCTCGGTAGAAGACCAAGAGGCCCTGAGAGGGATGCTCAAGGGAGCAGGTCTCGTAGGTTTTATACGTGACGGAGCGATCCTACCTCGACAATCCGGAGCTTCGGACTTACCATTAAGTAGTGATAAAGCCATTGCTTTTGCGTCACCGAAATCGCTATGCACGACATTTACGCTTCCAAATTGTGGAAAAGTCATGGGTATGGGAATTCCCCAAGGTGTGACGTTGTTTGTCGGTGGCGGTTTTCATGGTAAAAGTACGGTGCTTAAGGCGCTAGAAGTTGGTGTGTACAACCACATTCCATCGGATGGACGAGAGTTTGTGGTTGTTGATCCAAGCGCTGCTAAAATTCGCTCGGAAGACTCGCGTAGTGTAGTTTGTACCGACGTCAGTGCGTTTATCGATAATCTACCGTTTAAACAAGACACCGCCTGCTTTTTTACTGCTGACGCTTCTGGAAGTACTTCACAAGCAGCCAATATCATTGAAGCTTTGGAAATAGGTGCTACGACGTTATTGTTTGATGAGGATACTTGCGCTACAAACTTTATGGTCCGAGACTGGAAAATGCAGCAACTGGTGATGAAGGCTAAGGAGCCTATCACACCATTTATCTCAAAAGTGCAGGCCCTTTACAGACAGCATGGTGTCTCGTCGATACTGGTTGTTGGTAGCGCGGGAGACTACTTTTCGGTTGCTAACAACATTATTATGATGGACACTTTTGAGCCGCGAGATGTGACCGTTGAGGCCAAGAAAATTGCAAGCGAGTATGGCACGATCCATCAAGACGCTATATTTGGTAAATTTAATCCGCGTATTCCTCTAAGTCGTGGATTTGAAGTGACCGGGAAGGTAGTTGCGCGCGGCCTTGACAAAATCCAATACGGCGAGGTTAGTGCTCGGGCTGAGTTGAGACTTATGAAACAAAACGTTTTATCGCTTTCGTGATAAATTGCAGGTGGACCTTGACCTGAGTGCAGTTGAGCAGATTGTGGAGCCGAGCCAAGTGCGAACAATTGCCGATGCTCTTCAAAAAAGTCGCTTCTACATGGACGGCAAGCGCACGCTTAAGGTGCGATTAGCAACTCAAAGCTGCTGTCTTTGTAGCTACTGCTCACTTACCACATCTGCGCCATCTTCTACGTTTGTGATGGTACAGGAAGTGTTGACCGAGCTTGAAAGCGAGATGGATCGCACAGGCTCACTTGATGTCGTCGGCATTCATAAGAAATCAGGGTTTTACGCTCGACCTCGCAAGCTCGAGGTACGTCGCAGTCGCCCAGTTGTAGGTAGACAAACGTATGAAGTGTTTTGAGTATAACTTATATGCTATTGTCGTGCAGTTGGCTGCTGCATTTAATCGTTTACGAACAGCTACAATGACGCAGTAGAGCAAGCTGATCGTGATGCAATTTTTGGTGTACATTGAGGGTCGTTTCCGCTCCATTGCTTGAATACCACAATCCCTTTTTGAACACATTACTTAAATGGTGGAATTTGTAACATTTGATGGTACTTTATGTTGAGACATGGGCTGTGCTCTTCTGCAGAGACACGGAAGCTGTGATCATACCCAAATGACACTATTTTTTTAGAGCAAGTACCTTCTTGGCTTTGTCACCAAACAACGACAAAGAAAATGGTTTAATCCAAGAGCAGCGAGCTGTTTAATTGCGGCGAGTCAAGGTATGTTGATAGGCATGGTTATCTTTTTTGGAATAAGGTATTCACGCCTATTAAAACCAACACAAGCCATTGACTGCGAGTCAAATTCTGAGTTAGCAAGGATGACGTCGAGATTGGTCTGACGCTCAAGCAGCCATACTTATTTGCTTGTTGAGGCGCGCAAGTCGCAGTGCAGAGCTTCAGAAGAAGTTCGTTCCGCTCTCATCGAGATGCTTATGCCGACCAAAGCTTGTCGAATGAAGACGATGGGCGAAAATATTTATTACGACCTACAGCATCTACCAACAAACTAAGAAGTTTGGAAACGCCAGCTTTCATGATGACTATCCTTGGCTGTGATATGGCGACAAGTTTTCCTAATTTGCTCTCGCAGAGCGGGAGAGAACCACCTTACATCACTTACAATGAAGGCTACAAAAATACTATCTCTACCGAATCAACTTTATGCCAGCGTCATGGAAGGATGACGTGCGCATATGGAAAGGTAATCAGGATTTAAATGGATTTTGCAAGAAATTTCTAAATTTCTACTCCCGTGAGTTCAAACGGGTGGAATCAAAGCAAAAGCAACTAAATCTGATGCAAATGGTATTTCGACGTTTGATTTTGAGCTCACACGCAGAAAAGAATGCCACGTTTAAAGCTGAGTGTTTTTCTAAGTGAAACAACCAGATTGCTCAATCGTGATCAACGAACGTCTAGTTTTATACCAGTATTTAATACATCTTGTATCACATTCTGGCAACTTTTCAAATTTAGTCAACTTTCTGCAATACTCCAAAGTTGCTAAAATTACAGTTGCCATTTGGATGTAAAAACCCTCTAGTAAATAGGATTAGCAAATCATCGGCACGGTAAAACGAATTCGTAAAAGTCTCGAAGCGTTCTCCATAGATCGAATAGCAAGCCGTATCTTAGTCTGATGTCGCAGCTCGACGCATGATGTCCAGTGCCTTGGCGCTATTCAAGAACCAAGCCTTTGTGATCGCTTTACAATCATGACGTGGTCCAGCAGCCCTTTTCTGTTGAACCTTCAGTAAAATCCCACCCACTACCCTGGACGAATTTGGAGCGCTTCAAATATCTTAGCGAAGATCATTGAATGCTTTTGCTACTGGCTATGCTCGTTGGCAGTAAGCTCCTAGAAGTTATACTACTGTGAAATATAGACGGAATCGAGAAGTGTAATTGTAAATTAGATCACGCTTGGCTATCGTTGTTGACAAAGGAAAAGCGCGACCAAATGTCATTCGAGGAGACTGGTAATATCCGCAATGCTTCCTAGAGCAAAGTGTGCCTTTTTCTTTCACGTCAGTAAACAAAATTGTTTTGTTGGACTTTTGCAAGCTTCCCCTACCGCTGCATAAGCATTAGTACATAAGCTTCGTTTTCAGTAGGTCCAAAATTCTTTCCGAATATCGACCCACAACGTTGAATCCATCTTTTCAAAACGAAAAAATTCTTTATGTATTATTTCTTTTAAAGGTTATTTGGAAGTGGTTTTTAATTGTGTAATTAAGATTTGTTTAGTAGTGGAACTTTGAAATTAATTAAGTCATATTGGGTGATTCAGTTATCGAAAAATTTATCGAGAAGACCAACGTGAATGAGAGAACTGTATTGAAGGAACTCGGCAAAATGACTTTGTAACTTTGGGATAAAAAGTACCTAATTTCATTAGGTATAGAATATAACATTCTATCAAGCGTCACAACTGCCTATTCAGCCACGCGCGGTATTCTTTAGCAAGTAGATTTATCATTGCCCTTCACCGCTTGATTACATTGAGTGGCACTACAACACAAATTTTCACTCTCGTAGAAGGATATTTGCCTTATCTGCGATTTCTACCCAATCATTTTGCGGTCTTGCGTGCTTGACATCCACCAAAACAATATTTTTACGTGAAATTTACAAATCTGCACTTCACTGCCCAAAAGGCAGAACTTTCGCTCTCATCCCCGAATTTGCGATATTCCTATTCTAGCCGCGATAATTACGATCATGTCAACACCCGATCATGCTTCAACCTCCATCCGCACGCAACCAGCGTCTTCGTCTCCTGCGTCAATTCATAACGAATCTTTAGCCGCCTCGAATGACGCGCTAGAAGTGAGTATTGTGCCCGAGTCGCTCTACTTTGTACTACCGAAGGCGGAGGTTGCGACGGGTAGTGTACGGTTATCACCTTTCGAAGAGAGTTATGATGACATGAACGAGTTGCGCCGGGCGTTAAAGGTGCTCTCTGTGCAGAGAAATGCCCCTTACTACATGCAACACAGCAGTCCACAACGCGTGGAGGCCCGTTGTCCGTCCTGGAGACAACGAAAGCGCCGCACTGGTGCCGATAGAGATGAAGGAACAGCATCAGGGCCAGCGCCATTATGTGGCTTCGTCGTTTCTGCCAATCGTCATGCGAATGGAAAAGTATACGTCACTCGAGCGATTTTTAACCACTCGCCAACATGCCCCATACTGAGTGCCCGTCTCGCCGCTACTGCCGAGGCCATTACGACTCAACCCGGTATAGGCGACAAGGTCCGTGCATCGACGGTCACTGCTTCGGCATTGTTGGAAACAGCGTTGCCTTTCATGGGTCAATTGGCTAATTCCAGAGGTGGGCGAGATGCCGTCAAGCCAAAAGATGTTAGCGACATCATGAAGGAAAAATTTGGTGTCACGCCGTCATATATGACGGCTTGGAGAGCACTCAGTGCATTTCGAAAGCAACGAAAGGAAGAAGATTTGTCTCTATACATGAAACTTGAGGGATATTTGCGCGCATTTGCAGAGACAAATACCGGTAGTTTAGTGGCGTTCGAACATCAAGACAGTGCGCAAGTTCCGCCACCGGCTAGTAAACCGACTGCTAAGGTCTTTGCGAGAGCATTCTTGTGTCCCAAACCACTCCGTGATGCACTGAAAAATTGCCGAGGATCGATGCTTTTGAGTGTGTTTTTAATTACATCGGCTTTTGGAGGGGTTGTCTTCACCGCGACGGCCCAAGACGCCATGGGAGACAACGTACCCATTGCTATTGGACTTGCACCGGCAGAAACAGAAAATGACTGGCATTTTTTCGTGCAGCAGCTGCAACGTGCGTTTACCAACCTGGAGCGTTCGATTGCATCACTAGTACACAATCGCGGCGAGGGATTGACGCGAGCGATACACGCAGTCTTTCCTACTTGTCCACAGTCGAATGAAGTCGAAATGTTTATTCGCCAACCGGTACAAAGTGCATCTGCCGTCGCTGACGTGGCTACGAGAACAAGATTAAGTGGCTCGACATTGTCTCTGGATTCGTCCATGCAATGGATGGAAGCATTGTGTGAAAAGCCACCGTTAATGATCTTGGTGGGATGGGTCTCGCAGGTGGCGCGCACTCTGTTCCAGCGCTACGAACGATATGGGCATTTAAGCTCCGAGTACCCTGCCGAATTCCATTCACTTGCAGCGGAGTATGAAGCAGAAGCGGCTCACTTTGATGTCGTCCGTACATCTGAGAGTGAGTTTGAAGTGATTGACCAGCAAACCAGCGCAGGACGAATCGTCAACTTTGCCAAGCAGACGTGCACCTGTGGCGAGTATGACGTCTCACGCTTCCCATGTTTGCACGTCTTTCTTGCCGTCACCCACGCAGGAATGCTGCGAACAGACGTCATTCCACGCATTTTTCTAATGACATCGTTAAAGACGTTGTATGCCGGACGAATTACGCCAATTGACATTTCAACGGTGCCGTCCGACGGGGTAACCATCCCGCATCCACTTCCAAAGACCCGCGGGCGACCACGCAAAGTGCAGCAAATCCAGCAGATTGGCGACCCAAAGCAGGACAAGCTTTCGTGCAGTGTGTGCAGTGTCAAAGGGCACAACAAGCGTACTTGCAACCGTTTTAATAGTGTACCACTCCCCATTCGTGACATTCACGCAGACGACGTCACTAATGGTCAAGGAAACGCTACGTTTCTCAATTCTCCATGTACGTTTATATCTATATGATGGGTTTTGTTTTGAATTGTACCTAAATCATATGTTGTACTAGATGCTGATGCTCTTGCCTTCGACAAATCAGCGTTAGGCAATACCGATTCTGAATGTCATGTGGGTGATGGCCAATCACTTCACTTGACTTCTGGAAAACGTCGACGACTAATCGAAAATAGCCGCGCGGCGCAAGATAGAAAATCTATTGAAGGCGGAGAAGAAGCCACGGGTGTCGTGATAGTATGAACGCCTCCTAAAAAACTGTGCACAATGTTTTTAAAAATGGTGAAGCAATGGCGCATCAAACGATCATATAAGTTTGCCAAAATTGCATGACGAATTTTCAGATTTAAACCTTGAAACACTTTCCTGACATTCTATATTCCGGTATCTGCACACTAATTTGAGTGTCACAATATATGTTTAGAATAAAATCCAAGTACGACAAAAACGCTACCATAAAATTCCAAATATGACAATACCAGATCTAGATCGAAAAGTTGGGATCTAACGATGACGAAACTCAGCGCCCCGTCGGCGGTGGAGGTCCAGCACCAAATCCGCGCGAATGCGTCTCAGCTACAGGATTATTTCTCGGACCTTTATGCGTGGGAGAAGAGTATCGGGAAGGAGAACTCCGTGCGCAAGAAAGCCGCAAAACCTACTGCAAGTTTAGCAGGAGCACAAGCGGTCCCACCGCCTCGGGTGACCAAAGGGGTCAAAGTCGGCCATTCTCGCGCAGAAATTAATGCTCAGAAGGCGGATACACTGGATGCACATACTTATGACAAAGGATACAAGCGCTGGGAGACTTTTGAAGTTGTACGTACTCACTCGCGAGTGCAGTCGCGGTAAGCACGCTAACATCCGTAACTTCCTGGTTACAGGACGCTGCATTGAAAGAAGCAGACGAAGTGGACAATCTTCAGCATTGTAATGAATCTCTCAAGGCAGGGCAAAATCTTCCACGCCAAAAGACTGCAACAAAAAAGGCTGCGGCTTCATTAACAAGTACAAAGAGTCGGGATGAACTTGAGAAAGAGGACGGTAATATGCACTACAAGCAAGGTGACTATGTGGCAGCTATCAAGAGCTATACTCGCTGTCTAGGGTACAACCCGCACAACGTTGTGGTGCTCTCCAATCGCGCCATGGCGTATCTCAAGAATCGTGAGTTTGCCAATGCTGAAGACGACTGTACGCTGGCGCTCAAGACGGACCCGACGCATATCAAGTCATACTCGCGTCGAGGAACTGCTCGCAACTCGTTGGGAAAGCACCGACTTGCTCTGCTTGACTACCATTCCGCTGCAACGTTGGATCCCAACAATCGTCAAAGTCAAACACAGCTGCAGTCAACTCGAGAGCTTCTTCGAACGGCGATCAAGCGATCACCAAAGCGAACAGAATTTGACATTACGGTCACTGGCGAGAATCCAATGCCTACGCAGAATCAAGAAAACGATAAGAGTGATGCCGAAAATGTTGATCCGCAGCAACAAAGGATTGTTCCTGTCAAAAAGAATTCTTCACTCTTGCAAGAATCGGATCTCTCCTCGCCGTCTCTAATAACGGACAAGAAATTGGCCATCTTACCCAAGTTGCCAAAGAAAGCACCTACGACTTCGTATGAATTCAATCGTGTGTGGAAGACGCTAAGTCTGCGGGGCGGTGAAGAGCAGACCAGTCGCTTGCTGTGTTTGCGTGCGGCTTATTTGCGCAAGATCGACCCTTGCACTTTGAGCACGGTGTTTAAATCTGGGATGGAGTCCGATGTGCTATGCGAGATTTTTCACACGCTTCGTAATGCTGCGCTTAATTCAATCGATGGAGACGTAGTCCCGAAGAAAAGCGTAAGATTTGCGCTAGCGCTTGTCAACGAGCTGACAAACGTACCGCGTTTTAACATGACGATCATGCTCTTATCCAGCCGTGAGAAAGACGACATTACATGGGTTATCAAGCGTTTAGCAGCGCTAATAGAGAAAGACAATGCGAGTTTGGTGCGAGATGTGGCTCACCTCTCCGAGCTGTACGAAGTCCCTTAACAAGCACTCATAACTAATAAAGACAATACTTCTTGTCGTATTTCTTACTTGCTGCAGCTTTTGGTGGCTATCCTGCATGTAGCGGCATCCACTAGCGACGACCGCGTCAGCTCTAACTCTGAGATTTTATAACATTTCTTAATGAGCTGCATGTCCTTGTCGGTCAAATGCGCGCCAAGCTCTTTGAAAGGCACTTGTGTGCCATCGACCAACGTTTCGACCTTTTTTACTACTTCCTCGTCCGCGTCAACCACGCAAACGACAAGCGACGTAGTGTCATCACTGACACCAAATCGCTTAAAGGATTCCGAGACGTTGCGGGATCCGGACATGTTAAAGACGAGCTCGGCGTGCAAACTACGCGTCGCGAGGCGGCTTGACGCGTCGCACTGTAGAGTACGCAAGGCAGCTGCGTGCACCTGAAACGGACCAGCGATCTAACCGATGGTATTAGCTGTTTGTAATGGTACTACATCATGGTGCAGTAAGAAGCAGTGGTGCCAATCGTACCAGATGCGCATTGATTAGCGCCACGTCAAACTTCTTGTCCAGTAGCCCTTGCCGCAACGCTCGACTGTTCTTTACATCCGTGTAATAAGCCACGTGCAGCGATCTGTAACATCGTATAAGAGAGCGATTAAAAGACGTGCGTTGAATGGTCCTTGTCCAAGGCTCACCGGTTGCCAAACAATGCATAGGTATATTTTTCCAGCGACATGGACAATAATTCTTATTGTTTATTGACCAGATTATTAGCTACTCCAATATGCAAGCAAACCGGTACAAATACCATTAAGAGTCACCCACCATTGCTTTCACTCGTCTTGTGTAAAACGTTGATTTTATATGTATTGATCCCCCCCCCTAGACTTTGATTACATTCAATAGAAGAGCAAAGAGGTCTGCCGGTCGGTCGGTAATCTATCGAAGACCAAGCGATTACCTTAAGAGGTTGCCCTGCCTTTTACAGTTGCCTCTGCGCCAAAATTGGCCCTTTGTTCTACCACGAAGGTTATGCTAGCGCCAAATACTGCGTTCGCGCCGTGGGCGAAAAAACCGACCGTCTAAGAAATGCTTTGTACCCACTTCACCTTAGTAGTGAGCGCGTGCATATCGTTCTCCTTTGCCAGAGTCCGGAGAAAACTCTGCCTTTGGGCGCCACGAATATTGGGTACGAGAAAGGAGACGGCAACCTCCGGTGCATTCTACGGCTTGTCTGATAGCCAAAACACCCAACGCAATGAGCAATAGGCTTTGCGACTCGCCCACGGCGGACACCAATGGAAGTCTCTTTCTCGAGATGAACCGACTTACTAAGCAAATAATAGCTCTGATGAAGAAAAGAAAGAGATTTATCTCGGTCGATGCAGACCATGGCCCTGTGCAGTATGCTCGCCTGCATTGTACACCACGAGAATTCACCTAAGGTCATTTTTGAGTAGCATGTACAAAGGTTTTGTGACAAAACAAGAGGCTTTATCTCAGCGCGATACTCTTTAGGAGAGACATCTGCTGTTGAATCACGTGTACTTTTCTAGCACTGTACCTAGTGCCGCTAACATTTTCATTTGGCTTAGTGTATAGCCAAAAGATGAGGGTGTCTTGCAACTCCTCCAGCAACTACTTCGGCTCAATCGAAGGGTCTTCATTATGTAAAGGCTTTTGTTATTCAACAATAATCTATTGTTCCTAATATCTTTTGTGAAATTCTTCCTGACTCGCTGTGTACGCATTCTTATTTCTTAAAGGTAACAGATGTAATCACATCCCTTCTACATTTGACTGACTTTTAGCACTAAATGACTTTTTTTAGATGATGCATTCTCGATTTCAAGACCTGGGAAGAAAAAACAATGCGAACTTCTACTTCACTATTAAAAAAATAGCCTTTCTTGCCGAAGCTAGCAAATGATTCGAAATGACCAAGCTTATTGTTTACGAAAGGATGCAAAGATGCGTGAATTGCATCGTCCTGTGCAAATTCAACTATTGACAAGTTGGCGTATTATCAAGCGCCTCATCCGACATACCCTAAAGTGTGTCCTCTTGCACACACTTAGCTCTTTCCGGCTGACCATGGTCTACTGTTTACATCAGCAAATGGGATCTAGACTATTGCAACAGCATTTGTCAAAACGAAGTATTAAAGTGCGAATCCATCCGATGACATTATATCAAAAGAATATACTCCTGTAACCATAAGCAACATTAGTATGTGCCTTATGATTTTGTTGGCTGAACAAGTGCCAAGTGCGTCATCGTGCTGCGGTGTGTTGCCATTGTTTTTCGACCAGCCAACGACAAAGTTGAGTTTGAAGGCACCTAACAGACTGACGATACTAGCAGTCTCCCGCGAGTTTCTCGCTAGCAGGTCGCAATACTCGGCCTCTCCCATGTTTATGTATGATCGCCACTTTGGGCTAAGAGCTGAACACGAAAATTTCTTGACCTAAGTAAAGCTTTGTACGCCTCATGACAGTCTTAAGCCCTTGAAACGATAGCTGGGACTAGAACTGCCAAATTTATATACTTAGGTGAATCAAACCAACTTTTTATTCATGGCGATGCAGCTGCAATCTCTTTCGAGACATAGTCATTCGACTTCAATATTATGATAATCAAGCTCAGAGCTCTGGACCGACTTATTCTTGATCAAAATGAGTATCTGCACTATATTGGAGCTCGCGAAAGCGCGCCAACAGATGCATTGAGCTTTAAAATCTTGAATGCGCGAAGGGTTTATACCGTAGCTAATGACAGCATCTAAAACGTTGTTGGGACACGAAGGGCGTATTTATTGCCGTCCTTAAGGGTGCGTGGTCGAAATAAACTTTATGAGCTTAGGATCTAGAAGACGCACGCAAAAGTACACTAATGTGTACATTATTTTTTATTATTATTTAGCAGCCTATCGTTGTCTGTATTTAAACGAAATAGACTATGTTTATTGAGTTGCAGTAACGGGCACCCAATGGTGCAGCTTAAACCCTAGCAAATCACGCTTAATGTATTTTCCGTGTCAGACAAAATCAAATTAAGCGCTTGCTAAAGGCTTTCCATTTTTTATCGAGCATTTAGACGTTTGCTCTTCCAGAACCACTCAATGTCATTTCTAAAAATATCGATGAAGACTTTACGAGACCCCCATACTGAAATGTGAGGAGCTGGCTTGGCACGATCGAGAAAGTAAAAAGACAAGTCAAAACGACTTTGTTTTTTTGCTGGCGTGTGCTCAAACTTCACGGCTGCTTACATTTAACTCCCAAATTTAATCTGGCAGTAGCAATTATTAGTTCCATTGCTCTATACAATGTGCACCCGAAGATTTCATTTGCAACATTTTTGTATAAGCGTTGGTGCAGGTACCCTGCATCAATTAAATTACCATAGGTGTATATAAGCTGCTACTTTACATTCAGATTCCGAGCACAGAAAAACTGAATTTGAGCCAGGACCATACTATTGTTCGCATTTTTTGATGAAGAAGTCTTGCATGAGTAATGAACAACGCTAGTGGAAATTGCCACTGCCCGGCTAATCAGTTTTACATGCCTGTCAAGAATACCAACTTAGTATCTCACTCATCCGGGGTTGATGTATAGTGGGTCTTTGAACATCAAATCGAAGTATTTGCTAATAGAAAATATGATATATTGCACGATTGTAAGCTAGACACGATTTATGCTACCTACAAGGCTGATCTAGATTATACGATGGAAAAAGACGTGTCTAACTCCTTTAAACTTTCTTTCTCTTTCTTAACACCACCTAAGATATATCTCCAGCTTTTTAGTTCGCAAATATCCTAGCAAGCTCTTTCAGTTTATATTAACTGTGACGTTTCTGTGAGGGCCTCTAAAAACAGCGTAAATAGGGCTTATAGTTTGAGCATACTACTTTGAAAAGACTAATAACTGAGTTTTTTTAGATAAGTCTTCTTTGTTGTTTTCGAAATCGTTCGTAACACGCTGAAATTAAGTATTTTACAACACTGTTCTCTCACCTTGTATTAATAGATCACCCGCTCTAATTGATATTTCGCTACCTTTTTTACTTAGGGCATGTACCCACGCTGTTTCACGAATGTATGGTGCTTGCTTGTGAAACTTTGCTGGTCACAACAAACCAGCTAAATTAGGCGACTTCAGCACCGGTGTTGCCAATACACTTGATTGCTTTTATGTAACGGCGTTACGTCTGCCTTTCAATAGCATCAGACCTTTGTATATTTCTCATATTGATATTGGGCCTATCTCTGCTCAGGCTTTAAAAGGGCAATACAAAGGGTAAGAAAACAGCTTACCAACCCCTGTTACGCGAAAGTAGTGCGCACGGTTAATGTAGTTGACCTACCAATCGACCTAGGGCTCGTGCTTTGCCCTACCGATCAACCTAGGGTTCGTGCTTTCCTATTAATGGCATGCCCAGGATCAAGTCATATGTGTCCGTGTTCGAGACAAGAAAAGACTTAGTGCTGTCATAAATTTATATTTCATAGCTTGATCATCATTGCATACTCAAATCCCGTCCCAGTAGACAGTCAAACCAAAAGCGCCTACTCTTTTCATAAATTTCGAGCACTGAGCAGCTTATTCAAGCAAGTCGCAAGTGTGCAACTTTTTGCAAAGCACCAAAATTTATCAAGACTTGAAATGGATTCCACACGATCGTACACTTTCTTGTACGCCAACAATCTTCCAGTGGTTATACCTTTCCTCAAGAGCTGCCCAATTAGAAAATGCCAAGTTTTCATGGTATGCTTGACCACAAGTTCATTCATCATGATGCCTGAACTTTTCCGCAGTAGGTCGCCTGGAGATCTGTATTTCCCAGCTCCGAGAATGCGCTTTCTGCCAACAACCTCTTAAAGCCCTCGGGCGAGGCGACATCTGTTGGCCTTCAAGATTGGTATAATTTATGTGTCGTTGCGTGCTCCAGCCACAGCAGCAAATCTCGCTTTGCATTTCAAAGCATAAGTTCATTGTGACTGGATCTAAGTTAGTGGACCTACGGTCACCACTACTCGAGATCTTCCCGACGAAAGATCTGCACTTTGAAGGACGAGTCTGTTTGCGCTTTTACTCCTTCTAAAGGAATTTTTAGTCGCTTTTTCTCATAATTGCTACCTACACTTGTCAGTGTGTAATCCTTGCCATGATTAGGGGCGTCATATCCCACTAATCGTTGGTGTCAGCTCTTTTAGCTCATAAACATACTTATGTAGATTTCGCCTTCTTGTTTGCAGGCAATAAAGCGTGAGCACTCGCGGAAGTCATAGCTTGCTACGGGGAACGTTGCATTTTACAACTATTCTTATGCCCTCACGACATTAGACACGCACTTGAAGTCATGTAGCATGCAACTTTGTCTTTCTTTTGAAGGTACGATTACTGGCCTGGATCTCACAAAAAACGTAATCGCCATGGCCCTTGGAGACAGACATGATTGGATTAAGAAGCCGGAGGTTTTCTCGTCTAGATCGATCGCTTGGCGCATTCTCATCTATTAAGTGGCACGAGGGGCTGGAAATACAGCAGCTTCCATATGCCCATGTACGCTGGCTTTTTTTTCGAACAGTGCAAAATACACGTTTATCAGGTGTGAGAAAGTGGTTTGATTCATCGCAAAGCCTGTAGATTGACAACTTACCAGTGGAAGTGTACGATCGATAACGGAGTCAAGGTAGATCTTGAACAGACGCAGCGTGTAAGAAGGTGTGTGTCTTTCGGTGGGCAATTGCGTGCTGTTCTCACAGAAGCCCTTGGTGTGTATTTAGCTTTGATGAAACGACTGACCTGCTCAAATTCATTTGTGCTTCTTTGTTGACATTGCTGTTGCGCATGGTGAATTTCAAGAAAATTTGTTTACCGTCACGCTCAACAGCGTGGTAACAACATAATGCGCTTTATTATCAGGCTGTACATACAGCTGTTATTCAAGTATTATAAGAGATATCTACTTATATGATAAGTTTGCTTGTTTGAAAACATCCTTTTTCGATAAACAACGCGCATGACCGAGACTTATGACTTAAAAGTAACTTTGAAGGATGTTTAGTACAGCCTATAAATATTGTAACTTCATGACTTTTTTGCCGTGATAGCGACAATAAAGAAGTACAAACTGAATACAGAATTTGACGTTCGCAAGTTCAACCACTTAATTTGACAGCTTCGATTGCTTATAAGCTATTCAAAAGTTAATAAATACTAAATTGAACGCTTCGTTGAGTCAATATATTCAACGGAGTTAAAAATACTGGAGCAATGTACCATGGTTGTTTTATGCTCAAACATAAATTGGGGTTGTGCCAATTACGGCTCTTGAAGCCGAGTCGTTCTGGTCCGTGACCATTCTCACAGTCATATTATAATATATATTATTTGTTAATGTAGCTGGCACATTAATCTGCGTTGTTCTCATCGCTTTTATCATTAAGTTTCGTAGCTTACGATTGTCCGTGTCCGGCAAGTCCACAATTCGACACACAATGTAGACCAAATTTGACTACTAAGAAGACATATTGGCTTCACAAAGTGCTGTGTTGCGACAAAAGGCCGCACAATAAATTGACAAGGTTTTGTTTGGAACGTGAAATCAAAAATTAATTGAAATGCAAGCCAAGCATTTCAATTATTGGACAAAACAACCGCTTTGTCCAATAATGATTTTGCGTACGGAATAAAAAGAGCAACTACCATTCTTGAGATTTTGTGACCATGTGGAAAATAATTAAATTATCAATGACATGGCTAATGTGATGGAAATTGGTCCAAGCCTAAATGATAGATATTTTATTTTGGAACTGTTGACTACACACTAACTACGAAAATTTTGATACACGTTGATCCAAATACTTTCCCGTCCGACTGTAATAAAAGCTTAGTGACTCTCATTGTACGTGTATCTTTTAATGACCGATGACATTTTTATTTACCATATTCTAGGGATATAAACAACAATTAAGCAATACTAAATGGAATTGAAAAGTAAGCCAAGCGTATATTAGCCTTCAAGCAAAGGTTACGCTGTATGTTATAAAGAAAAACGCAGCTAGAATATTTTATTAGATGTGCATAAATTATGTGCAAACAAGTTCTAACGATTAAATTAAAAATGTTTTTATTTGTGCTTTCGAAAAAGCATCTTTTTGATTTTACACATGTCGTTTCCAGGGAAATATGCGATTAGGTATAAAAATAGGTGTTTATCACAACGTTTAGTCATATACGCAAGCGGTTAGAAGAAGCTATTTTGTCAAAACTAATTTGCATATCAAATTAAATGTAAGTGCAAGGTGAATATTGGCTGTTGTACCTGTATGGCTGGCTTGCTGAATTCGTTAAATAGCTCTGGTGATTGTTGGTGCTAATTTTGTGCATACATGCAATGTCCTTAAGCTCAAAAGGATATGACACGGATACATCCGCTGTCAAATATGTGAAGTGTAGCTCATATCAAATTTGCATGTATGGTGGAGAATCCTTAGGCGCCAGATCAACATATTTATTCAATTTGCTAATTATTAACTATTATCCGCTTAGCAAGCTAAGTAAACTAGCTGGAGCTAATAGAAGTAAAATATTTTGCGCAAATTTTGCTGTGTTCATGTATGTGCGAAACCCGAAAATTGTCAAGGAAAGGCTCACGTCGAATGAAATGGCTATCATACCACCTATCATTGCACTCGATAATTGAGCGGTAGGAAAAGATCTTGCCTCTTGATGTTTTAATGTACTTTGTTTTGATGTCTTAATCAGTCCTTACGCCGTACAGACTGCTTTGTATAACAGCTAGCAGGCTAGCTAATCTTTTATTCTGAAGTAATTCGTCGCTTGAATCACTCCATAGCTCTCGCTGCTCTACGTGTTGTGGTGCCTTTTAGATATTTCATTGCATGATTCTCGTCTAAATGATTACGCTTGATCTTCGTGCATGTTCGGAGTATTTCAAAGTATGTGCTCAGATTTGTTATGAGATGCAGGTTAGTTTTAGGTCACATGAATATTTTTTGGCCTAATTAAGTTAGATACATGATAATTGTAAAGAGATAGTAGGACGGCTATAATCAAAAGAATGGCTAGTCGTTGTGCTTTCTGATAAGAAGGTACATTCCCACTGAACAAGTTTGCCTCGAAGAACGGCGTGTCCAAAAACTCTCATAAAGTATTGTTCGCCAAGGTTTTAACAGTACACAGTGAAGACTTAGCTTGGTTAAGATAGTAGATAGCGCTGAGTCTGGATCGGTGACCGAGCAAAATGGTTTTAGAATGTCTTAAGAAGACGCAGCTATTATCAAAAGAGAGCTATTCAATATTGCTTAAGCGAGTCGCTGCATTCAAGATGCTTTCTGTTCCTTTTAATACCCTCGAAAAAAGCCACTGATCATAGCAGAGTAGTCGACTTATTCCAACGAATGAAGTCTTGGTCATGCGAGATTTATTTTCTCGCCTGTATCATCTTCTAGACATTCGTAAGCGGTGGTCAACATAATTATTGAAATTTTTCAAAAAAAAGTAGACGGCGCACATCTATTGTTATCGTTATAGTATTACCAAAGATTGTATACTGCGCGCGCTTAACACGGATCGGTGTACAAATTGTAGTTTAACTAAAGCCGACTCGGAAGCTGATTGCGTTGTCGAGAGGCCAAACAAAGTTTAGGGTCGCCACACTGTGACCTCATTTTCATTCATAGTGTTGCGTTGGGACAACTCCTTTTCAACTTGATCTCCACTATGTGGCTTACCCTCTAAAAAGTAGTCATAAAAAATATGCTTCACTACTATTACCAGATTTCGATTAAATTTATAATCGTAATCATGATAGCGAACCTGTTTTCTTACGTATCTTTGCATGCGCAGCTACCATAAAAAACCAGCATTGATTTCAAATGGAAATATCGCTGGTTGTAAAGACTTTTTCGCCCGAACAAAACTTTAAATTAGCACGTCGTATAAATGTACGAATCTTGTACGTTGAGCTTCTTTTTAAAACATTTACCTAACGAAGCTTCGGCAAATTTAGATGCGGCGATAGAAGCAGATAAGATCCGACTGAACGCACTGCAAACTAGCTAATATAGTGTAGTCTGAACCAGCCACGATCTATTTAAGTATCTCTAAGGAATATTTCGGGGCGGCACGAAGGCTGAGTTAGACACATGAATTTGACTCAAACGCCAACGAAGATTGTTCATGTACTTTGTCGAGACTGTACTTGAGCTCAAGGTGCGTAATGCTGCGGTTCCTATCAAAGTAGTGCTAAGGCATACAATAAAGTAAACCAATCACATCGGCACCCACCTGCCAGCCAGCCAAGAATAATTAGATGGGGTGGTAGCGCCAATTTTAGTGCACTACGAGCTACGTTGGCACCCGATGGCAAGGTAAATTTGATCGGTGGACTTGTATGTTCTGCAGCGTGACCTATTTGCAATACGTAGAAATGTCATTTCCGATTCTTTTAAGGGCAAAGGTTCACTGATCATTAAGTGTTTGCATTATCGACACAAAAATCATTTGTTTGTATTGGAAGAAGACGCCCTAATGGCGGGACGCAGAAGGTTTTTGAATAGCACAGCCGAAGAAAAAATGACTGTCGAATTCTATCAATATCGCTACAGTATCAAAACATGGCCATCAAGTCTCAAAATTGACTTGTCCTTCTTCTAGTCAATAACGCACTCATATTCATGGTTTTGAAGAAGGCGTCTGCCGTAATGATTACCTTAAAGCACAGCAGCAGCTATCTGCGTTCAGAGTACTGAACGATTGCTTGGCTCAAGCAGCGGCTACAGCCCGCCAGATTGTACTATGGTGGCTTGGAAAACTACAACATTTTTTTTCATCAGATGCACCTGAGTGGGCATAAAATGCGTGAGACAATTTGCTTAATACTTTTTATGTGTTTTATGCACAGCGTCACAATGCTAGTTTGACATCGAGCGAAGTGCCAAACGCTTGCAAAAACGAATCTGACGCGCCTAAATACTAGTTTATAGAAAAGATCCATAGTATGCATGGCAATAAGTAACAGCACCTTTTTAAAAGCTTTGCGGTGTTCGTCTCATACGAGCGTTCACTTTTTTTCCCACAAGAGATCTCTTCTCATAACGTTCGTTCTTTCGGATCAACTTTATATTTTCTATAATATCACTCATGACAAGGAAGAGAACGTCTAACAAATGAACAAATCAGCATGCTCCTTACTGGTACAATTGCATTTGCCGCAATAGTCCGAAAGCACCCATTATTGCTGAATTACCTGCAACTTTTTTTTAAAGATTTTCTTAGCTCGCACTACATTACATTCTTCATCGTGTAGGTCGTTGCCGTGATTTATGGTGCTACAAGCATTTGAATAATTCAAATTTGATTGCAGTTATAAAAATGCTCTTTTTAGTAAATTAAACCTAAGTGTAAGAAAATTTGGAGTAGATTTGGAAGTGCAGTGCCCTGATCAGCTACAATCTTGGTTTAGACTTCGGCTGGTGCAAAAGTTGTGACTCTAGAAAAAACCGTATGCAGAATTTACACGAACAACGTTTTAATCCAGTGCGCTTACCGAGTAAAATCGACATTGCTTCGCTCCCTATGGCCACGTCGGGACGGAATGACTCTTCCAATATAATAGTGCCGCCTTTGCGCTCTGCTAAGGTCTCACCCGAATGCCCTTTGCCATACCCAAATGCAGGCACTATTCTTCCCCGTAGGTTCATATTGCGCTATACAATCCATTTGCGTTGGAAAAAGTTCTCTCAGGGCTTAATACATGTTCAGAATAAATGGAAGCAGAGGAAACTACCGACGGAGTGGTTTTACTACTCACGCCAACTTTCCCCTTTTGAAACTTCCCAGACGTCACGTGCCTTCGTGTCACATCTTCAGATTAGTTGCCTTGATACGAGACACCTTGGACTCAGTCGTGACCGACATTCACGTAAAGTACGCTTTAGTCCAATCAATCCAGCGAATACCAAAATATCTCGTACATTTTCAAGAAGACTTCAACACATAGTGTTCGCAGACTCACATGCAGTCTATACCAGTCAATCTCACCAAGCTCGACGAGGTGACCGTGTGTGTCCAAGGCCGTGCAGCTTTGTCTGTATCTTCCGCCCTGAACCTTTAGTGTACGGACCTTCAAGCATTTAGTAATAAAATAGCAGCTCTTGCATTGACTACGTCAAGCGTCGTCAACCCCGCGGTTAAGATATATACCACTGTCTCTCGTGGCTTAGTCCATCGAGGTGACCATGCTATTTCTTCAATACGGCTTATGACATTCTTTGACACGAGTCCGCTGGGGTGTGTCCAATCTGGGTCATCCAATTACCGGAAGCCCAAAACTACGCGCAGAGATTACTTTGCGAGCCAGCAAATATCTACGAAGTCTAAAACTTTGACTCTCACAGCTATTTATGAGTACAAGCAAAAATACGCTTTCATTCTTCGAGAACTCTTTCTTTTCGCAAATAATAAGCGCCGTAGAGTGCTTTTGTTTGCTCCCTCGGGGAGAACGGGCTTCAACAGGATTCAACACTGGCAGGTCACCTCGATAACGAAAGACTAGCTCAGAAAATTGCTGCTACAAAAGCCGAAATTAAAAAATTGAAATACCACATTCTATACATTCAAGCAAAACCTTGCCTTGGACCTTTGTGTGTGTCCGTTTGCAAAAGTAGTTATCTTGCCTGCCCCAAACTCTTACAAAGATACCGATCCCTGTGGGATCATTGAGAGTGCTCGACTTCGGCGAAAATATTGCCGAGGCTCGACCGACTACGGCAAAGTTGGTCTTGTTTTCCGGGGCCGTATACTACATTAACTATGATGCTAAGTTCTAGCGAGCGCAAACGGTCAGAAAAAAAAACCTCGTGCTCAAATCTTTTTATCGTACAAGATAGGCCGCCATTAGCTCTTCGGCAGCAACCTCGCAACCACAATTTCGAATGTGTGAGATCTAACATTATTTCGTACATACTGAGATAGCTTTTAAAGAGCTTTTGCCTAGTATACTTCTACCTTTGGGTGGACCATTTGTCATGCGCACCTGCGCCTTCATGTTTTACCTATCCCAATTAGGTATAGTAGACTGTTTTGCTGATGTAAATCTTCTACACTTTGCTGATGCCTTCGATTATGTTGTGTGGGTAGCACTTAATATGACTTTGATGCACTTTTTTTCGAGATGGGTGTAAGTTGTTCAAGTGATATATACGAGTCTTATTTCTTGCCCTCTTGTGGACCAAACCATCTCTTGCCATATTGCTCCCCTCCAAACTTGTAAGACCCCTGTGATGCCAGAGCCTTACCCTTATTTTCAGTCAGTTCGAATCAAACAGAAACATAAGATTTGTCGCCTTTTAAACTTACAGGATGAATATTCAATCGGGTCAACTTAGGTTGCACGAACCAACGCGGCGTTCCACGCTTAGATTTATATACTTATAGAGCATAAGTACAGTGTGGCTCGATTCACAACTTGTTGTCCAGGTACTTAGCTAGATCGAACATGGTTTTAGAAAAGGCATTCCACAATCAAGGAATTTAAAGAGAAAAGTGTTTTCTGCCGGTCTACGCAAGTAGACTTAGCAAA
This sequence comes from Plasmopara muralis, assembly GCA_003676415.1. Classification (NCBI taxonomy): domain Eukaryota; phylum Oomycota; class Peronosporomycetes; order Peronosporales; family Peronosporaceae; genus Plasmopara; species Plasmopara muralis. Next base: position 221,581 of record RCHQ01000009.1, read on the forward strand.
TTCACTAGTTCGCGCTCATTTCAAGAAAACCAGTCTCTATGCCACTACGGCTGCAGAGTGCCCTTCACACTGCGAATTTGCTGTCAGCGTCTAAAAATACCGTCTTGTTGATTGTCAGCCAATGTTTCTTTGAATTTCATACTATGGCTCGAGGTTAAGTTCAAGCCTTCGGCCACGTGTCAATACGGCTACACTTTCTTTGTGATTGATCTGGCTGGCAGCCAGCTGATAAGTATAGTATACTTAATTAGCATTTAATTCGGAAAGAGTCCAAAGAACATCGAAAGCTCGACTCTCCAACTTAAAAAGGCAACATATTGGTCATGCTCTTTGAATTCATTATTTGTTGTTCAACAAAGCAACGAATGGTGTCTAGCTCATCGCACTATACGAGTTTGTTCGCAATGTTACCTTTAAGTCACCAACTACGAAGGCTGCGTATAATTAAACCGCGGTGACTGTAGTGCAATTCTGCCGGTCTGTGGAAAGTGCTACGTACGGAATCCTATCCCCGCTTCTGTACGATTCACAATCGAATCCCAGCTTTGCTCAAACTCTAAACGATTAGTCATTTCTTAGCTGTGCGAAACGCCATGAAAGGGAAACAACGGCGTTTAAACCAGCCACAAACTCTTCGATTTGAGTTGTTAAAGGCCAATTTCGTCACTCAAAGTACCAAGCACGATAACTCGCGAGTTAAAGAAATGAAAAAATTCCTGAAGAAAGGGAGAGACTGCCACAGATGAGCACTTAATCGCCACACCGCTGTTGTACACCAAATGACTCTCGATGTAACTAGTCTCCTCCAGCTCGTGTGCCTGATCAACCCGAGTTTTTCAAAGAGATTCATGATTAGAAGTCACTTTTTTGCCCACGCGGGTAGATTATTCACCCATTCCTTGAGGAACCTAAGGATGCTGTGTTGTGGCGTCAAGAATCATCGATTCTATCGATATCAACTGGCTTTTGGCTGTATACATCAGTGTTCATTTGTTGTTTTCGACTCTTCGCTTTATGACTTGCTTTGTACGACTCAAGATTATCCAATCGTGCTCTCGCTTGGTGCTAAACCTTTGATTTTTTGCAACAAATAATCTTGAATATTTTGCAGCATCTTTTGTTGTAGAAGACATCCGCCAAGCGGGACTCGCTCGCTTGCCCCTGTGCTGTATTGTTTGCATATTGAATATCTTCGTTTAAACAATTGCTGCTTTGCAGTCAACTCTTTATCTTGAGTGCTTCACTGCGCGTAAACTTAATATTCCCTTTGATCAGTATTCGTCCACTTTGGCTGTGTTGTGATCAACCCTTGCTTCCCCGCCATGTCAAATTTGCCACTACCTTAAAAAGCATAATTTTTATTAACAACAACTTTAATCTCCTGGCTTAAGCGCGGCAAACACAGCAACATCAAGCAATGCACCGCGTTTGATGGCAGAAATACTAGCAAGAAATTCAGACGGACATCCGTCTAATCTTAATTAGGGACGAAGTGTGGCTGGCCTTAAAGCGGACATTATATTAGCGGGTATGATTTGTGACGGCGACGTCAAATTCTAGTCGTCTAAATTTTCATTTACAGCATAAATGCTAATAGCACAGGACACAACAAAGTCCATCTGCGCTATTACATCAAGCTACAGCTTCGTTGTGCACGCACACACCACAGGAACTGCGGACTCTCATGACCTTCTCATCTCTTTAGTTGAATTGTAAGAGCTACCATATAAAATTCATGAAAGCTGTCAACCTTAAATTTAATAATTACTTCGAAGGGATTTAACAGCATGGAAAGGTCACGCTTTCTTTCCTGTTAAAACGTCTTTGTCAACACACATTTCTTGTACCTTGCGAACAAAAATGCCTCGACTTACAGAGTGACCTACCAGTTGTCGGCCATTTGATTGTGCTCATGCTTCTTCCGAGAATTTGTTGGTCCTGGGCGTTCAGCTTACTCAATTTTTACAGAGTCATCCACTTTCACTTCGTCCTCTCATGAACGCCCGCAGCGGCAGCTACATGAACAATTGTGCCATCGTCTGCACTGTAGCCATCATAGCTTGTTTCCTCTTGACAATGTAGTTTTCCACCATCTTGATTGATTTCTAAGCATGTCAATACCTTCTCAGTAAGCGTACAATTCGCCGCCTTAAATTTCTCGCCAGACTAAAATTGCAAAAAATTGCTGGATTCTGTAACGACGGAAAGCAGACCATCTCCTCATTCCCATTATCCTTATCGAGAAGGTTTCACACACTCCACTTCACAACTTATTCCTTTCCTTCTTGAATGACGGCCAGCGAATGCAACTGATCCGATGACAACATGCTGAGATTCTTGGTACAAAAACCCACGAATTCCCGCAACTTCATCCTGGTCTCAGGTGGACAAGTCTTAATAGCGGTTTGTACCTTGGGATGCGTCAGAATTTTGGTCAAAGCAGCCGCAAACTTGGGCGAAAAGGGCGGTGCGATGCGCTCAAATAGCATTGTGATAAAGTTGCGGAGCAGAGCCTGGTCTAGCTCCAGTGTGTTTGTATACACAAACTCCAGTACCGGCAAGACGTAGCCAATAGTGATCATGTACACCATACACCGGAGTGTCTCTCGTTTGAGCTCCAGTGCCTTGACCGGATTAATGTCAGGATGCAGTCGTAATGACGTCACTAACACACGGAACGAAATTGGCCATTGAGCAACGTGAAGCTTGATAGCTGCCTTAAGGATCCGGAGTAGACTGGGAAAGCAGATGTGCAAGGGTGTGCTATCAAAAAAGCCTGGGGATGTGAGGATGACCTCAAGCCAGTGTAGCACACCCATGGACACAACAGGAACGGACATGACCGAGACGAGTTTATCCACCACTCCCGACTGGTTCATCTGACAATTACAGCGTGACAGGTTATTGAAAGGTACATCTGGTCAAGACACAGCGTGTGACTCACATTGTAGCCAAGCGTATGATCGGATTTGCAAATTGCTGAAGCCTCAACCAGCGCGATTTTGGTCGTGTCAATACCGCTATTGTCAATCTGAACCTCCTTGGACGATCCTTGAACTCCTGTTTGCAACAAACTTCGTTCATCTTTCGTTGACGCTGCGTACGCCAAAAGAAAGACGCAATTTTTTACAAATGCCGGCGTGACCGAGTCAGAGGGATCAAATTGTCGATCCAACAGACTTGACAAGACCTAAGCACCACGTCGCCCGTCAGTATTCGTGCATAGTACATACTATTTTACCACGGCTTAGACATCGTACGATGGGATCTCGCAAATGAGCTACTGGAGGTGGATCCTTGGACATTTGGTACTCTTTTGCCAAAGCCTGAGCACTTAGTTCTGAGCACTTTTTGGTCTTTATTATCGACAAAATTGCGTCACAAAACTCTGGATTCGCGTCATATATATACCGGCGGCGCAAGATATGATATGGCACGATCTTTGCACCAAATCGGTTGCTAGCTGTCTCTTGAAATTTTCCATGGACACGGTTGAGTTTCGAGCGTACCATGCGGATGTGTGCGTACTCGCTGCTAGTGACGTCCACATCCTTCTGCATCAAGTACAACTTGTCATCCATCGAGCAAAGCAGCTCCTGAGCGTAAACATACGAGTGGGAGGACTGACAGCACACTTTGTTAAGGGCTGCAAGGTCCTCTGCCACTTCTTCTTCGTTAGCAAAAGGAATCTATACAGATTAAAAAAGCAACAGCTTGTCAGTAGCCAGCTTCATAAGCAGTAGAGACCACAAAGTGTAGCACACTAACCCGACTAAAGGCGTCCACCAATACACCATTAAACACTGGAAAGAAAGCGTTGGCACTTGTAATTGACGCAATTTCCTTATGGTGACCTGCCTCTGAGATCCGACGAATTGCATATTGCAGCAACGTACACGACTGAACTCACACACACCAGCACAATACAATCAGCTGCACTATCCCATCTAGCATCAATCAAGCACTCAACGCCTTCAGACCTTGTGCGTTTCCGCCAATTCAATAAGCATGAGTCGCCATTTTCGGTCGTTCAACATCTGAGTGAGCCATTGAGGCTCCATTGCTGATCCACTCAGTACATTCGAGACGAGTTTTGGATCGTAATTTCCATGAACAATGTCCTTGATATGCGTATACAAAAGCTCTTCTGCAGGATCCCACGACGCTCCTTTATTGGCAACCACAGCACCTTCAGCCACGTCAAACGTCATCTTGTTCTCAAGCGTAGTCGTAGAGACTGGCAGCATATCCAACCACGACGCCACAAGGCCAATCATCTGGGCATGCCCACGGTACGACGACGACAGTTTCTCGACTAGAATTTCAGGTCCATTGGATTCCGGATGAGCTCTTAGAAAGCCATTGATCACCGCCAAGACATTGGATTCCATAATGGCATCGGTCTGTGACAATTGGTGCAATAACTTTGTCGCTTCCTTGCCGTCTTCCGTATCCTTCTCTTCAATCTCTCGTGTGCCCTCACGATCCTGCTCTTCATCATCCCAAATAATCAATCTCTTTTCATCCGGACGACGTCGTTTCACAAGACTCTCCGCTGGCACTGTTTCCACTTTGTCTCGTTTATGCTTCTTCTTCTTCTTCTTGAAGCCAAGTCCAGTCTCGTCCTTCTTTTTTGCTTGCTGGATCGAATTCTTGGCCTCTAAACTCGAATGCTGGACCTGCGTCGCCGCGGCGGCATCCGATTCCTTCTTCTCGTCCTTTTGCGTAGCCTCCTCGCTCGTCTTACTCGTCTGATGCTTGTGCTTCTCAATCGGTGCATTATAAGGCTTGATCTCGACACCTTCTGGTCGTTCCCACTGGGTCTTGCGCGTTGCTCGATTGTAGTAGTAAGCCCGTTCATTCTTAGGATCCCACAGTTCCTCCCATTCGGCCTTTTTAGTTGACGATGGCGCCGCAACCACATGACTCGGGTCTTCCCCATCGAATTCAACAGGTTTTTCCCATGCACTCTGTTTCGTATTGCGATTGTAGTAGTACGTCCGTCCTTCCTTGGTCACGTGCGCGCTCCAGACGCTCGTCATAGCCCCAAAACGGATACTAAATGTGGATTGGTTGAAAAGAGAAAATAGACTATTGACGAATTAAAAGCAAGCCTGTATTTTTAAAAAAGAGAGGGTGAAACGTAGAAAGATAGAGATTCGAATATTCGAGCAAAGAAGTGCTTAGCGCATCATGTCGAACGACGAGAAGCTACACAGTGGCTACTATGGGTGGATGAAAACGATCCCGAAAACGGATCAGGTGGGTGAACGATTGGCTACGTAAGGTTTTAAGGGCTAAAAGGGATGACATGACGGTGAACATCACGCTGGCAGAATTGCACCCCCGTGCGAATTGATAACGCGGCGGCAGTAACGGCTTCTGGTACTAATAGCGACTCAGTGTGGAATAGTGCAGGAACATGGTACGCTGCGTCATGATCTGCATTGTCACCTTGCAGTTTGTTGGAATCGACGTGCATTGGTGTTGAGTAGGGAGGAACGTGACAAGTCCGAGTGGGCGCGCGAGCGGCTGAAACACCACATTTTAACTTCGTTCTGTGTCGAGGACGAAGCGCAAGGACTGTGTATTAAGGCCACATCCTTTGTACAATGTGACGGAGAAGCTAAGGTAAGTATGTTGGTTCAGATTGAGAAGGCAGAGTTGAAAAGATGCCTCGTTGTGTGGATAGGTTGTCTTTAGTCGCGGCAAGAAGCGCTGTGGGTACGACTTATCGGTTAGATTTGCATGGGAAAGTGGAGATGTAGCGGGTCATGTTGAGTTACAAGACTTTGACGATACGAGCGGAGACGAGTACGAAGTGGTCGTTACGACCAATGGAATCGGCGAGCGCGACCTCGCTGCTAAAAAGACGATGATTGAGAACGAATCGGCGTTGCGAAAGCTCCTTTCTCTTTGGAAGAAGGAGCTTTTGCAGCAATAAACGAAAGCAAAATGATCAAAGCTCAATCAATGTCTATCGGGGACGTGACGTTGGCTTCTGCGACTCGTTTCGAATGTTTACGAGAGACTGTTCCATAAGACTAGATAGATCTGCCATGGCGTTCGATGCACGTCGCGAGTGAGGAAACATTATGCGATACGACGCATCCGAGTCGTCTTCCGTGCCAAGAGACGACGATGACGTGTGCAACTTTTGAGCCTTTAATGAAATTCCAAGCCCACCATTCTTGATGGCCAACTTGGCCTTTCGCTTCCATTTGCTCGCCTGAATGACAAGTGAAAGGATTGAGCAAATGAGGTTGATAGCAGCATTGCACAGAGATCTACCGTTTCTCGAAGCTCGTCTGTCTCCTTGTCTACTTTTTGCTGAATTTCCTTCAATTCCTCTTCGGTCCGCTCTAATGTCATTTTCTGCAAAGCGACGAATGAGTCAAATATCACGAACACTTCACTTAAGCGCTTACCAAGTCAATTACTTCGTTCTTGGCATTCCTTGTACTCCGTTGTTCCGCTTTGAGCATATCTCGCAATCGATTCAGTGCAGTCTGTTCAAGTAAAGTCTGTAATCCTACCAAGCAAGAGAATTCCCACACAATAAACAGACCTCATTGTCCTCTTTGTGCTTTAAAAGAGCTCGAGCATGACGTTGTTTCTGCTGCTCAATCCGCGCATCGTACTCGACTTGAACTTCGTGTAGCTCTTGAACCTTGCGTTTCTCCATTGTCAGTCGTAAAAGCTCCATCTCTCGGACCACCGTGTCTTTTTCAAACCGAAGCAAATTGGTGGCCTCTACCCACTTTAAGTTGCGGTCGATTGCCTCCTTCTTCTCCGCTTCTTTTGCTGCGACTTCCCGTTCTAGCGCGCCCACCATTTGTTCATTCGTCTCTCTTTCTCTTTTGACCGTTTGAGCCGCGCGGATATACCATGGAAGATGCCCATCATACTCACTATCGCTGCTACCGGGCAACGGTTCACACCGTAGAAACTCGAGTGTCTTCTTGGCAATTTCCAGCTCGGACAAGGATGAAGTACTCACATCTTCGTTTGCAGTAACAGTCACGTCGGCAATAGCTTTCTGAATCGCTTGCGTCTGAGCCTCTTGAAGACGCACAGCTAGCTGAGTCAGCTCAGCTGATAGTTGTCGTAGATTCAAACCAGAATTTTCATCTTCACCGTCCATGTTCGCAACGTTTCCAGTACAACTAATCCCACCCTGCTTCGCAAGTGCAGCACAGAATACGCGATATTTCTTACATATCGCTCTCTGTGTCTTCAGCAGAGCATTTGCTTGCTCCTTCTCTTTCATTTCTACCTGTGTAGCCACCTGCGCAGCAGCCAAGCGCTCTTGCAAATGCGTCAGCTCCACCACTTTGGCTCTTTCGTCCTCTTCAACCGTATGCATGATTCGGGTTAAGTCGGCATTTCGCTCAACTTGAGCCACTAGCCGTCTCTCCACCTTTTCTAGTTCTTGTGTCTTTCTTTCAAGTCGATCAATCACCTGATCGTACTTGGTCTGGTCGGTCACGCGTTGACTTGCCAGTAACTCATCCAACTCCTTGTCTTTTTCAGCCAAACGCTGCTTCCATTTCTGTTTCTCCTGCTCTGCTTTCCGTCGCCACACTGCATCGGCCTCTTGAAGTAACTCATCCGTCCGTTTCTTCCACTCGACACTTGCCAAAGCAATCTCCTTTTGCAGATACACCCACCCAACGTTCACTTCACTCGCAACACTTCTGCGCACTTCGTGACACTCAGTTTCGAGCTGCCGCAAGCCGTTGACAAAGGCTTTTACACACTTTTGTCGATCACCTTGCACTTGCTCAGCTCGTTCTTTTGCTTTCAACGCTTCCCTTTCAATAGTAATACGCTGGCTTCGCTCGTTTTCCAGCGCTTCGCTAGCAGTTTCGAGGCGGCTATCTATCGATTCTGTAAGGTTCCTATGCATGCGTGAAAGATCAGCAAAGTCCTTCTTCTGTTTTAAACTTGCAGCCTTCATCGTCTCCACTTTCGTCTCTAACAAATTCTTTGCACTATCAAGTTCATGGACGCATTTCTCCAATTCTTTAACCTTTGTTTGCGTTTCCGAACGTTCCACTTGAGTCGTGTCGATGGTGGCCTGAAGTCGATGCATGTGCGTATCATTCTGCAAAGTTACATTACGTAACTTACAAACGTAATTCTCTTCCATAGCAGTCATTTCAGTCTTAACCTGTTCTTCTCGAGCCTGTAGCTGATTCTCCATCACCGCAATTCGGTCCAGCAACTCTTTCTTTGACTGCTCGCTTGACTCCACGGACGTGCCAAGTGAACTTTTGAGCTGCACAGCCGCTTCATTTAAATGTGCGAGCTGCTCACGGAGCTGTTTGTTTACATCGTGTTCACTGGCAAGCGCGGTCTGAGCCTCTTTTTTCTGATCATTTGCAGTCTGGTATTGCTCACTCAGTGACGCACACTGAAGTTGCAACTCCTGCACTACACTGCGAAGTCTACCAAGATTCTCGTTCGCTTCCTCAAGCCTCTGTGTAATCAAGTCCTTTGTATCCTTTACATCTTCATACTCATTCTTGAGACTCGCAAAGGCCTGGTGCTCGCTAAGCAGTTGCTCTTCCACTCGCTTTTTCTCGACTCTTGCTTCCTCTACTGATACCTCAAGTTTGTGGATGCCCTTTCTTACACTTACCATTACAGTCCGGAATTCCCCTTCTTTTCGTTCCTCGAACTCCTGCATTAATCTCTGCACTCTTTCGTCCGCTTGCAACGCAGCTTGAGCTTCCTTGGTTTGCAGCTCGGCGATATGCTGTGCCAAAGGGATACTGGTAAAACGTTCGCCTCTTTCCACCTCCTCGTCTTCCGAAGAGCTCACGTTTAAGACGACAACACTGGGTGTAGTAGGAACAAGCGAAGGTGTCGCCGATTGATTCACGTCTTCAACTCGTCGACGCTCCTCGCGTATCTCTCTGTCAAGCAACGCTCTTTCCCGCTCCTTTAAACGTTTCTCACGCTCGTCAAAGTCTTGTTGCATGCGAGTTTGCGCTAATTGAAGGGCTCGTTGTTCTTCTTTGCGCTCTTTCTCATGAGCTGCGTCCTCGAAACGTCGACGTCGCTCACGGTTTTCCTCTTCTTTCTGTGCAAGCTTTGTGCTCTCCCACTTTGCCGCGGCGCTATTGACCGTGTCCACTGCCAGTTGCCGAGCTTGACGTAGCTCTATCTGTTGCTTTTCCAAAGCACTATCGTATTTTTTCTTGAGCTCGTCAATTCGAGCATCTTGTTTTGCAACAAATTCAGTCTGCCAGCGTGTACGAGCCTCTTGCTCCTTTTCATTCGCTTCTTGACGGGCTTGCCGAGTCATGGCGTCTTGAATGGACACAAGCTTGCGCTCGTACTTTTCTTTTGTATCAGCCAACATTTGTTGAAGACTGACCCCTTTTTCCTGCTCTTTTTCTAGGGTATGCCGCCATTGTTTCATCTCCTTTTCTAAGCTTGCAATAACTTTGGTATGCTGCATCTTTGCCTCTCTTTGTTGACCTTCTGCCACTCTCGCACACTCTTCCAACAACGTAATATGCTTCTCCGCCTTGTCCAGTGCGTCTTGTCTTGACGATAGCAACTCCATCGCCCGTGCAATCTCCTTCTCCTTTGCTTTCATCACATCCTGAGCTTGCCGGTTAAGCGTATCCAGCTGCGTCTGCACTTCTTTCACCTTTTTGTCTCCTCTCGAGACCAGCGCTGTTTTCTCCTCCGTCTGCTCTTTCATGTATTGCTCCACCTGATCCCCAAACTCTTTATACCTTCTCTTTAAATCCTCATGATCGTTTTCAACTCGTTTGGCCAATTCCTGCTGATGGACCAGTTCCAACTCCACATGCGTCAGTTTGGTCGGATAATCGGCTTGTTGTAAATTTTGCAGAGCTTGAGCAAAGTCGCGAGCTTTCGACTCGGACAACATCAGCAAGTGCTTCAAATGAACTACTTCCTGTTCACTTGTCTGCTTAATCAGCTTCAACTCCTACAAAACCACAAAGATCACGTATCATTCTCAACCAGCAACGCGTGCCTGCCAAAAACCCACGCACATTTTTCACTTCTTGCACTTGCTTCCTACTTTGTTCCAACTCAGTACGCACAGCCAGTTGATCGTGCTGTTCTTGTTGAAGTTGTCGCGTCAACGCTTCCTTTTCCTGTTGCAGCGTCTCCATCGACTGCACGCTTTGCTTCAGCTCGTCAATCTCTCTCCTTGCTGCATCTCGCTCTTCCGTTACGGTTCTCCATTGGGTCGTATAATCTTCCTCTCGTGTCTTTTGCTCGCGTAACTCCTTGACTCGCAACTTTAATTGCTGATGCAAGGCTTGAATCTCCCGTTGCGCCAGTTTCCACTGTTTCTGAGCATCGCTCTCTGTTTTTTGCTTGATTTGTAGCTTCTGGTGCGCTTCGCGTAAATCACTGGCTTGCCACGCGATCTGGTCGCTCATTGCCTTGATATATTGCTCTCGATTCCCGTGGAAGCACTCGTGGACAATTTCGCCAAGCCTTGCACTCGCGTACTCGTGGGTCAACGCGCTTTCTTGCAGACACTGAATTGTCGCATCCTCATGCACTTGATTCACAGCACTCTGCATCCCTGCAGCGAGCATTTCAAGACGCTGCTCATAAGCCTGTTGCAGCGACGCGTAACGCAACCGAAACTTCTTTTCAAGAGACCGCTTGAGCTGTTTACGAGCCGACGGTCTCTTGAGCGTATTGACCACTTTTACACGACCCTTGCACGTGCCAGCAGAGGAGGAGCTGTAGACTGATGAAGAGGATACGGTAGGGTCCATTGCTGCATGTAAAAGCCGCAACAAAAGTCACTAGGAGCGCAGGAACAAGGCCATGCACTACTATTTATTTTGCTTCTTAAAAACTTCAAATTCGGTCAGAAACTATCATGGATTTAATTGGACAAAATAGCACCTTTCATTTAAACCAATGGCTACGCAGAAACAAGTCGAGTAAGTAGAATGCCAATATCTTCACGTTCATTAAGCATGTATGGCTGCGTCTTTATTAGTGGTCCAAAGCCTTAAGTACACGCTGGGCAGGACGATCAAATAGACTGGGGGCTGGACGGCCATGGTAAAACTTCACAAGCTTGCGAGCCTCCTCAGCGACCGTGGTGGGATCAAAACCAAAGTGTTCCTTGAGCTGCGCAATCGTGGCCGACGCTCCAAAACGGTCGAGGCCAAAGTGCGCGTGAGAGTACGTTGCCCACCCATAGGTAGCAGCAGCTTCGACACTCATGACAGGAATGTTTTCACCCAACACCTCCTTCTTGTACTCAATCGATTGCTCGTCAAACACGTCGCGGCACGGCATTGAGACAATGCGCGTGTTGTACCCGTCCAGCAACTTGGCCGCCTCAATTGCAAGCGATACTTCCGAGCCAGACGCAACCAAAATCACATTTGGCTCGCCTTCTAGCTCGGAGACTTCCTTGCCCTGCGCAACGTTGGCAACAATGTACGCCCCTTTCGCAACAGCTTCGGCCGTCGAGTTTGACAAGTTCGGGAGTCCTTGACGCGTCAAGGCGAGCACCGACGTCTTGTGCTGGTTCTCGACCGCAGCAATGTACGCCCCCACCGTCTCATTTCCATCGGCCGGACGATACACATACATGTTGGGCATCGCACGCAACGACGCCGTCATTTCAATCGGTTGATGCGTTGGACCGTCTTCTCCCAAGAAAATCGAGTCGTGCGTTGCAATGTAAATCACGCCAAAGCGCGACAAGGCACTTAGGCGCACGGCACCTAACGCGTAGCCGATAAAGTTGTAAAACGTGGCACAGAACGGACGGACCCCACCGTGGGCAAAGAGGCCGTTGGAGATCGCAGCCATGCCATGTTCACGGACGCCATAGCGGATATAACGGCCAATCGGCGTGTCCTTTTGAAAGTCACCCGACATGGATAAATGAGTCAGATTGGACGGGGTAAGGTCGGCCGAACCGCCAATGAGTTCGGGAAGAGCCGTCGCAATGGCGTTCAGTGCAATCTCCGAGTACTGACGGGTAGCCTTCGTTGCATCTTGCGGGGTGTACGTGGGCATGTTATTTTTCCAGTCAACGGGTAATTTGCCTTCCATTCGACGGGTAAACTCTGCCGCTTCTTTCGGGTACTTGTTAGCGTACGTGGCAAACAGATCATTCCACTTCTTCTCATACTCGGCCCCCACGACGGTCTTGTCGTAATATTGTCGAACTTGTTCGGATACAGAGAAGGATTCCGAGCCATTAAACCCATACCGTTCCTTCACCGCCGCCAAATCATCGGGTTTCAAGGGTGCACCGTGGACTGAGTGAGTATTTTCAAGCTTTGAACCAAGACCAATGGTCGTGTGGATCTTGATTAGCGAAGGCTTGTTCGTGACTCCTTTGGCTGTTTCTACAGCCTTCAGAATCGCAGCGTGGTCATAGTTGCCGTCTTCAATGTACTGCACGTGCCAGCCATACGCTTCATAGCGCTTCATCACGTCTTCGGTAAACGAAAGGTCCGTATGACCATCAATCGTGATCTTATTGTCATCGTACAGTACAATCAACTTGCCTAAGCCCAAGTGACCCGCCAAAGATGACGTTTCCGACGACACACCTTCCTGTAGACATCCGTCACCACAAATGACGTACGTATAGTGGTCGACAATGTCCAGTCCATCCTTGTTAAACTCAGCAGCCAAGTGTTTTTCGGCAATGGCAAGACCAACAGCGTTGGAAAGCCCTTGGCCAAGTGGACCGGTAGACACTTCGACACCAGGCGTGCAAAAGTTTTCAGGGTGGCCAGGGGCTCTTGAGCCCCATTGGCGAAACTTCTTGAGCTGTTCCATGGGTAAATCGTAGCCTGTAAGGTGCAGCATGCTGTACTGAAGTGCGCAAGCGTGGCCATTGGAGAGCACAAAGCGATCCCGGTTGGTCCACTTGGGGTTCTTTGGATTAAACTTCATGGTCTTGCCAAAGAGCACGTGAGCCATGGGCGCACACCCCATAGGAGCACCAGGGTGCCCCGACTTGCCGGCCGTTGGCTGGTCAGCAGATAGCATACGAATCGTGTTGATGCATAGCTCGTCGCCAATACGTGGCTTCTTGTCGACGTGGTCAGCCATGGCGAAGAAGTGGAAGAAAAGGATTGCGTGAGGGCCAAAGAAGAGATCCAAAAATGTCAGGTCTCCTGTTCAATGAGCAAAGAGTTCCATTCATTGGACAATGAAATTTTTGACTAATCAAGGACTAGTTGACACCACACATTTATTTGGACCAAATTGGGCAGGACAGCTTATGAATCGTCGCGTCACACGTCGGTCGAAAGAAGCGAGTTATAGCTTTTTATGCTCTTGGATAGCATAAAAATGGGGAAACGTTTTCCGTCCCTCCCCTTTTCGATACCCATCCCCTGGCAACGGCTTGTGATTGGCTAAAGGAGAAATGTTCCCCATAAACATCGCTCAAAGGGAACGCAGTTTGAGTCCTATCCCCTAGTCCCCTTAAAGAAAGGCTTGTGATTGGCCTGAGAAGCAACCAACATGTAAAAAAACTCTTATGAATTTACTGCCCATTCTTTGATTTTTATGGTAATTCCCTCTGTTCTGCAGGTCCAGTATGTCTTCTGGCTTCTGCTGCAGGGCAACTTCCGATGTTGTGGCCATGCAACCCGCAATTACGACATCTTTGCCGCGGTGGTACAGTTGAATCTGTAGCAAAGTAATTTGTTGAAACTGCGAAGGGTCTCTGCATCGTTGCGTCGATGCAGAGGGCCTACCGCAACCCTGTACCCGGACAAGATCCAGGACGGAATGCCTTAAAGCTGCAAGAACACGGCTCATTAACATTTTTGCGATGTTTTCCAGCCGTATCATAATCGCCAGAAATCCCCTTCAGCGCTGACTCAAGATTCAGCAAATTTTCGACGATTCTACCAAGCCTTAAGAGCTAAACAAGCCATCATTGTTGATCAAAATCTTCAACTGACATAGGTACCAAAAAATTCATTACGCCCAATTCGGAGAGCATGTCGACAATCATGTCCCATTGTCAACGTCACCAAATTTTTAGTTTAAATGGTTAGGATTGTAACAGCTCGCTCTAATTTCTCGTTGCGTCAATGAACAAACCTTGACATGGTCCAATGTTTTCAGTATTGCTCAGCCTTTGCAAATATTCTTGGCGAATTGCGCGTATGCCAGCGATCGATACTTTCTCATTATGTCTGGAAATCAAGCCTAGTGTTGGCTATTGCGCATTGTCTGGTATATTCCTGAGTGAGCACAGCAAGCTGATCTTTACTATCCAAACTTGCAGCGGCATCCACCGTCAGTACTAAAATTGTTAAAAGCGGACTATACAAATACCATGTCATCGACAAAGCTGTATGATGTAGCATAAGACTAGTGACACTTGCCATGATAATTAGCAGACACAATTTTTCCATTAAAGCAAAGCCAGGTCTCCTCAACATACAGCATCACGCGCGGAGGAAACACGACGAGCATTTGTGTAAGCTTTGTAATCAAATTATCAACCCGGATTCGAAGCAAAGGACCTTCGATGGTTGCAAGTTGTCGATGCGTCGGAGAACTTCTAACTCAAAGCTTTCATCAACACCAACTCCCGATCAGTAACAAAACACCCATTCGTGCCGATTCCGAAAATTTTATAAACATTTTCAAGCTTTTTCGTCGTCCATAGATAATCTTCCACGCTCTCACCTTTCATGAAAGCGTTCGAAGGCAAACGTATTGCTTGTTGCATTTGCAGCAACGATGGGTAGCAATGGCGATTGTACTTGTTGGTTTTGCAGGTTACATCGATGACCCATATGCGCGAAGCGTAAAGCTTGCAACAAATTTTCTTGACCGCTGGAGAAACAATGAACGAGTGCGTAAGTTGATGTTGCTTGTCAGGTTGCAAGGAGCACAAAGTTGTTGCCGCAAGATGGTCAACCAAAGCAGTGAGCGGAGAGCGCCAAGCTTGCAGCCTATTGCGTTCCGAGGCTCGTATGCTGTTTATGTCTTAGGCTGTGCCCAAGACACCGTTGTTTTGCCACAGGTTGGTAATAACCGGGCTGGGGTTAAACTGGCACGGCCTAGCTAAAGACCGATTGACAAGCTTCATCAGTTAGTACACAATGCCGATGAATGAGCGAAAGGCTCGTGGTTATGAGTTGCATTAATGATTTCTGTCTGTTGTATGAGATTTAATGTACGCTTAAAGCAAAGAACGCTTCTACTGAAGTTGTGTGGGGCGAGATGTACCTCAATATACGGCCCGATACAACTGCAGTTCTTTACTTAAGACTCCGAGACTTGTAAATCCCTGGGTGAGGCTCTCCGGTGTCTCCGTCAGACCACTTCAAGCAGTATGTATCAGATGACAACAAAGGAGAAAAAGTCGAGGCGCGGCAGGAGCTTAAGTAGTTAAAGCGAGAGCAACGACGGCTTGTCACTGAAGACGAGTAGCTCGTCGGGCTATGAAGGCGGTGGTGGTAGGAGGCGGAAAGGCGAGCGCAACGAAGACGACTGCAAAGAGTTGAGGCCGAAGCGAGAGACTCGTCGTGAAGGACAACGGACAAACAGGGTTTGTGCGATATCGCAAGTGTACCCTTTTTCTGTGCGGGTGCGCAGTCGAAGAAGTTTGGTGTCAGCGTGGACTAAAAGCTTAAAATGTACTTTATGTAACACCCTCTGTATCAAGTTTACTTCCCACCTGATCAGGTTTTATACCCTAATAAACTAACTGGTAGAATTTGATCCATAAATAGATATCAGATTATCAAGTGCGTATTTAAGGCATGAATGTTTTTAATTCGCAAGGCTTGCTGCGTAGCCAATCAGACAATCACAACGTGCCCTGCGATCGTACGTCTGTAATTCTGAAAGTCATTAGTATAAATTTCTGACCATCAATACCCACTTTTAGTAAAGGACAACCGCACAGAATTTCAGCTACGTACGTACCCACGCGCCCCAAATATAATAGCCCATATCCCACAGATCAATCATTAATATAAATTTATCTGTAATAGGCTTTTAATCTTACCAGCTGTTTAAATCTGATAAGACATCTCATCTATCAGGTTAATCTTCGATCACGTCACGCGTTTCCCCTTTTCTCCTTCTGTCTACACATGATAAACAACCTTTTTTGGGCTTTTGTACACACGAATATCTAAATAGCATTTTCAATTATCCTAGTCAAGCGTTTTTCTTACGACCTTATGCACCATTCCAAAAGGATCGTTTCCTGTGTGTCGTTCTCACACCCTAAGTCTCAAAGTTCTATATTAGCTTGATGCAAGTAAGGTGCTTCGTGCTTGACTTTACACGGACATAAGAGGTTTGGGCGCTACGAAGAAAATTGCTGACTTTAAGGCAAGCCCTTTAAAGCTCTTAGCAAGCTTTTCTCGACAATAAATTCATCAGTTTGGCCATAACGGTGACCAGACCGACAGCGAAGAAATTTATATCACTCAACGAACCTTAAGGATGATTGCCTTGACACCTTTTACCAAAAGCAGCATTTTTTCTTGTTAGTAAGGTTGTGTCTACACCAAAGGATACGTCTGCATCGTGGGCGTAGATTCGAAAGAAGGCCGCCTTCAAGAGTAGCTCGAGCAAGAACGGGTATGGAAGAGCCACGAACTCCATCAAGTCAGGGAATGCGCTAATACCATTTTCGCTCGCTCGTGTCCCACAAACACCTCCAAATCCGGCCCATAAAGAATATGCTGCAGACGCTTCGGCGGGCACTCGTTTGGCTTTTTGTCTGCTAAGGCTTCGCAGTGGCTCCAAGCAAGCGACCACACTGTCAAAGTATCCTTTTCGCTCGACATTTTGTGCTTGACTCATCGGTTATGCGAAAGGCCATACCTGTAAAGGGCAGGAAAGTCCATGGCGGCCAATTTGCGATTTAAGTAGCTCTCATTGAGTGATAGGCACCGTAAGGAAAGAAAAAGTGGATGCCAAAGACGACAAGCCATGGTGCATTAATGTGCAGATCTGGTATAAGAAATGACCGACACAGTGGGTGATGGCCGTACAACGCGCTCACCGCCGTGTATCAGTGCAAGTCTTTATCATATGATAAGTCCACTCACTCTCTGGACAACATTTCCGACGAAAAAAGGAGGCCTTACCGGATGAATGTCGATCAATCGATGCATATCGTAACTTTGAGCTGTGTTCCGCGCGTTTCGAAGGCTATTCAAAGACAGTTCTTTGTGTGGCATGCACCAAAAGAGATTTAGCTCATATAATCCATTGTAACCGTACTGACCTTGCGATGACCGTACGCGTGCTTTCGGCTTTCGTATCCATACTCGCTTGGAGTTTTCACTATGCATCATTATGAGTTAAAAAATCGCGATAGCTTGCATTTGGATATGAAAACTCTTCGATGATACTACCACCACGGTATAGCCGAAAAATCTGTTCTGGATTAAACAAAAACCTTAAGGTGCTACAACTCAAAATTCAAAGAAGTCTAATACGCTCGTAAGCTATAGGAGCAATTAACTCACGTGGTGGGTCGCAGACATCTCAGCTTCGGGATGTCTCAGCTTTGGTGTACTATCTAGCCAAGTACTGAAAGCGTCAGGTCCGGAGTAAATCATGGGGTCACACCTCGTACCCAATATGCGACCAAAAGACTGCGGTTCACTGACAAGAAGTCCGTCGCTTTTGACTTCAAGATATAGCGTCCTTTGTTTATTCAGTCCAACGGATTCCACGAGTTCTGTGAAGAAGGTAAAAGACGTTCTCGATGCTCGTAAATACAACTTTATTTCAATAAGCACTCCACATTATACTTTCGCTTGCCTTTGCCGTTCAAGAACAATCTAGCGCCTTGCTTCCATGGAAGTAAAGGTGAAGACGCTTATTGCTCGCCGTACTGATTTTGAGTGAAGTCATGATCGGTGCGTTAACTTTTGCACTTATTCACAGGTCAAAGTCGATGAAATACATTCCATAGAGTGACAAGGACAGCTATTCATAGGTTAAAAACTCACTTCAAGATGCGGAGAGAAGACTACTATGTCTTTGGCGGTGCTGATCAGTCTACTTTAATGAGCAAAATTGATCTGTATAGAAATATTACTACCATGCTTATTGCTATCGCAGTTCAGTTTGCGTTATACATCTGAGGAAAAAAAAGGTTTATCTTTCTATTATAGGATGTAAGCAAAATCATTCATACTTTTGTGGACTCGTTTACTAGTGCTCAGATGTCATTGCACTATTCCAGAATGATGTTGCCAAAAAATCGGTATCAATGCTATTCCATTTCTTTTTTTTTATTACTGCAAATTTTTCAGATAGTCCGTCTGTGTTCTTATTACTTTTCTCTGATTAATTCACGCATTGCGCTTTACCACCAAACAAAAAAAATTATTTCATCTATGAAAGTAAATCGTTTGCTTATCGACAAGGATTTTGACCGCTACGTACTGGCAACTGATGGCTTCACAAAGCACGCCAATTCTCTGCCAGTGGCAGTATTACCGCCCCTCGAAGCAAATCAAAAATTACGCAAGGCGCAGTGGGAGTCACGTGCGTATTATAACGCACTCACGACGGACCCGTTTTTAAGTGGAAGTTTTGCAGCCAACGTTGCGTATTACGTGGATAAAGAGTATACGCTAATGCAAATTATTGACCGCAAGAATGATGGCGTGAAGATTGAAAATATTTGCAATTTTCCCCAATTGACAACGAGACAAGAAAATGTGTCGGTGCAAGTGGCAGGCAAAGGAGTGATTGTGTACAGCGACGGACTTGGTATGCTATATGTAATCATGGCTCGAAAGGATCAATTGGGAGCAACGTGGAGTATCAGATCTGAGTGCACACCATGTGGTGCTGTACCCCTTCTGGTACTAGGAGCATTTTATGACGGACACAGGAAAGTAATCTATATCATGGTTGCGGAATTTCTTTCCAAGAACGAGATTGATGAAGCATTTCGTATTTCGATGATTGAAGTTGCTTTAAGTGCGAGTGGTGAGCTTGGTACGGAGATAGGAAATGCGGATGTTGGGCTGCATCACACTGTGACAGAGATTGCCATCGTGTCACAGTTGCCAACATGCGTCTCGATAAGCAACCATGACGTGGTCTTGCTTGTACAAGGCTCTTATCGATTACTTTCAGCGACAGGCACGACGCTACCGCATAAACGTCTTCACGATAAAGAGGCATTGGACGAGGACGAGATGGCTATGCTGTTGTCCAGAATTCCACGATCTGGCATTGGATTTCACGGAGAGGTCTCAAAACCTAAAGATTGTAGTGAGCTGGCATCACTTAACTTTAACACACCGCTAAGTGCCCGTTTTCAAAAGTCAACCACACCGTTTTGCTCTGTCAATGTGCCTCTCCACAGTCTACCCGACATCTCGCCACGATGTCATGAGGACAGCATCAGTAACCCACACGATCGACGTCGAGAGGTACCCACAGCCGAATCTGTTCTAAGCGGTTTTGAGGAGTGTGACAATCGGGATGTGAATGCAAAAGAATCTTTCTTGCTTTTGAACCTACCGGAAAAGAAAATCCAAGATCAGCTGGACGTCAATTGCTCCAATTTTCAATTTTTGTGCCCAAGTGCTCTTGTACACAGCTTTAGTGACACGAAAGTAACACTATTATTCCGAAACGATGTCCATGGCTTGATTTTCGAGCTGGATACAGCACAAGCTCGACTGACGCTAAGGCACACTGCTACTTTACCAGCGTTTGGGTTTGTCCAAGCCTCAAAGCGGGAGAAAAAATTCATGTCGTTTCATCCGACCGGGTCACTTGCGTGCATTGGCGAATTTCATCGTCGTGTATTTCTGTACCAAGGCACCGGCTCCAACAAGGGGCAAGAGTTGCACATACGCCCGCAATACATAATAGAATTGGGTGAAGAGCACCTATTAGGCTTGCACATTGTCGACGCTGACACGGTGTTCGTGCTAAGCTCGCACCACGTGTACTTCCTAAAATTAACTTAATTCAATCATTTCGAATACCGTGTACTATCGCCACGAGTGTCAGTGAAACGAGGGAGTTGACAGAGCGATTGTCGGCCAAACAAAGAGGTCAACGCTTGCCATGGTGCTCCTCTTAATGCGTCGGATGCAACCGACAGCACGAGCAATAGCACGCTCCGCCACTCGAAAGTAAATCAACTACTTGCATCTATGCCTTCTTGTGCTCATGGCTGCTAAATTTACATTCTTCACTACCATGAATGGCGTACTGATGGACTGTTTTGTTTCGCTGCCACTAGTTCTCGCGCTGTGCAACTCGTTTTGGCGAGAAATCTCGGTGGTCGGTTGTTCTCATCCAAGCCAGTGATCAGGTGCGACATGGTTGACAGGATTTTGAGCCAATGTACGAGCTAAAGGCTTGAGAAACTAATCTTATACGTTACAGCTTGGTTGAGGACGACCGGATAGTTGCATTTTCGCCTTCAGAGGACGTGATGGACACTGCATTGCAGTCAGTGGAAAATGCTGCGAGTATGGCTGAGTATTTGAAGATATTTGAAGCAATGACGGACTGACTGTATGGTGTATTGACGTTGCTATTGTCCAGATGTAGTCGACTTTGCTTCCGTGTCTGACCTTGGTAAGAAAGGCACCATTGCAATAAAAAGAGTGGTGGCAAGGCAGAAGTATGCTCATTGTATGCTTGTATGAAGGTTACTCGTTGTCGGACTTGGCTATCCGTTCACTCGATCTCATTCACTCGACCACAGGACTTCCGTGGTGGGCGACTATTATTGCCACGACAGTTGCTGTGCGTACAGCTTTTTTTCCAGTGGCTGTCGTTACTGTGAGTGTGTTTAAAGTGCATAGTAAAGATCATTATGAAGCAATTTCCGCTCACCGGCACTCGGTTTTTCAATATAGATGCGAAATGCGGCCAAGATGAGATTTCTTCAGCCCGATTTGGAAAAGCTCCGTGAGCAAATGGATGCAAATCCCACAAAGGACCCACAAACGGCAAAAGAATTTCAAAAAAAGTACAAGGCGTTGATGAAAAAGCACGATGTGAACCCATTTAAAAGTGTGCTCACGCCTTTATCACAGGTAGGCTTCGTGTTCATTTTTCAGCAATTTGTGATCCGGCCAAGCCATAGTTGTTTTAATATGCTGTCTTTCAAATTCAGATTCCCGTCTTTCTTGGGTTCTTTTGGGGTCTTCAGGACATTTCAAAGTATTTTCCAGAATACGCTCATGAGGGTGTAGGCTGGGTACCTGATCTATCCGCTGCCGATCCAACAATGACGTTACCCGTTATTTCCTCGGCTTTGATGGTGGCGTCCGTCGAGCTCGGTGGAGATGCAATGTCCGATGAAATGGCAGACAAGATGAAATTTGGCATGCGTTGCTTTGCACTGATGATGATTCCGCTTACAATGAATTTTGAATCGGTACTTTATTATACATCTACTGTGTTATTCTTGGTCCCAGTCTTAATTGTATGTTCGTATAATAGGGTATCTTCGTTTATTGGGTGACTTCAAACACATTTACGCTGGTGCAAACTGCGGTAATGCGGCTTCACGTCGTAAAGCGCGCTCTCAACATTCCCGTGACTGAAATACAGCGTCTTGAGTCAAGCACAATTACGACGACATCGCCTTTTGAGGCAGCTGTGGCCCGTGCAAAGCAAAACACGGTGGTAAAGACACATATGTACAAGCCGAGTAAGTCGGTCAAACCGCTTGGCAAGAATTAACCGACCCGCTTTGCTCTTTCTAGACGAATCTCGCAGCAGTGTAGACAAATGCCTTAACGAAAGATGTTTTGTCATGTCTTTGCTGTCTCTTGCGCAGAGTGTACATGGAAACGAACACACGCAGCCTTATGAACTCGGTCTTCATATATAGCTGATCCAGCTTATTGTTTCTCTTTGCTTGCCTCTTCACCGTTGGAATTGTCTTGGTTCACGACAGCATAGGTGTCCGGCGCATTCTACGTAGCAAGTGCACTTGAGTCAGTGAAGGCCACACTGATTTTTACGACTAGTCATACCATAATCTCGGGACAAAGAGTAGAAGGTAAGTAGCGTGCATGTGTGGCACAAAAGGTACTGCGCATTTCAATCTCTTTTTGCTCCAAGGCTGCAAGCTTACTCTTCGTCTCTTCGATCTGCAAGTCGTCATGACAATTAGTCCATCAATCAAGTGCATGCCAAAGTATGGATGACGTACATATTGCCGCATTTTCTCTTCGTATTGCTTGCGCCGTAGCAATTCAAGTCCAACAGACTGATACGATGCCAGAAATTGAAGATAAAAATCTCGAAGACTATGAAGCTCGTCAAACAATAAGTGCACATCGGCAAATATGACCTCGTAGCTTTGCGTGAAACAACAAGGGTCGACATTAACAAGAACGAACGAGCCAATTCTTTTCATGACAATTTTCATGTAGCGTACTGCGGGTAGATATCGTTGATTGTTGAAAAGTACTGCAACAAGAAGCGGTCGCATTGTTCCATGTCGACAAAGAAACTGACCTATATACGCGAAGATAACAACCGAGCTTAGCCAAAGTTAAGATACCGACATGACCCTTATCAAAGATAAGACATACCGCCACAGTATAGAGCTCCTCAATCGATTGAGCTTCCTTGTCACTACACAAGCATCACGATCGTTCAGACATTGCCGCAAAAAGATCCAATCGAGCTACATACGTGATCAAGGAGAGTTTTCGATGCTCGCCGACTAAAGTTCTTACGTCTGTGTCGTAAATTTTGTCAAAAGTCAGGAAAAATTCGTAAATCGCTGCGATTCTTGTAATCGCATGCCGATGTGTTGCCAGGAGCTCTTCGACTCTGCAAAGGTTACCACAATACATGACGTAAGGCAGCTACATCCTTTCGTGCGTTCTAGAAAACAACCCTCACTCTTTTGTTTGCTCGAATGTATCCTGCTGTAATGACCGGACAGTTTCAGCATCAATAAAATCAAATAGGGTCTTGTCTCGCTCGCCGCCTACCATCCGTGGGTCCACGAACGTCATCTGAAGCTGGTCAAATACACGATTCATCTCGTGTAGAAGCTGCATCGTGCAACAATTGATCAAAAACACATGCCAATAGTTGAGAGTAAGTTATGATTAAATGTGACCATACAGGCTTTTGTGCGAACACCGAGTCGTGTGCAATTTGCTGAGCACTGTCAAGCTTCACGCGCGACGCCTTGAGCATTTTACCTAGTACCTACAGTTGAGTGGTAGTATACTCAATAAGGAGCATAAGTCGTGATGTATGAAGTAGACTACGTACCTGACATTTCTCGGAAATAGTCTTGGTCACCTCACGCGTCGCGACGGCAAAGTATTCAACAGGGCGCATACGGTCTCAAAAGCTGATTAATGCGTCGTAGAACTGTGTTTTACACTCGTATTTATGTAATTGAAGGGAGATGAAATAAAAGCACACGTATTTAGGAAAATAGATGCGATAAAAAAGTAAATTGGTAACGTTACAAGACAAAAGCTGCGGAAAGGACTTGCTAGTAAAATATGGAATTAATTGTGTTTCTATCTTTACGTTGATCGCGATTGTTTCTACGAGATACAACATTGTCAATGCCACTCTATGAACAAATTAAAAGCAAGCGATATGATACATCTTTACTAACTATGCCTCTGTAAGTGTCCGAGCCCTCTCAGTCATACTACTTTGTGGCCTCATGTGTGTAAAATTTATTAAAGCCTCCTCAAACGTCTTTGAAGGAACATTTTCCTATAAGTGACGCTAGCGCCCACGAAAGCAAAGAGAGTAGACATCCTTGTGTTTATTCTTAGAGTCAATGGAGGAGCTGCAATGCAAATGGCAATTGTGTAGAAAACTTTTCAGGTGTCGGTACAATGCCATGTACCAACACTCGAGAGACTACTTGATTTTCCTTCGACAGCGCGCTTGCCCCGAAAAAATCTTCCCTTCTGACCTGATCGCTCGTCATCCTTTGCTTCTGCGATTTTAAATAGACGTCTTCGTTGCGCTCACCATGCCGCCCTAAACCACTATTCCCCCTTTACCCGCCGAGCTCATCGTCAAATCTATGATATTTTTGCTTTAATATTATTAACCCAAACCGGTACCTTGACTTCTTAGCTGACTGATACCTACTGCATATAGCAGTCTGGTGAAAAGATCGAAAGATCCTCAATCAAGGAGCTTAAACTCGTGTAATTCTAAGAAGAAGACTGCAGCTAGATTGGGCCGTTTATTTAAGTACAATTTGACTTTTATAAATTACACAAGGGACTCCATCTGCTTCATAAAAAACCAAGACTAAGCCTGTATCTCTACTGTAGACAGTCACCCGAGAAGGAAAAAAATACGAGGTATTTGTACCACGCCCTACATTTCGCCGCACTGGGATTCCTCGTCAGCTAACAGGAGATTTGTGCTAGGGACTGACGAGTCTGAACTCGCCCTCTAAAGCTCCGACCTTTTGCGGCTCATCGTGCTTAAGGCTGCGCCAACTTCAACTAGCGCAGCATATCAGCATCGTATGTGGACAACTTTTTACATACAGTTGAGCGTTAAACTCTCGCTGAAGCGCCTAATGCGCAGACACAATAGCGCCACTACATTTTTACTTTTTTTAAAGGCTGAGATGCTTTGTGGCCTCAGATTCGTCATTTCTATCGTTTTGGACGTGCACAAACGCAAGAGCGCTGCAGCTGAGCGTATGTTAGCTCTTTTGAATCGATGGAATGCTATACGGCCACAAAATCGCCCTTTTTATTTTTTGCGCCTACAAAAGATATCCAACCCCGATTTGGAAAGACCTTCGCCAGAACCGTCTTCTTAATGCAGAGATACAGTTTACGCGATTTGCTTACGACATGGCAAAGCTTAGTTAGAGTTCAAATACGTTCCGTACCCAAATTATGATCGTACGCCTCTGAAGTACGGCTCTCGCCACTTTGTGGGTCTAGTCCGTCTATTTTATGGGAAAACACATTTGAAGAATTATTATATTGAGATGCACCGCCTGCGTGTGCCCACCCACACTTGTGCGGATCGGTATTACCTTACAAGCGCATACAATATATTCTGGACTTGCATTTGCCGGCTGCGCAAAAGATGTCTGAATCAGCAACCAGACAATATTCGACAAGTCGTACTCTTTTAACAGTATAATTTCAGCTGTCTCATCCGCTTTACTTCGTCCCCTCGCAACTAATTTTGTAAAAAATAAATCGATTCTTCTTCTGCTGTCGCACCTATAATTTATTCTTTCACTATTGTCAAAGCACCTAAGGCACTAATTCGCAATAATAACAGACGCCGAATACGATCCAGCAGGATAGATCATCAGAGCAAAGATCGCTTTTGCTGAAAAAGAATTTTGGTCATTAGTCTAGACGCGAGAAGGACGACAAAGCACGCCTTGGATACACTTCGGCTTTAATGCGATTATACATTACTCCAATTACTTAGCTTTATACTGCCGAAAAGATGACATGTCGCGAGATTCTTAAGTGCACCGACTGACTTGGCAAATCGTCTCTCCGTTAAAACAATTAGCCATGGTTGACGCGAATTCAGGTCTTATGCTTCCAGCCACGGCATCTTCCGAACGCCTCGCTGTTTTGGCAAATTAATGCACTACTTATCGTATCGTAGCCGATATTCGTCCTGATAGAAGTGCGGCTTAATTGCAGTGCATCAAGCTACCTTCAAACTGCGTGCAAAACAAAAAAGATGCGTAAACTTCCATTTTGCCAAGCGCCGCCAGTATCGGCTTAAATTAAGAAAGCCCACTCTGTGCTTTCGATTTATTTCTTCAGATTTTGGCACCCAAGGTGAGATAAAAACTATTCAGGATTTTCTACCTTAATAGTTAAAAATTCTGTTTCTTTAACGTCACCGCTTCTTTTGGATCTCAACCTCTGGCTGCGAAGGCTTAGCACTTCTGCAAATGACCTTCTGCAATATTGAACAGTGCTTCATCTCTAAAATACTAAAGCAAAACCGTCGGAGCTCTGAAGCTGATGCTAATGGACCCCCAATTCCTCGCCTTGGTTTTTGACAGAGACGTGGGTCTTCAAAGCGGTCTCAATCTATGTGAATGAGCTTATAGCACCACGCCCACGCCTTCAATCTGAAAACGGTCTTTATTCAGCACACACAACTTTTTGCTTTACATAAATCATTTTTCTGGTGGACGATTGACTGACAATAACGTCTAATCTCTCTATGCTGCAGATCCAGATCTCTGTCTTATTAAATTTTGTGTTTTTATATGAAGCTCAACTCTGTAACCGAGCACACTTTTTCTAAATTTCGCGACCAAATAACTTTTGTAAAGACTCGCGTCCCATTTTCTCGGTTAAACGTCTTTGGAATTATCTTACGATCCCACCATACCCATCAGTAGGTTGAATTTACCTTTTCAATTTGATTTTCATGAGTTCACGGTGAATTATCTTTCCGAAACCACAAGACATTCTTCGACATTGCATTTAGAAGTTAGCGTCGAATAACTTCTTTATGCTTGACGCGCCGCTTACGGCTCGGCTTAATGCTATTTATCTCAGTGCCTATGAAAATTTTCCTGGTGCGGATGGACTACCTGCGGACCAGTATCAACTTTTCAGGCCCAGTGGGCTCAAAATATATAAAATGTTTATGCAGCTTAATTTAAAGGGTCGGGTAATAAGACTACAGCGCCGTGGTGCTATCGAGGATAGCTCTCCCTCGGACGTTAACAACTATCAGCTTTTACCATTGCTTAATCATCATACAAAGTTTGGGTTGGAGTGTTCGGTCTAACGCCCGAATTGAGTTTCACCCAGTTATTAAAAGTCGACCATTTCAAAGCTTTTCCAGGTCGTGACATAATTCATGCGCTACATTCTCTTCAGGCTTATTGTTGACGAATCAACTCTTGGGTGCTTTGTGTATACTTTGCCAAAGCTTTGACCATGTCAACTGGCAGGCTATTGATCAAGCGCCAGAGCATTAAGGAATTGGACTCAAATTCGACATTGGGTCAGCCCCGTTTTTGCCAGGACTCTTGTTCGGGTCATAATAAATTCTTCACGCTCGAAGTTTTTGGTTTGGAAGCCTGCGTTTCACACGGAGACACATTTTTTCCGATTTATTTGTGCTCTTTGTGGAGGCTTTACTTTGCTATTTGCGGGCAACAGAAATGGTATTGCCAACTTGCTTATTACATCACGTCTTCCGTTTTGCAAAAGATCGATAGGTAACCGCATCTTTGGCTCGTGTAAAAACACTTGTGCTACCAATGCGTTAAAAATTGGACAAGACTGTGTTCTTTCCTTTTAGTTTGCTTTGAGCCTTTCATGATAATAGTCGACTTTTAAACTTGGAAAGTGTGCTTAACGGACTTCACGAACACACTTCTCTTTCCGGCATTGCGATTGAACATGCCGTCGCATCCAGTCTCCAGTTCCACACCTTGTGCGTTCGGCTTAAAAAAATATTTTTGGTAACAGAAGCACGCACTCATCAAGGCTGACTTTTTCCTGTAGAAACGATTATAATGTCAGCATTTCAAAAAATCCATACTCGCAAGTTTAATTTAAAGAAAGATTTGCTGCAATGTATTCATCTCAAGCGCAACTTAGTCAAAAACGCTACCTTGGTAGCAATTGACACGTGTATAACTATCCAGAAAGTGTTTTTCTGTGGACAATATCTTTGAAAGCTCGAAATACTTTTAGGTGCGTCGCCAGTCGAAATACCCAGGCTAATCTAACTGCTAATTAAATCTTCTGAGCTTTCTGGCTCCTTCAAAATGATATTTGGACTTAAAAGCTATTAATATCGTTTAAAGGGTTTATGTTCAGGTTTGGACTAAATTCACATTTCATTTTTTTCAATAATCACAAACTTCTCGCTGGTACACTTTTCCCACCCACTGAAGGGATGCTATCGCTCTTCGAACCACTAAATTCATGATCAAACTTCAATATGAGAATCCTATTATACTCATTTTACATAGCCAATCTGGAATAATGTGATTTTACATTGTGAAGGTTAACAGCCATCTGGTGATGCTTCATTGTTTAGCTTTTGCTTTCTCGGTCATCAAGGTATCTCGATCAACATTTTGTTGTATAAATGGAACTCTCAAACCAAAACAATTTTCACAGAGCTTTGGACAGTTTTTGATCAAGGCGGCCAAATCTCTTTTACCTGTAGCTTCAATCCTGCCTTTGCATCGCTGTCTTCACATTTTAGACTTTTTGATCTATATACACTGGCATCCAAGGCCATGACCAGCGCGCTAATTATAGAAACCTCTGGCGGTCAAGACGTCATTTACGCTCTTACATATTCGAGCAAGAATCTTTTTTAAAGCCTAGCACCCACCACCGTTACCAATTTATCAACTTTTAGCTCCTTGAAATAAGCTCTAGCCGTATCACTGGTCTTTAGGTGTCGCTTTCAGCGCGATCATCATTTCTCCTATTTTTGTTCGAGTTCAGCCCTATGGACTAGGTCATAGAAAAAAAGCTGAGATACATGGTTGTACATATATCCATGAGTACACTACATCTAAATCCTTCGCGCTTATTCAGGGACTGCTACATAGCCCAATATTTGTGGCGCCTTTTTCTTCTCCAATTTTCACGAAAGTATAGTGTCACGATCAACTATTTGCATAATTGTTCCTCCATCAGCTGGTACTTAGTGTTGAATACCAAACTACTCTCGCCATTTTTACGCTGATTTATCTTTAAATGTTCTTTGCTGCGTCAACTTTGGCCTACCATGCCCCACATCTTCACACGGAGAGAACATTCTTACAGTCTTTGAGGATGATTCGTCTTCACTTTTTAGTAAGTGTATCTAGGAATGACTAACTGATGTACGACTACATTGGTCTTAAGTCACGATTTATCGCATTTTGCAAAAATTGTTTTGCTATTTGATGAATGATCTCCCGTTTTTCTCACTGTCAGAGAATTAAAGGTATACGTACGAGCCTTCCCACTTCGCGAACACCAATCAGCACTTTCGGTTCTATTGTTATTTTCCCTTCAGCATGACACTTGTGAGAGACGTAGCGTCGCTAGTGTCGTCCTCTTTTCATTCAATCTTTCGGCTCACGTCGTCATTTCGTCCAGCTTTGAAACTTTTTACTCATTGGCAGATATGTATAAGAGTTAAGATCCAATGTTCGAGAGGCCTGTCGGTACATTATATTTGGATTCTGTCCAAAACTTGAATTTGGGTCTTAGTTTAGTTCACCTTGTTATTTTGGGTTCGCGAGTTGTCATCTTCAATATGTCTCAAGACCGCCTTATAAGATGCACTGGGGTAGGCCAGTCTTTTCCAGTCATCGGATAATAACCTGGGTCATAACCACCTAGGCTTACGTTGAATGGTATTTACTATTTTTTATAAAATCAAATGTAATATTGAATCGAATTCACGAGCTTCTTTGGAGAACTAAAATTGAGAAATTAAAAACAAATTAACTATGCTCTTATTTTGTTTCTGGTTAAAAAATAAATAAACTTTATGCTTTAGGAAATAAGCTCTAGAATTAGTGAGAGTTTAATTGCTAAAATTGATGGTCGAGGCTTTTGTCTTTTTCGTAATCAATATCGCTGATATCTTTATGGATAGTTTTGGATATCAAGATGTGTACATTCAGATCGTTCATTTTTACGTGCCAAAATTAATTTGTCCCTCTTTTGAGACTCAAACAAAGAAATGGTTTAGTCTGCAGATCCTAAGCTTGAAATCTCAATCATTTTCCGGAACATCACATCGCACCGAATATTTGGCTTCTAACTACATACGCCCCAATTCTTTTCAATAGTCCCAGTCCACTTGAGCGATCCCAATAACTATATGAATAATATGTATATTCTCATCGGTTAAATATTCTGAGTGGTTAGTGATAAGTATGGAGTAGATTTATTTCAATCTTGCAGCCAAATATCTTGAGCAAAGATAACAACCTTTTGTGTACATAATTCGATCTTTTGCCAAATTTGCCTTGCATTGTACGGTAATTACATTTATTAACGGCTGTCAGCTCTAGCCCTTTTGTCTCTAGAAAAGAGTAAGTCTTGGCAGCTGAACTCAATTTAGGCCAACGAGTCCCAAGACAGCTGTTGCTTGTATCGTGGATCCACTAACGATCACGACTTGCGTCGACAAAAACACCTTTACGAGTACCAACATGGTCATCTACAAAATGTATATATATCGACACGTGACCGGTATTTCGAATAATAATTTCTGAGATTCATTAAACAGCAAGACGAATTTATTTGAATCGTCTTGCCCAACATAATTCGAATGAAGCATCAGTCTGTTGGTGCTGAGATCAGAAGCTCTTTGAAAATGGAAGCAAAAATCAACTTTGTCGGTTGAAAAACGTCAAAGAAGCGCCTAAGCGCCGTGGCTTGACAGAGCGGAAGGTTGAAAGTTACCAACCGCGCACACCAAAGGACATCGTGGTTTTGTACCTTTTAAGCTCTTTTATGTTCCTATTTCAATGCTAAAATTCGGTTAAATTGACTAGTGGACTCTGGTATAATCGTAAAGCACCTCTAAAAACATTAATCATAATCTCGCAACCATACCTCTGGGCAATGTTAACAAAACTTTGTGTGTATAGTGATTTTTCGGCATACTATCTTGCATTGTCTAACCATCACATGCGGTTACGGCAGTCCAGCTGTTACTCGTGTGTCTCGTATGGCAATGCAATCCAGCGTAAATCCTGGCCCTGAGTCAAACTCAATCGAAGCCAACGAGTCAAAATACGGTCGTTGGTTTCTGTTGTGGATCCACGCCTGGTCACGTCTTGTGTCGACAACCACACCTTCATGTGTACCAGCATTTATGAATCTAGTCACCTTCCTCTGCAATGCTTCGAATTTGTCGGTCGCCGACATGATTTCGATGACAGACGTGGGCACGCAAGGTAGGAAGCCCCTGTTTTGCTCGTCGGGAGATGGTCGATTCCACGTGCGCTCGTCCACGTACGAAATGTCTGAAATGAATTGGCGACGTTGATCACGCGCACGACGAGACGAAGGCTTGTTGAACTGGTAGCCTGTGCGGCAATTACCCACAAAACTTTTAACTTGTGGGTGTTGCACGCGCCAATTTCCAGCTTGCCGTGGGGCTTCAAGCTGCTCTACTCCAGATGATGCCCTTGCCGACATGTGTTGCACGAGAAGAAATGGGACGTCATACTCGAGTAAGAAGCGCTCTTCTACCACGTTATTCAAATCTGGCGGAGGCAAGATGCGGTGCTTTCCTGGAGTTGCCGGTACCTGTGTCCCATCCGGTAGAACCATCGCCTTTACCATGCTCACGCCTCTTCTTTCTTGAGCTTTTTTTAATTCTAAGGAAGCTCACATTTAAATAGTCTAATAACTTCATCGTTTATAATGTGGCCTTGAGCTGAGAATTCAAATCACGAATCAAAAGCTTAGTAAGTGGCCACCATAAAGCAGCAAGCCACCTTCCCGTTGTGCGCAAAGTTATCACTGCTAATTTATTTTGTGCGTTGACGAGCACACATGAAAGTTACTACTTCTCGACGAGAAAACTAGGAAGTGCGATCTTGCGTGCCCGCATTTCTCCTCGAAATCATGTCGGCGACCGACAAATATGAACCATCGCAGGCAAAAGTAAACAATTTAATGATTAATGGTAGTTATTGTCGACAGAAGTCGTGATCAGTTGTGGATCTACAACAAAATCAACAGCCTTATTTTGACTCGCATTATTATACGTGACGCACTAGCAAGAGCTAAACTTCGGTAAAGTGGTGGAATAGGCAAATGATAAAATCGTGCTCACAAATATTTGTTATCTTCGCAAGACAAACGTATCGGGATTGAGATTCATGGTTTATTATGAAAACATACCCACATTGTTAAATTATGCTCATAAGTAGGGAGAAATACATAACTTTTGTCTAACGGAAAAAAGCTGTGATGGCTTTTGACTTTATGTGTAGGTGGACTTTATGTTCCTACATCCTATTATCAATGTTGACTGGTCCATTCGGCAAACACGCTGTAAGTAACTGTATTTGTATTCGAAGCTATTTGTCGGGTTATGTAATCAATATCGTAAGGAGTTTTGAGAGCCGTCACAAAAGCTACACGTTATCATCCATCAAAAACTACTTCGTTATGAAAATTGCATTACATGTCGCTCGTGTGATGAAAATCATTATCGGAACCAATGTCAAATGTAATATGTAGAGTTGGTATTTGCAACGCTCGAAGTACGCATGGCAACGGAACGAAGCAGAACACGAATAAATTGACAATGTGTATCAGGAAGCAGTGCTACAAGACTTCAAACGCGAGCGTACCCAATCATGTATCAAGCCTACGGCAATTTTTTCTTGTAAATGTGGACAAGCAATCGTCTTGACATGTTGAAGCGTTCAAGGCTTAAATGAAGAAATGATTTAGTCCGCATAGCTGTAAGCTTGTAATTTGATCTATTTTTCAACACCACGTCGCATCAAAACTTAGCTTTCATCTACATACGCTCAATTTTTTTTAGATTCGTAGTGCAGAATCAATGCTAATACGACAAACTAGTACATGATGCCAACTATCCTTTAAATGCTTTCAATTTTTGAGAATCGTTCACAAGTTTCCGAAAACGATCTTAATGTTGTACTAATTATGACACAATAATACAACGCTTGTGCTCAATTTGGTCGATTATCGCCAGGGATCCGAATTTTTGACCTGTTCGAGTCGACAAGAAGCCTTTCTGATCGAGCAAAAAGCCACTTAATTTGAATACCGGCACCTTGGATTCTGCTAGTCACATCAAAGGATATTGCAATATTGTAGTTTTAGAGGTTTTTATGTAATGTGCATTTTCCTGTTCGGAATGACAATTGACGATTTTTTTTTTCGTCGCTGCTATTGTCAATGTATGGGTACGAAATGCTTATTATAATCTCGATAATGCGATTCTGTTAAATTGTTCAATCGAGCATCTCCCAGTCATATATTTAGAGTGTGCATACTATGATCAATAAGTATTCCACCTTGCTTTGTATAACCATTACATGTTGTTAAGGCAAGTGGACCTTGTTATTACGGCAGTCCATATATGTGTACCTGCGCGTTGATGATTTCTGAGTTAAACTAAAGCAAGACAAAATTAGGATGAACCGTAATCGTCCAAGGTAATAATACTTCGGGTTGTAACATCCTGAAGAGCCAACTTATCCCAGGTTAGATTTTTCAGCCGAGCCGCGGTGTCTACAGCGCTGAGAAAATCTCAAGGATATTCTTATGCCGACCAGCTTGTTTTCCGGCTCCTGTCGATGCCGAGTAAAATCTTTACGGGATATTTGAGGCAAAGCCAAAAGCACGCGCGTAACCGGTCTAAATTTGCTCTGGAGCAATGATTACTTTTCAAGAAAGTCCAATTTGCAATAGCCCAGTCCTCACATTTTATTAAGGCCCCAAACCCGGTCTTGCTTTTGTGCAAACCGATGTTGATGAGCAAAACGATTCATCACAGTTTTTTGTGTTTTTGATACAGAAATTTCTATTTAAAATAAAAAACAAGTTAATGTATACCTCGAGCAAATCAAAAAGCGATAAACTAAATTGCTTCAAAAATAGGCCTGTTTAGATAAAGCACCGTCTTTTGATGCTCAATGAGAAAGTCTTTACAAAAAGCAGAAAGCGCCCGTATGATGGTAAAGACAGCATTTAAATTTAAGATATCGGCACATGAACTAGTTTAGGGTCGGGGAGTAGTCAGCATCAAGCAACAAGTACCAATCCCAACAAGGAAAAGATGATGAAAAGGAAAAAAGAAAATTTAGACTAGAATATAAAAAGAAATTTAGCCAAGCCAATATTGGCCACTTTACTGAAATGATCTAGACTTACGTTCTCCATGTTTTTCCGAATTGAGGAGTTCTGACACCGCGACAAATTTTTATATTTAGAGTCTTAAGCTCCTGAAACCCGCGCTCTAGGTATAAGTTTTTTTCTGGTGCGGGATGCTAGTAGCTATTCGATCCATTTCAAAATCGGGTAACGTACGCCTCGCTACACCATAGGAATTTTTCTGTCAGTGGGCCGATCAGCCCACCCAATTGTTACACAAGCGGGTTGGTAGGTCAGTCACATGATCGCTCGTACACTTAAGTGACCCAAGTCCATTTGCCTTACTCCGGATCCTATGGGTAGAGAACCAGGCATCTCCCGGTCTCGGGTCAAGCGACTGACCACTCGAGTCACAGGGCTGGTTTTCTTCTAATAGAGCACGCCTGCCGTGTCTCTCCGACCTCTGTACACCTTTCTTTGTGTAAACTCAAGATTGTAATGTCTGTTGAATGTTGCTCCTAACAATAAAAAGATATTACTAGTTTTTGTTTATTTTGCAACTAATGCAGCCAGCGGCACTTGAAAGTTTCAACGATCTGCGTTTACTGCGATATCGTATGCTTTATTACCATTCTGCACATTTATTTTGGAGGCAGCGCATGATGAGGCAATGCTCCTAAGCCTACGATGTTACAAAATTACATTATACAGATCGCATGCTTTTCTACCGCGGCATCTCCCAAACCAAGTCGAATTTCTTAAGTATGAGGCATGATGTGACTCATCATTTTTCAATATATACAAGCTTGAAACTCATAGGTTTCAACTTTTGGGACAATGAAGGCCTTCTCAATGAGTCAGTCTTACCGACTTTTATAATTACTCTCTTGCTATCTCCAAAAAAATCATCTTATATTAGCGGTCGGTTTGTCGATACGCAAATTTCTTAGTGCACTAAAGTTTTTAAAGACCAACGTTGGTATTTCCGCACATTTCTATGCACCACACAAGAGCTTTCAAGAGGGTCAATTTCAGATATTGTACTAATTTACTCAGAGCTTTTAATGGGCGTACAAATTAACAGATATTATAATGATTCACCACATATACTTTGATCATTGTTAATATAAATTTCAATCTGCTAAAAGCATGAACTTTCGATCCCTTCTAGACCGAAAAGGTCGCGATTGGTAGCTAGAGCTCAAAATTC
The DNA here is from genome assembly GCA_003676415.1 of Plasmopara muralis. Taxonomy (NCBI): domain Eukaryota; phylum Oomycota; class Peronosporomycetes; order Peronosporales; family Peronosporaceae; genus Plasmopara; species Plasmopara muralis. The sequence goes on from RCHQ01000009.1 coordinate 256,621, forward strand.
TGTACCATAATGGTTGTATTTAAAGATAATGGGTAGGAATGATCTCGAAACACCTCTAAATCGCATATATTTCAATCTCGTACATCGTGGGCAAAGTCAACAAAATTGTGTGTGCATAACGTGATCGTTCGACATGCCAGTTTTGCATTATCGAATCATCACATTTTGTTACGACAGGTGGAGCTGCTTGTGCGTCTCGTATGGCACTGCATTCCAGCAAAAATTCAGGCAATAAATGGAATTCAATCGAAGTCAACTGGTCAAAACAGGACTGTTGGTTTCTGTTGCAGACCCACAATCGATTACGCCTGGTGTCGACAATAACATTACCCGCATTTATATTTTTCGGTCACCTTCGCCTACAATGGTTCAAATTTGTTGGCCGCCGAAGTGATCTATTGTCCAGAAAAGTCATGATTGATTGTTTCTATCTATAATAAAACCACAATTATTAATCTGACCCGTCGGCCCGATTGAGCTTAGCTCAAGGCACAACTTTTACGCTGGATGACAATGCCATACGAGACGCACGCGCAAAAGTTGGACTGCTACAACAAAATTTGATATCCAGACAATGCAGGGTGAGATGTAGAGCGATTGTTGAACGAAATTTGTTAATTGCTCACGATGTGTGGCTGCGAGATTGTGATACATGACGTTTATAGGTGCTGCACGATCACGACGGAGCAGTCCACTCACCGAAACGCATCATTGATATTAAAATATCAATAGGTGTAATTACTGGTCGAATGGGTTTTATAAACTGGAAAAGGCATATTACATTAGAGAGCTTAGAACTACAATAATGTAGAGGCCCCGTTAAACAGGATTTTTAAGTACCATTAAGTCAAACAAGTGCGTTTATAACCCTTTTCTCGACTTTCTTCATTCGATGAAGTCCGTTTTGGTTTTTATCTCTTGCAAGCTCCCTGATCAACTTCATTCTTATTTTTTTTCACCAATAGACTTAGATTTCATTTACGTGAGATTATATCGCGATTTACTGTATCGATTAGTCGAAAAGTAATCACCTTGTAGATGCCTCGCATTTGGCATAATACCAAGCTAGGCGCTGGGAACAAATGTTCCGAGCGTAGGTGTGAAGTCACTCGTAATACATGGCAATATTAGCACTGCTGCCTAACGAAGCGCCCATTACTTCTAATTATAGCTTGCAAGTGACTTCAAACAACCATATTGAAGCCGATACAGTAAATTACCAAAAGAAGCCCTTCGTTGCATTAAATATCCTCCACTTCTTGGTACAATACTTATGGAAGTGTATCTAGCCTTGGCAGTCATAAGATACCGAAGGTGACTGCTCCTGTCTCAGTCTTTCGCCTTCTTTAAGAAGTGAAGCAGATTCTGCACTACCTACACTAAAGATTGCTAGGAGCTTCCCTGGCGGTCAGGCTGTGGTTGGTCGGAAAGACTGTGGAGTTACAAATAATCTTGAAAAAGGAAGTAAACCTCTTCAACACTGTTTTCCATGAGCTTCAAAATTGGATTGACTGCCGCGCGTCTCAACACGAAGTCTCTGATTGGTGTCGGGAAGCTGCTTCTGATTGTATGTAGATTAAATTGCACCCTTTCTTCAAGCGCGCGCTGTGCGTTTTTACAAGCAAGATTGAGCGCGAGAATAGCGCTTTGACAAGAGGCTGCAGGCACCTTAAGGCTCTTATAAGTCTTACGTTGCTGAAAGTTGCTATACATCACAAGACGCTTCACATCAAGGGTTTGCTGAGCGTGCTTTTCCAGAAAACAGTGATACATGCCCCTCTATGACCATGTAAAGTTCGATGAAGTGATGTTGCATTTCTCTCGTAAAACGAAGTTAGGTGTTTCGGCAGTAGATTTCAATACCAAACAACCTTAACAATTTTATCAAAAAGATTTCCTTATACACTGAAACCGGGAAATTTACTTATGTATCTTCGTATTTCGTGCTCTGCTTATTACTTCCAGCCGATGTTTTACCAAGTGAAGTATTCTTTTGTAAAGCAACTGACATAAACTAAAGGCCTGTAAATAAAAGGTCCCTCTAGCCTCTATTCCATTTATCTCAGAAGTGTTTGTGCTTAAAAGTGTTTGCAGGACCCAGAGATGTCTTTGTCCATAAAAAGACAAAGCTCGTGGATACATGAACCCAATGTTAAGTTCAAACTCAGCAATAGATAGCTGACCGGGACATAAATTTGGTACATATTGCGCAGTGCTTCATCAAACGCACAACTGGCCTTCTACATACGGACTGCTGTTGACAATAGTGAGAGAGTGTCAAATTGCTAAAGCAGTTCTTGCGAAAGCGCAGCGGTTAACGGCAGGTCTCATGTCGATGCCATTATGTCCGAAACGGCATGGTGATTAGAAAGTGCATCTTCTAAAGCCTTGTTGTATGTTCTTCTTCTTAAAAAGAGGGAAATGCGCAAAGTGCACCATTTCGTTTAGGTTGACAAGGGCGCCACAATGTCCGTCTCGACATTAACTTTCAATGTCCTTTAAGGAGAAAACCGAGGCTTCTAAAGTTCCAGCAATTTGTCGGCGCTAATGAGCTATGAAAAGATCCCGACTTGAAAGCCGTGGGTATGACTATCTGATAGGTCTCACACGTCCTCAAATGCTGATTTCCCACTTGTACATGTGAAACGAACAATATATTATAGCAACCGAAAAAAGTTCTTCTTGCCCACGTGAACAAAGCTTTATATGCCCTCAGAAAATATCATGCTTATATACGGAATCCACCCGATAATGAAGCAGCCATTTTGGTCACTTATAGTAAAACAGCTGCGATCGGTGTCGAGGATTTTACCAGTCACCTTTGGCATGTTTGCCTGAGACAAAAAACGCACCAAAGACTCTAATTATAAATGTTTTTGGAACACATCGTCGCAGCCTTGTAGCGGAGCTACATCATCATCTCATGGTGTTACGTTGATACCTGTCAATCATTTCATGATATACAGATCCTACGTTATCTATTGTATCATGTAAAGCTATGTCATCCGCTTGGGAAGCTTTGCCACGTGCGGTCTACTACACACATTCAAAACGCTAATGAATGCGGCTTCAAAGCTGCTTGCGACATGCTATCCCACTTGCAAAGGATAGCACGTCTACCTTCATGAATAAATATTAGTAGCTCGATAACCCCCATATCTGATTTAAATATAGTTGAACTTTCAACCCATACTTCAATATTGTACGCGCATGAGGAGTGAAAACATTTCCCACTGAAGCCCTCATGCACAAAATTGGGATACTGGCTTTCAAAGCCTCGACCTCCCAACCGATCCAAGACGCATGCTTTTTAGGGGATTACTTTGTTCAAGATCAATGCATACTCACCCGTTCTTTGATAATATTGAAAAAAAAATCCTCAATATATTACTGCCATGTATAGTTGAAGCATACATCGTCAGAACCATTTAAGCAGTCAGTCGAATGAATAATAGCTTTATTCTGTCGCACTCGCCTAGACGATCAGTCACAATTGTTGACAAATTGCAATCCCTTACAAACGCGCGGAGATTAGCGACGCGCCAGAATCGATTAATTTTGACTACGGTTTTGTTAGTATCATGTACCGAACCGAACTAAGGGTCGCTCTCCCATGGTATTTTTAGAAGTCGGCTTGTCTATGGCTGTACTCCTCTTCAAAAAAAATGCTTTAAATTGCCTCTTCTGCTGTTGTTGTCTTCACATGGAAGAGTTTGGTGTGAGTGTAGAACGGGACTGCATTTAAACCGCTCGTTTATGCAATCATCTTCACTTTTTCAAGCAGTGGCAATAGTAAACGACGCCGTCAGCTTTCTCAAACCATAATACATAACGGTGGCGGAGCCCTGGATTTGTAAAAAAAGGCTTTTAGTTGCTCCTTCATGTAGTTTTAATATCAACATTCTGTTGAATTGATATACCCAGCGAGCATTCAGCTTTTAACTTGGTTATTTAGATAAATGCGGGCAAGCATTCATCCCCGCCTTAAATTTAAAGGAGAAAGTTCTTGCTTACTTCCTTCCAAAGGGTTTAAATTTAATCTTCATCTCGAGAATTACCGTCGAGCCTGTGCTGCCTTAGCTCTAGAGCATAAAGTTTGCTCGGTTTTTAGATACCGAGCACCGCGGTGCTCATGCCTTCTTAGCTGCAGGAAAGGTTGCGATTACAGCCCCCTCCTCAGGCCCGTATAGGCCAGAAAGCCTGTCGTGCAATGCGAAGTGCTCGTCCAATAGGTAAATAAGGATATTAACTATTCGTCTATAAACTTTGGTTAGCGTTAAGGTTCTTAATTTGCCCTTTCGAATGCTTATTACAGTGAAATTAAATTAGTAGCCGTGAGTTTTATCTAAAGTCTCTTTGAATATGCGTGCAGACACATGCGAGTCCCTCCCCATCGTGTTCGTCTTGGCTAAACTTTTAGTCTAAATGATAGTGCGTGTCGCCACCTTTGTCTTATAACTCGTTCTTTAATCGCTTCTTGACGTACTACGTGTTTGTCGTGGAAAAAAATTCTGCGACTGGGTTCTTGTCTTGGCACTTGCAAGAACAAGTGTTTCATGCCCCATACACTTATATCTATACCCCGCACAAGTATTGGCATTGAACTGCAATGATTGTTGGTTTTACTAATGTCAACAAAGCAGCTCGCAACAATTTGTTGGGACCGGCAGCACATTGCTTGTTGTGATTAACATAATTTAGTTGTTTTCTTAGGGCTAGGTGAGCATTAATTTAGCTAAGAGTGCTGTCTTCGCTTTCAAACCTTTCGAACAATATACTGGGCACAAAGACACAAAGATCTCTCAACGGAAAAATGTATAGTATTGCCCTAAAACCCTTTTTGCCATATATATTTATTTACGAAAAGTAACAAATCAAGAAAAAAAGGTTAGAGCAAAGATCTATTGCATTATCATGTTCATCTCGTCTTCCTACTCCGACTCTTCGTCCGAGTCCTCACGCTGACGTTTCTTGGTCCGACGAGCGGTCTTGCCAGTAGGTGGGGTGCCGTACTCCTTGTTAGCATACGACATCTTCAAGCCTTCTATGCATTTTCTCATCGATTTTTTGTGTTCCACAATCGGAGCCGGATAGTCTTTTCCGATGAGGCACCCTGCATCTTGCTGTTCCCTTTTTGGAGCCTTCCAGGGCGCATAGATATACTTGGCAGGAAACTTCTTCAGGATTGGAATGTATTTTTTGATAAAAAGGCCTTCCGGATCCGACTTTTGGCCAAATGAGATTGGAGAGTACACACGAAAGTAGGCCGTGAAAAAGTAGCTGCTGCTGAGCCAGAGCCAATTACCAGCATTTACACTCCAATCGTGATCAATAAGTCGCTCTTGAAAGACTTCGAGCCCGCGTACCCATGAGATGTAGAGATCCCCTCGGGTCAAGAAGCACGCGACTGCGTGACGGGCCAAATGATGCATCCAGCCTTCTTCTTTCAATTGAATCATGATGGCATCAATCCACGGAAATCCAGTTCGTCCATCTCTCCACGCTTCAAATTGCGAGCGAGCAAGCTTGTCATCGTCACTCATGTCCTTTTCGTGCTCTGGAATCGTGTGGTACCGCCAATTGACTTGTAAGCAAGTTGGACTCTCTTCCATCTTGTCAAAGTAAGGATTGTCATGGCCGTGGCAATGGTAAAAATCACGCCACAGAAGCTGGCCAATCAAACTCACAGGTGGCTGCGAGCCTTTCTTACGACGTTTCTGAATGTCTTGCACACGATGATAAAAAATCCGTGGACTGAGGCATCCATAAAACATGTACGGACTAAGTACCGTCGTCGATGGATTTGGCGGTGGCTGCGCAGGCGACGTTTTTGGTTTCTCAAAACGAGCCACTCGGTCTTCGTCCTTACAATAATTGTCAAGTGTCTCCAGAGCCTTTTGCTCGCCACCATAGATAAACGAGTGTTTCTCTGGAGCTTCGTAATCAAAGGACGCTAGATCTGGCACCGTAAAGTCATGCTTTGGCCCAGCAATCTGTTCCATTTGCTTCTTTCTCTCTTCCAGATCATCGTCATCGTCCGACGTACCACGATCCTTCCAGTAGTCGACCACAAATTGGTACAACTCGCTATGTTTTCTCATGGAAGAAACCAGTTTGTCCGGCGCTGGCAGGGGCTCGGAAGGTGTCGGTTGCTCTCCCACAGCCTTTAAAAAAGCCCGGTACGTTTTTGGAGCCTTGTTCGACTGACAAGAAATCACTTTGTCCAAGTCATAGAGATTGTACCCCTTACTCACATGCGTCTCGATTCCCAAACTCTTGGCCAATGCCAGAGCATCGTTGTCGCGTTTGACTGCATAAGGTTCACACACTCCATCAAAGAACAAGTGCGTAATGTTCCACGCAGGCAAAAGGCGTTGAAGCACTTGCACACCGTCCCCCTTTGCCACTACGAGCTCCGATCCAAGCTCTGCTAATGCCTTGGACAAGGCTTCGACGCTTTCGAGCACAAACTGAAAACGGTGTGCACCACAACGCATAATCTGGGGCCGGTGAGTAATGTACAGTGGAATTAGCTCCACATCGTCTTTGTCCTTGTGCTTCTTGATCAGCTGTAGTGCTGCGTGTAGCGCCAGGTTGTCATGGAGACGCAGATCGCGTCGAAACCACACGAGCACCTTCATTAAGACTTGATCTTTAAAAGTCACTGCAAGCTGCTCCGTTGCATTCCTCAAGTGGAAATAGACCATCCGTTTTTCATGATGGGAGATATCACAGTTGCTACTTCACAATGGCTTCATATTATGTGATGTACCCACAATTGACGTGCACCACATTCGGCCCCTAGTGAAGAAATCATATCTCTATGTCAAGCTCGTCGGGAGAGCAACGCGTAGCGTTCCGTTCCACCGCTGTCGTCACTGGTTTTGAGGGAAAAATTGAATGCGTGACACACTATTCCTCACGCGTCGTCATTGGCTCCAAGGATGGTCGTCTCGTCATGTACGACACACGCAAGGGCACGACCACGTCGACAGCTTCGTACACGTTTCCACATGGCCATCGGGTCGAGCAGTTGCTAGCCGTGCCTCACATTCGCATGCTCATTGTCGTGTCAAATGGTGAAGTATCCGTGCATGGCGCCACGGACCTCAAGCCTCTCGACTTTGATTTTTCAAAAGTAAATACGTACAAGGTGCGACTTGTCTGTGTCAACCAACGGGGTCCTCCCCATTTCCGTCTCGGGGTGGCAAGTTTAAAGAAAAAAGCCATTTCCATCTACCAATTTCACAGCAGTAATAAGAGCTATGCTTTCCTACGCGAGTTTAGTACGCAAGACATACCCGAAGCCATGGCTTGGTACCGAAACAAAGTCGTGGTCGGGTTTCGAAAAGACTATTTCTTACTCAACGACAAATCGGGGGATGCCACGCAGATCAATTCCCCGGGGATACAAGACCCCACAGTGTTTCCAGTCGTGAAGCTCCTACCGAAAGAAGAGATTCTCGTCGCTGTGATGGATCGAGTGGGTGTCTTTGTTGGCTTTACGGGGGATACGCTTCCAAAGAACTCACTGACGTGGTCCCAAAGTCCACAGCATGTGGAATTTTCGTCCCCATATTTGTTGGCATTGGTCCCACGAGTAGGTGTTGAAATCCATCGTGCCAGTGATGGCGCACTTGTGCAAACAATGCCGCTCACTCGAGCCGTGTGCATGTTTGGCAACGGTATGAAGTGGGATATGGAGCCACGACAGAGCGGAGATAGTGAAGACGTCATTTTGGTTGGCGTTAGAGAGTCAAGTGGAGTCTCGAGTGTCATGAAGATTGACCCAATGCCCGTAGAGCAACAGGTGGGCGAACTCTTGGATCGCGGGCAGATTGATGAAGCGCAGAATCTCGTACGAAAGTCCATCTCGTCATTATCGAGTGACAAGCAACGCAGCAAGATTAAACGCTTTCAACGTCAAGCCACAGTGGCACTCTTGCGGCGACTGGAGTTTGACCAGGCTTCAGACTATATGTATCGTGCGGCAATTGAACCGTGTGAGTTCATCGCCTTTTTCCCCAATTTTCAGTGTCCCTCCTTCGCGTACGAACCGTCCGTATTAAAACCTGAGGTACTGCCACGTGGCAGCAGCTCGACGCCAGATATCACGTCGGTTGTGCAAGAGCTTTTATCATCTCCGCGGGCTACATTAAACAACGAGATTGCTACAAGCAGCGCTGCGGACCTCGTCAATGCTGCACAAAAAGCGCTTCTCAAGTTTTTGACACAATACAAGAAACACATGCGAGACAAGGTGCGTGCACGTGTGCAAACCACTTCCTCCACCCGTGGTCGGTCGAATTCAAACCCAAAAGATGCACGTCGCATTGAAGCGATTGATACGGCGCTTTTTCGTCTTTACGTTCACTTTAAACGGTACAAGGACCTGCTCGCTTTGATCCAAGAGCCGAATCCAGACGTTGAAGGCCCGCCAGGATCTCTTGGAGGCTGCGCGCTTGAGCTGGAATCGTGCCGATCACTGTTGATCAAGCAAAAGTTGTACTACGAAGCAGGTCAGCTACTGTGTGCTCACCAAAGCTACGACGAAGCTCTTGAAGTATTTGCACTCTTGCATCATGGTGAATACAAACAGCGTGGGGGTTCGAGCAACTTGCCAAAGTCTCCGATCGAAGCTGCGATTGACGTACTTATTATGATACCCGAGTCAGAAAGCGCTTTTATCTTGAAACAATCGATCTGGATCATCAAGGCAACGTCTGCGAAACAGGCCTTGCGTATCTTTACAGAGCACCGACCGCCATTGCCGTCGAATGATGTTGTCGCACATTTACGAGAGCATTCAAACGACCCGGCGATTGTACAACGGTATTTAGAGACTCTTGTTAAGGCAAACGGGGAGGCGGGAGCAGTGCTGACAAGTGCAACGTCAACCGCAGCAAACGACGGCGGCTTTGGCGTTGAGGGTAGTACTAGAAGTTTAAATACTTTTGCCGACCCTGCTGCAGGAGTAAATGACAGCTACAGTAACTTCTTGGCTGGTGACAATGATGACGACGATGAGCTTTTGCGGGGCTCGGACGGTGCAGCGGGATCCATTGTGGTAGACCCTCACCACACTCGCTTGGCATTGGAGTATTTGGAAGAAACACTGCGACTTGTAGCCAAGGGTGAAGTGCCTTCTAAATCGCAACCGGGAAAGGAGCCTGGAAAGCTGGGAGAGACGCGTAAGCGGCTGCTAAAGTTCCTCAAGTCAAGCTCTTCGCGCTACGACGTGGCGCCGCTTGTCAAAAAAATCAGGGGCAAGCCGCTGTACAACGAGTTTGTTATTCTCTGTGGCCGTGGAGCACTGCACGAGGAGGCTGTGACTTCGCTGGTCTATGAGTTAAACGATCTGCGCGGAGCCGAAAGCTACTCCATCAAGTATGGAGCTCGTGCGACGTCGCTTCGAGCGTCATTGGGATCTATCAAGAAGACTGGAGCTGTGGAGCGCAATGATGCTTTGCTTGAACTGATTAAAATCTGCTTTTCTCCTCGTGATGAGTCCAAAAGGTCAGCATTTAATGACTTTGGGTTTCAACTTCTCGGGCGTCATGGCAAGAGCCTCGACAGCTCTATGGTCTTAGAGATGGTGCCAGCAAGCACACCACTGTCCAAGCTAGGCGAATACTTTGCTCAGGCCTTGCCACACAGTGCCCACAATGTTCGCGAGATGAGCATCATCAAGTCGCTGTCCAACGTCTATAATCTTCAAGTTCAGTGCGACCGCGTCGAGCGATTGACTCAGAGTGTGCAGGTCGATCCCAATACGCTGTGCCCTGTGTGCCATAAACGCATTGGCGACATTGTCTTTGCTGTCTACCCGAATCGCAAGGTCGTGCATTACAATTGTACCAACAGCAATCTTCAGCTATGTCCTGTCACGGGCGAACGCTTTTTATGAACACACGGCACGAACGATAGCAGAAGCGTAGGCATAAGCAAAGAAGTGCGGGCGAAACGTTAATAGACTTCTATGACACACGGTCTGTACGCACCAACTTGCCATTAGCGTCGTCTGCGTGACGTCTTAATGTCTAGAATGGGGCCAAGCTCGCGTTCTTTATCCGAGAACGCGTCGCAGACCTTGAGATGGTCGTCGATACTTTCCTTTGATTGGACAAGGAACATGTGTGCACAAGCTGACACTGCCTGGCCCAGCTCGTCATAGACGTAGTCAGCAAACGTCATTTGCTTCTTTTTGTCAAGGGAAAAAACTTTGCCAGCTTCCAGACGTCCTGATGCAATCCATTCTGCTTCCTCTTGTCTATTTGGGTGTGCGAGTACGCATACGTCTTGGCCTTTGAGGTGTTTGCACATTCGCGTTTGAATCAGTCTCCTCAACTTGAGATAGGAACGGCTACCCGTTGATAACGTGGACGAAGCTGGTAGCTCTACCTTTTGCTTCTTTGCCACACAAGAGCTCGAACTTTCAGTCTTTTGTCTCTTGAACACTCGCGAAGTTCTTGGTGGCGAAGCAGCAGCTTCGGTTGGTCTTGGACTTGCTGCAGGCGATGATAAACCTGGTGCTGTAACCGGCTTTGCCACGATCCGATGAGTATACTGTGGCGTCGCGTGACTCGCTAGAGTTGTCGTAGTGGCTACCCCCGGCACCTTCATGGTTGTTAACCTCGGGTGGCATTGAGCCACAGCCTCTCTAAGTACCCGCGCATCCTCTTCGCACTGTTCCGTCTCCATCTTGGCTGACAAATGCATTAATTTATTAAAACTTGCGACGTTCTTGCTCATCTTCTTTCGTTGCTTCTCATACCCCATCAGCGCCTCTTTGTGGTCCTTATAAGTCCCGATAGTCACGATCTGATTGCCCAGTGAGAGATTGCAAAGCCATGTTGGGTCGCTATCTGTACTTTCACTATGAAGAAGTGTGACTTCTTGAAGCCCAGGAATATTGGAAAGCGAGCCTAAGATGACCGAAGTTCCGGCCTCATTGGCGACCTTCACGACGCGTTCCTGAACTTCTTTTTCACCCTCCGAGACAGTAAGGCGGTCTAAAAGGCGCACCACTTGCTGTTTTACGTCCGCAGATTCGGCAGCGCGCTCCAGCTGCTCCAAATCCAGCAAAAATGCATTGGCAGAGCCGTATTGATACGAGTTTAGACGCCACAACATCAAGCGACAGTGTTGCGCGTAGCGGTTGTGCGAGAGCTCAGATGCCGACTGTTTTAAAGGCTCAAGCGAGGAACGTACGGATGGAAAGGCAGATACAGCAAAGGGTGGCGGGAGCAGCTTCAGAAGCGCCGAGAAATCGTCCCGCAAGCGTTCATTCAGCGCCACGACGTCCATGGTATCAGAGGAATCTCAAGGCGCAACGTAAGAGGTCTAACACGCAACTTATACCCAACAAAGACTATATAAAAATGCTGGACGTTAAAAAATCCAATAATAAGTGCAACTTAAGTTCCGTTTACACGTCATATCTTGAGGTCGTTCTGGGTGTCGTCGTCTGTGGTAACTTAATGCCCGTGGCTCTCCCCGAGCTAAAACCATGAGGCAAGACAGATGATGTAGACGACATGGCCTGTGTGGCATCAATCGTCTGGATCTTGGACGAGTTGGAAGCAACCACTAGAGCGGTGCCTGCGATAATCAGTAGCGAGCCCCCAATTGTGAGTAGCCCCGGGAAGACATCGACACCTACGGCCACGCCCATAAAAGTTGCTAGTATCGGCTCAACGAGCATGACGACCGAGACGACAATGGGGGCAAAGTATTTCATCACCGCCACATAGCCCAATGTACCCACGAGCGTACAAACAAGCACAATATAAGCTTCGGATGCCACACGGGACGGGTCTAACCAGCCAAAGAGACCAATTGTGGGATCTTTCGACACTTCAAACGGAATGTCCAGCAGTAAAAGCATTGGGATGATCAGCAATGCAAGCAATGTAAACATGCCGACAAATAAAATGCTAATTTCCAGTTCAGTCCGTAACTTTTTGGCTGTAATGAGGTACAAAGCGCCGCCAATTGCTCCCACGAGTGCGACGAGATCTCCAGCTAGTGACACTGGTTCCGCTTGAGTGCCCGACGACGACTGTTGCGATTCCAACGTCGTAAGCACTCCACCCATCACACCGATGGCAGTACCCGTTCCTTCAAACTGCGAGACATATCGTCCAAGGAGCAGACGTCCCACGACCATCAACAGCGAGTGGCAATTGTTAAATATGTACGCGTGGTCAATCGACGTATGCGATAGCGACCAGAGGAACGTCATGAGAAAGACAGCGTAGGATATTGAGCACATTAAAAAGAGAACAAGATTTCGCGTTGAAAAGTGGGGCAGTCCTTGATCATAGAGTGCAGCACCAGCAAGCGGGATAAAAACAAGTAGCGACGCCGTCGTGCGCCAAAATAACTTTATGAACGGGTCCACATTTCGCTGCAGATCTAATGCCGCACCCATTGACGAGATTGTAAACAAAGCGGCGAGTAAGAGCACATAACCAACCACCGGTACTTGACGCTTGACAAGCAATTGCAATTCCATGTTTCCATTACGGAACTCAACGGTTTCCACGGCAATATCTCGTACATCTGTCGGCAACGAGGATAGACGGCGCAACAAGCCAGGGCGCTTGTACAACGAGTCACTGTCGGGTACTGCTAGCACGAATTGCTGCGATGTCTCCTGATCAGCACTAAGACCACCTTCATTTGCTGTCCCCCGTGGAAGCTCAATCAAATAGGCATTTCTCCCCATTGTTGGATCAACAGAGACAATAGGCGACTGGTCAAAAGGTATCGACAGCACAAACGAGTCTTCAGCTTGTTCTAGAAACGAACTTTTCTTACGCCGTAGTGATATGGAAGAATTTGAAGCGTGACGGTCATGACGTGATGGGGAACGTGCTCCTGACACATCAAGTAATGGTGTTGATTCATGCGGCTGAGTAGACGATCGGGTGGATGTATCATCCACTTCCTGGAGCTGGGTAACGCCTACTACATACCCTTCAAACACGTCAGCCGACTGCCGAACATGGGCATCAACGGCGCGTAACATGGAGTCATCATCTGCAGTCGAGACAGCCAAAAACACATTCTTTCCGCTAGAAGTCGATGCCTGGGCAGTCGACTTCTCAGTTGGCTCTTTAGCAACAAACACTGGCCACGGCGACAGTAGCGCAATACTATTTTCTGCCTCAATCGCATCTAATTGCGCTTGCGTCTCGATACTCAACCATGTATCGCCCGCGGTCTCTGTGTATTTTAGCCCGTAACTCGGACGTAACACATTAAGCGCCTCTGCTAATGAAAATTTAGGTTTTTCATACGCCAGCATCTCTAACGCAGCAAACAGTCTTCCTGTTGTTAAAAACAGACCTGCATCAATGGCGTCCAGCTGCTTCAGGTCGCGTCCAATCTTACGGATTGTCCCATTCGTCGTGTCAATCAACACTTTTCCAGCCGTCGATGGCAAATCCTTTAGTTTTCTCAAGTCAGTATCCACCAGGACACAAGCAACACATCCGTCCAGCTCAAAATGAGCCATTCGACTAATGATCGCACGGTCAAAGATATGATCCGCCGTGTGGATCAAAAAAGGTTTGGTAAACATTTCTCTGGCCGACAACAACGTGCGTGCGTGTCCATAAGGCGTCTCTTCGCCAAGATTGAGAAATTCAATCTCTAATTTTGAGTATACAAAACTGCCTTTTACGTGTTCCATTATCTCGTGCCCAAAGTACGAAATGATAATGACAACTCGTTCCATTCCTGCAACAAATAATTGGGCCAAAATATGCTCAATAAGTGTATATTCACCCAGCAGAAGTAGACACTTGGGTGTGTACGAGCCGTCCAGGCACATGGTGCTAGAAGCCGCCGTCAATAAAACCTGCTTCACACCTTCGTCTGCAGGCTTTGCGGGTGACGGCGTCCCTTGACTGTACAAGATCGACGCATCCTCTTGATCTTCGGGTGACTTGCCAACGGCTTCAAATGGCACTTCCTGACCACGGTTCACTACCACGCCTTGCATGTCAACGGCATCGTCGGATTGCATACCACGCACCAATTCCAGCTCTGGAATGTGCGCCAGCTTACTGAGCTTGTGCAGGTCTAGTGCGTACACATTTGACGGCACTTCAGTGTCAATTTGAAGCCGTTCGCGCCCTTCCATTACTACCTACTTTTTGAATTGTGGACGAGATGGGATTTGCAACAGTCGGGTCAAGAAATTCAAGATATGGACATTATACAGGTTGAGTAGTGTGGCCCACCGCAAATTAAAGAGAAAAAAATTGTCGAACTTTAATTGGGCAAATTGGGCAATGGAGTCCTCCGCTTTTTTATTGTAATTGTCCGGCCTATAAAACGACAATTGGCTGCTAAAAGTAACATATTGCGTTGACTTGTTTGAATATCATTGACTCTCAACTCTAGTTCAATCTTCATCCTGATTCGTTCCCAAGGGCTTGCTTGGTAAAGCCAAGCGCTACTTGGTACGTAAACGAGAGGCCAAGGAAACCAATGCTGCATCCTGTCGATGCTAGCTCCACGCCTGTAGCCACAAATCCATTTTCAGACGCGTATTTGTACCACGACCTAAACACTTCTTTTGCTACTACGCTGATCTGGCGTGCGCCAATTTTTAACAAAAGAAACCACAATTTGGACATCTACGCGAACAAAAACGAAAAGTGAGAAATTAGAACGAGAAGGCAAAAAAAAATACAGTCTTGATTCCATTTCACCTGGATAAAGTTGGAGCACAACTCTAGAGTCAGCTTTGTGTGCTCTGGATAATACTTTTCAAACAAAAGTGCCACCGCGACCATGCATGCCATAGGAATCTATCACATACAATAGTTAATGGACCACACTATACCATAGCTTTCTACAAATTCTCACGCACCGCTAATCCAATAAATGGAAAAATTGCTGCAGTAAGTGCTCCTGTTAGAAACGGATGATCCACTGCTTGTTCCCGTGTTCGGTGATATAGATCCTCCAAGCATGTCCTCAACACTGCTGCACGTTGTAGCTTTCTGCAACTTTTTGCTTTACTTTGTCGTTCATTTGACATCAAACTCGATCCTTTCTCTCCATCTTGTTCCTCTACGATTTCCTCGATCGATATGTGGTCGCTGCGATCGCTAGCAAGTCCTTTTCTGCGTTCTTCATCTCCCAATGAAGTGAAGAGCGATTGGCCTGCATCCAGCAGCCTCTGTGCAATACCAAGTGACAACTGTGCCGCTACCGCCAGCTCGTCTTGCGTAATTGTACTGATTGCGTGGTCCACCATCGTGCACATGTTCTCGACAAGTACCATCACGTTGTGCACGTTCTTCTCATCCGACGAAATCACAAGCATCGATCTTGCGTCTCGATGTGTCATCAAAGTATCGTCACTCTTTTCGGGACCACCATTGACCATGAGCATCTGTGACTTTTGCAGTGCCTCCGACATCTTGGCGTCCGCTTGCGTCACGTGGTAGCAAAGCTCGCGCATTTGCTCCGGGTCCTGTAAAATTGTACTCACATTCTCACCTACGCTACGCAAACTTTCCTGTGTCGCAGACACGGCGTTGGCTAATTTAGACATCACTTCATCCACACTGAGTTCCTGTACCGCCGTGTTGGCGTCCGCGCAAATCTGTGCCAACAAGTCAAGGACCGTTGCGTTGGCGGCCGCATTTTCGCGTGGAGTAGCTTCAGCCGAGTGACAATCATTCTGAAAAGGTCCACACTGTTGAAGCAAAAGCTCCATGGCTTGAGTCTGCGCGCGGTCACGCTCTTTCATGGACGCCATTGTGGTGAGAACGCACAGATTTTGTTCTTAGTTTTTTAAAATATTTGCAGCATAAAGATGAACCATCGTTTGGTACTTTATATTTTTGGCAATGCGAGCTTTCCCAATTCTCAATTTGCACGAGTGCATAAGAGATGGCTATCGTTGCGAAAGCCTCGTTGCGCCGAGTTTGCGGTATCTCGAGCCTAACCAT
The DNA here is from genome assembly GCA_003676415.1 of Plasmopara muralis. Lineage (NCBI taxonomy): Eukaryota > Oomycota > Peronosporomycetes > Peronosporales > Peronosporaceae > Plasmopara > Plasmopara muralis. Next base: position 272,598 of record RCHQ01000009.1, read on the forward strand.
GCCCTTTTTGCTACTTTACTTGCCTTTTGCACTCTGTGTCTACGCCTTTCGCATGGAATTTATAGTGCATACGACATTTTGAACGCGAGGACCTCTAAAGGGGTTCACGGGCTTTATTTTTTAGTGGGACTGCAATTGCAATACGCCGTGTTTTAAGGCAACGCTTTGGGATACGTGGCTCACGATTAAATATCTCGCGAAAACCTCAAAGCTTGCGGTGGCTCTTAAAACGTATAAGTCACCCGCGTCGACCCTAGACCTTAATCCTTTAGTAACTTATCGCGTCAAGAAAAAAATTCATACAAGAATCAAACACAAAAAGAATGAAAAATGGATCCCAATTTTCAACTTGACCACCTTTTCGCGCCAATCTCACCCCTCGCCGCGAGCGTAATCGAACTTGCCTCATCAAACTTCGATGCGCCCAGATGCAAAGTGCTTTAGCTGGCTCTCTCACCAGTTGCGCCGTTGAAACCATCAATCCTATGACCCAAAGGGAATATCCGGCAGGTTTGCTTTGTAGACTGGAAACATACTTTTGGCCGCAATTTTGAAAAGACGCACGATAAGCTAGGATTTTTTCGTCATTCCTGATGCGAAAGGTCGGCTAACCTGCGCGTCTTACGACATGGCTACCAAAATATGCCCTGTTTTGGCGGTGCCGCAATGAAAAGTACCAATTTACACAACATGACTCCCAGTACCTTGTAAATTTGGTAAGACTTTTAGATGAAAAACCGATCGCATTACCTTTGATTGGTTTGACGACCTCCCACGAGTCTTAATTCAAAATACTTGCACATGAATTTATCCACTTGCAAGTACACCATTAACATCGCACATGAAGAGGCTCCCAATATTTTTTACACCACCAAATGAGTTTTTGCGAAAAAAAGTACTCGTCCCCAGACGATGGCATGATTTATTTCCACTCATGTTTATTAATCATAAGGTGGCATGATACAATTTGATAATTCTTTCGAACCGTGCGGCCACAAATCAGCCGGTATGATCTCAAAATATCGAGCTATTCAAAACTAGATGCTTTAAGAAGAAGCTCTTTAATATAGTCTCGGCGCCAAATTCGTAAGGCAGCCGAGTCTCCCAACACAGTACAATATTGATAAAAATAACTTAGTGTCAACTTCGAGTAGTCTACCGCATTCGCGGGTAGTGACGACAATTCGATTTCCGATTTTGACATTAAAGCTACTGGCGATAATAACTGCTCAAACTTTGCTATCGACCACCCCGGAAAGGACAGAGACTTTAATTGTCGCGCTTTATCGACTAGTTCCAAATCCATGTCTGTAAAAACATATTCCAAACATTATCCACTTATATAATTGGATGGCGCAATAAGAGTTAAGCAAACTACTACTAATTATAACCCGCTGTGGCTTAATAATCTAGACCATGAAGCATCACACTGGTAATTTTCTTTTCAAACTCTGTCAATCGGCCCATAGTGAGACTTGCATTTGCCATACAAAATAGATTCTGGATATGTCTATGTTATAACCTCGTCTGATGTTAGCTGAGAAGTCGAATCTATGGCACAAGGTGAGCTGTACGACTCTGTCGACCCTTTTATTAAAATCCCTTCTGGACCAGCTGGTCACTTTTGAGTCATATCCGAAACTCATGCTAAAAATAATTTTGCAGAACGAAAAGCTTGATGTGCTCGTTCTTAATCGAGCGTTGTGCCGATCGTTAGCCTCCCGATAAGGCACTTTCGAAGCGAATAAAAGACTCTCAAAAAGCATTTGACTTTTCTTGCCACGAATGCAGCTAACGAGCCTCTTCGATGCCTTTTAGAATGCGGCAAACTAGCCTTGTAAGGGGCAATTAAAGCGCTTTTGTCTTTCTTTTCCTAGGATGCTGCTATTCATATATTAGCACTAACAGCTGTATCAAGGCATTGGTTGGAACAGATGAGAATCCGTAACGTCTCTACAATTCTGTTCTTACAGACCACGCCCTGTAGTTGTTTGGTCTTGGCGGTTATGCTATGGCAACCTTTTATAGTTTATAATTTAAATGGTGAGAGATATGAATTTGAGACATATATAATAAGCCTCGCTTTCTTCAAACGAGCTATCAAGCCGACTTGATTCGCCAACGCTTTTGCAAGTTTTTGGATGTATCAAGATCTGCTCTTGCTGTCGATTTATAGCCTTTTACTAGTCCCGGCGAAAAAAACAGCAACAATTGTACTGCGCAATTTTGACGACTCAGTCTAATATAATACGAACCCGAAATTCGATAACGACTACTAGAATAAAAGTCCTCATTCTTATATACTTGGCGGCGAAGGAATTCTTGCGTCCCAAAAATTCTGCAATGGTGGAAGTTCACTAACCCTAGCTTATAAAACATGATGGACGATTGTTTCGCAAGGGCGGGATTTTATCGTATATTGTTCGCTCATCTACCATATGTAAACCTTGAATCTTGGTCTAAGCAAACACATCTCACTTAGCTGTATGGTCTTATTGAAATTAGGTGCTCACGTCAAGGCGGCAATTAGGAACCCACCATGGTTTCAGCAATGTGAGGACATCCACTACGAGCTTGGATATTATTACCAATATGGGTCCAGCCCACATATTCTGGATGCTGAGACCGTATCTGCTAAAGTAAGGAATGTTTAAAGCGAAAACATGCATCGGACATATAATGATATCTGCTACTTTATGCTTTGAAAAAAAGCTGAGCGTCATTTTACACTGGCGATTGGATTAAAATATGCTTTTTTAGTCAAAATTCACGTGGCATAAGCAAATAACTGATTCACAAGAAAGGTGGTTGCTCAAAATAAAATGTACGCTCATATTTTAGTACAGTCGATTTTGTATCAAAATTCTGGCATTCCGATTTACTTGCGCTTTTGAAGGATACCAATCTTTTGTGTGAACTCGGTCGGTAAATTGCTTTACGATGCATCTTAGATATCTAAGATTTCCGTAACATGCGCAATTCATAACCCCAGCTGGTGACATTTGCTACAAGCGTTTGGCATTGTCAGCTAGAAGGCTTTGGACTTCGCTTTTTATCTCTGAAATTCAGCAGAAGCATCAGTCGTTATGTTTGGACATTTTTTGTGCAGGTCAATATTAATATCACTCGCTTGCAAAATCGTTTTTTGGAGATGGGCATTGCTAAGACGGCATATCACTTCGCCTTTTCCATAAAAATTGCTATCTTTCATCAATTGTTTCTTAGATGTAGAACAGTATTTATCACATTCTCAGCGTCAACTAACATGTAGCTAAGAGAAAAAATGACGATATACCCAATCTGATCCTGAGCGTTGACCGAGTTCAATTTACTTCATAAGTTACACAGCTCTTGGTCTCGTGTTACAAACAACAAAGAGCACGCCACGTTTCTGGGCATTTTGTTGCGACACGGCTCACTGTCGTATAATAGTAATTTTCATGCTGCTCACCACACAATAATGGTAGACTGTTTGGCTGGCGAGACCGTAGCACACGCCGAACAACAATTTTTTTCTTGCTTAATAAGGATAGCTAAGGTAAAAAGCACATTAAGCCATATTATGGTGGTGTGAATAATTCAATAAGCTGCTCGATTATGCTGCGGCCATACAGCTCCCTACAATAAACAAGGTTCGGCGAATGTAACAAGGTTAGCTGGATTTTGATGAGCCGCTGCTTAAAAAGAGTGGTAAATTTTGGTGCGCGACAAGCATCACTAGTTTCGCATACTACAGCTTCTTGGAAAAGTATACTTTCCGCCGAGACTACAAAAGTGGTTATTGTACATCCTGATTTATATTGGCAAAAGAATAAATGATGAATAGCTTTTAAACTCTATAAATCCTTCAACAACAATCTATTCTTCACTCTCATTTTCTGAGCACTAAGAATAGTAAATGGCTGCCATCGGAAGATGAAATTCCTTTTTTGTACGCCTCCTCTCTCCAAGGTGCTCTGTGACCTAGTCACATCTAGCAGTACATCTAGACAATGTTCCGCCTGCTTGGGAAGGCTGACTTGCTCGGTCGACTTGCTGCCTTAAATGGCGACTGAGCTGCAGCGTTTTTTCTCTTAAGCCCTTTGAAGCATACCATGGCCATGGGGCCTTACGACTATTTTATAGAAATCAATTAGCACAGACTCACTTAGCTCTGGTTGTAGCTCCTACGGTGGGGTCTAAGCCCGAAAAACATAGTGATTCGGTCTTCTGTTTCTGGAAAAACCTAGTTCTAAATGGGATATGGTTAGGAGCGATCGAAGTTACGCGGTGAAAGCGCTCTCATACCTATCCAAGGCTTGGCACTTAATTTTGCTGAAGTGTTTCATGTTCTTGACATTCATGAAGTAAGCTGTGGGAGCAGGATTTTGCGCTCTGTCAGTAGTTGTGCTCTCTTGCCCGCAAGAAGAGAAACCGTAACCTTCCTGTATATCGACAGACCTTATCATTAGGGTGTCACCTTTCGAATAAGCCAATGTGACTGTTTCTGTGGGCGGCCTAATTATAGGCTCGCTTTGATCCCAATTCTCTGAAGAGGCGGTTTTAATAAGAGCACAACCACAGACAGGCTTGAGCTTCTATATTATCTTATATCTTCAAGGCGCAGAGTAGTAGTGCCCGGTTCGGGTCGGTAAGCGTTGTCGTGCAAAATTGCTTTGACTGCTGTTGAACAAGACAAATGATTTGTGACTATCTCAATTGAAGTCGACATAAGAAACCTTCGACGCGCCCAAGATCTTCAATGGATTACAAGTATTAGCTGTGCTTTTAGAACCATGAAAACGCTGGTCACTGATGAAAGCGAGGCGCCTAATTGAGCAAGATCTAGGCCCTCATGATAGATGCTCCACTGACATACACCGTAGGGTCTTAAGCCTTTAAAGCTTGACATCTCACGAAGAAGGACCCAATAGCGATCAACGGCTGCTTGTGCGCGCAAGCGTGTAGCCCATGTTGACTCTGGCGCGTCACGAAACTTTGCTCATCGAAATGCAAGTGCCGCCATCTCGATGAGGACAGCTGTTAGTTTGAGAGGTAGCAACGGAAATAAATCAGATTCGAATCGATTGGGTGAAAAACCGGTTATAGACGTATGAAACAATGATCGGCGGTCTAAGACCTAGCTAAGAAGTTTGAGGATTTCGACTGCACAAAATCATTTTTTGTTCTTGGCATGGACAAAATAATGCCTGAATTAAAAACAAACCTGGCAAACTTCTATGCGTATTAATGTGTAAAAAGTGCGAGCCGTGGATCGTTTGGCAGGTCAAAGACGTAAATTTCAGTCACCTAATTTCACACAACAGGGCTTGAATATTACATGCTGCCACCCTTATTTCGTGACGTGGGATCCGATATCGATAACCAGCTTTCACCGAAGAAAGGAAGAGACACGAAAAAAAATTAGTACCAGATACAAATGATTGCGCTACAAAGCAATTAAAGCTACCACAAGAGCTGTATGGGCCTATTGATGTCATCTTCGCCATTAAGGCAGGGAACAGCATGGTGTCAGAGTCTAAGACCCCGCACTCTTTCCCGACATTGTGTGTTTGGAAGCCAAACAAATAGTAGCGGCCAATACAGGCTTGTAATAAGCTAAACTGTGCAGCTCTCTGCACAATCAGCCATTCCAAGAAAATATGAAGAAGTCAGATAAATGGCTGGCACGATGCTTACAGTATTTAGCTTTTTAGTTTTCATTGCCCATACATTGATGCCACAATAGCTATCAAACTTCCCGGCGTCGCTTTGCGCTGTTACTCACATTTCTTTTACCATTGAAGGCCCAATTGGTTCATGTTGGCCACCGTTTGCAAGCTCTATAGATCACGGGGGTCCTTTTTTTGCCAACACTGGCGATATGTCTTTGCGGTAGAAGATTTTAAAGTGCTTAGCAGCAGCCACCTGAATTGAACGACCTTGAGAAATTGAGTGCTGATATGGTTCGGCCTAGACCAGGTTCTTAAAAATACGTGATAAATTGTTGAGATCTAACCACTTTTTCAAGAGGCTTTGCAGATCTTGTCATTTAGTTGATTGAATAGAAAACTATTAAATGGTTTGAGGAAAGAGTGTTAGGGTGTCGAAACCCCAGAGCGTAATAAAAGTAAAGGATAGCGTAAGCTGTCTGAGTCAGGAAATGCTGCGAGTTTTGGTTTGCGGCTTGGCACTATCGACCGATTATGAGCCCTCGTGGTGAAATTATTAAGTTTGAGCCCATATGTTGGTACCTGAAAGATGGTGAACTATGCCTAAGTAGGGTGAAGCCAGGGGAAACTCTGGTAGAAGCTTAGTCAGCATTCATATCATAATACAACGCTTTGTCGCTTCAACTTAACGCGTTTGGATAATATAATCAAATGTATATACTCGTCAACAAATCCACATCGCATCACAATAATATTTCGCGTCAAAGTTTTACGCTCGGGGAACTACCCCAATTGTAGTCACTTATCAGTTTTTAAAGCCACCTCACACGCCGCTTCTGAAAGCAAGCGATTATTCTGGCTTAACCGGGCGAGGCAAAGCCGCTAGTCGTCGTTTGTGACGCTGTTGTAAACGCCGTCACTTAAGCATTATTTTGATTCGATGAGTATAGTCATACGTGATTAAACTTGCTCCAGCTTCAGTAAATCAGGGCTACGGATTACCTTGTACAAGACAAAAAGATGATTGACATGTATAAAAATCCTGATACATTTCCTAGATACTTAGTTCCGTGGGGTCTGGTGGTTAGCTACGCCACAATCACCCCAAATAATTGCAAGATGACTTTCATTTGCTAAATATAACTTCTGTACCGTATACAAAGCCTAAAAAACTCAGTGTGCTAGCCAATTTTTGAGCCTCGTTAAGGTTTAATACACAAGCAGGGCTTAAATCTTTATTGACGAACACAATCATCTGTCATTCCGATCTGGATTCAATATTTAATCCTTTATTGCAGGCGAACATGCTAAAGTTGAGTTGCTGTCTCGACAGCGATTCCAACTGCATCACTTTGAGCGGGCTGCAACTAACTTGATTGGTAGATTAGCCAAGTCCATTTTCTAAATGACGAATACTTGAGGCCCGATCTACTTCCGGAGGCACAGGATGCTTAAATGAGAAATTATTGCGGGTGTTAATTGCCTTATATGTATGGGCTGAAATACTCAAGAGCTGCACTTACTCTGTAATGAGTAGATGCTCGGGAAACCAGCAGAAAACCGGTTTTCATACCGAAGCCCATTTATCGACTTTGCTATAAGTTGGTCGAATTAATTTAGCAGGACAAGGATATGATTGCAATCAACTAAGCTAAGAACTAAATCGGGAAGATCTTGCGGAAGCATACATAGTATTTTTATATAAGGTGATAAATTACTGCTTGATAATAAGAAATCTACCGCTCAAAATTTCGAGCAAAATACCTCATCGCTTCATTTGATCTTAAAATGTTTTGGTCGGCGTATGATAACAACGTGCCAAGCGTTTTTTCTCGGGCAAATATTGAAATGCACGCCGACTTAAGCCTTCTCAAGACATTGAAATATTCCGAAAAAGGTTGTTTTACTTGAAGAGACGATCAAGCTTTTTTTGAGTAGTAAGCTCCACACATCTTGAGATACTAAAACCTTTAGTAAAGATTCTGAAATCTTCTTAGCGCAATGTTTTGAGATTTAATATGTCTATCATAGGCGAATTAAATCACATCCTTTACCTTACTAATTATGTTCAGTCCTTTGCGATAGTAAACTGGTCAAACACGAGAGACTTAACATTAAAAGGATTTCGAGCCTATCCATCACTCAAATCCGATGCATTCGTGCTTTATAGCGGTGCAATCGCGATCGCTGTCGAGGATATACTTACTGGACTTTGGCTGCCTCGTCTGGGAGAAAGAATCGTATTAAAGTCTCCAGCTAAAATTTAGACTGATTTTCATTGTATTACTGACAGTAAGGTTAGCCAATTGAGCTTTTGATCTGTTTTTGTGGGCTAAAACATAATCTGGATCCCGCAAATACGCACTGGCAAGCACATTAAGTTTGCCAGGCTTGTAATTGGCACAAAAGCCTGGGTTAATTATCTTGTCATTCATTGGACAAGTAGGGCGATTTTACCGCCATGCTAAAAAAAGGCGGTCTAAAAGCTTGGAGCTCAATAAAGCTATGAAGCTTTAACATCAAAGACAGCCTCTATCGCGCTAACTCTGTGGGCAGCGAGGTAAAAAAGGGTCGTCAAGAGAAGCTTCGTTCAGGCGAAGAAAAAAACCTTCATCTCCGACTATGGGACGTGACCCACTGAGCAACAATCATGGTGAAAATCTTCGCTTATATTTTATCCACCAGAGGACGAGGGCTCCGGAATGTTGCGCGCACGTGAGGCGGCGGCTTGTGTGGGCAAGAAGCGCCTTGTCAAGACCTTTAATCACAGCAATACCAGACGCTCATCGAGCAGTGCAAGGCGCCTCCACTTACACGGGATAATTTAAAGCATACATGTCTATGAGCAACGATTGCGCTCGGTTATATGTTTAGCCATTGTGCAGGTCGCTCGTGAAGTGATAGACAAACTGGCGCACGCAGAAGGATTCGTATTACGCGTTAAAAGAACGTGCCGAGTGGGAATCGTGAGCAAATACCGATGTCGAAGTTTTGCAGTACGGTCTAGGAAGATTATAAAAGGCTGCGGTAATGTAGCGCTAATTTTACCATAGGACACACAAACCACAACTGTCTAATATATATATTTAAATGATGCTTCTCTCAAAAATTAATTTCGAGTTGTGTAGACAAATTATAGGTAGTTGGCCAATTTAGACGGTGTTTTATTTACAATTTTTAATAAAAAGATCGTTGCAGTTAATCAGAAGCCGAACATGAGATGACCCAGGGGTTCCGTATTTATTAATAGGGCGCCTAAACCCAAAAACTGAGCATTTGATGGTGCAAGCGAAACATTTACGTAGGCACCCAATTTGGAAAGAGTGCACCGCAAAGAAACAACACAAACGAATCCCGACTTTTATTCTAAATCACTTGATCAACTTCCGCTACGTCCACTTCCTCTTCAGTCGCTTCATTCGCGGGTGTCCCGTCCGCAAACCGCACCCCAAGTTCCATCTCTTCTTCGTCCCTCGATACATCGCCAAAGAAACTAGCGATATATTTTCCTTCTGGCGCCTCGACCGCCTTGCACAGTTCCCCATGCTTGATGCCTCCATACCGTTCCGACGTGCGCAAACTGGTCACAAACTGAATCGCATGGATTTTCCGCCGCACGCGAAACAAGCGTACTTTAGTGATAAACTCCTTGTCCTCAAGTGTAAAATTGTGCCTTCCTTCCATCGTCTTTTGGTCTTCAGGTACATGGTAGCCCTCGACCTTGACGACAACGTCGTCTGCCATGTCGATACCAACACTGAGCATTTTAAGGTGCTGCGTGCCTAGTTCGTGTCCCCACGTCTGCTTCGATCCCACCGTTCCCGTAGACTTATACATGACCGCCTTCGCATCGTCATCGAGGACAAGAGATCCATCAGTAGACACGGCGTCGTTGTCTTCTTTATCCGAGTCCGTGTCTCCAATCGCGTCCTCATGGAACAAAATCTCGGGTGTCTTGTCCTCGAGTAATGCCACGTGCACGCTGTCTCGGGGATGCCCGTCGGCATCGAGTAGCGGGAGACCGTCGTCGTGGTGCGCCCTGGGTTCCTCGCGTGCCATTTTACTTGCTTCCTACCACGTGAAAAGTAAAAATGGGGTCAGCGTGTTGGGCAAATCAGGGCCAGAGCATCTGTTTTAGATTAAAATTTACCGCAAACTGTCATCTTTAAGCTTGTACACCCAAAATGACTCCTGTGGCGGAGCAGACCGCAGTACCGCAGGAGCAACAGTTTACGGCTCTGTATATGACCAAACTGTTGACTAAGCTGCGTGAGAGTGATAAGACGCCGCAAGGTGTTGCTGCTGAGCTACAATCTGCGCTGGTTAGCGTGCTTTTAGAGTTACATTTGTCGTGACGAACAGGATGTTTAATGTTGCGGTTGCCATGGTAGAGTAAATTACACACATTACAGCAGGAATTTGTGCTCAAGCAAGCAAAGCAGAATCTATTGGACCGTCTAGCGCAAGTGGAGGCGGTGGAGGTGCTAGAGAAGACGGCGGCGTCCAGAAAGGCGAAAGTCGAGGCTGGATTTGACCAAGAAAAGAGAGAGTTGGCGACCGCGGTACGTGAGCGAATAGACGCGTTGCAATTATTGGAACGACTAGCAGAGGAAGTGGAACACGAAAAGCAAAAGGTTCTTGAGCATGAACGCACACGAGAGATGCACGAGAGCGAGCTGATGCAGCTAAACGAGGTGTGGAAGGAACTTCAAAAGAAAAATGCGCACCGGAAGGCGGTCGTACAGGTGGCCACGGGAGTGATGATCACGGATGAGGAAGACTGTGCGCGTGTGCTCGATCAGCAGACGCGGAATATTCAGGAAATGCACCAAAAGCAAAAGCAATTTGAGGTCAAATAATTTGAGTGGTGCTGTGGCTTCTTTCACTTACTTTTTCACCTGAGGAATCGATTGCACAGGACGAAAAGACAGATATTAGCACAAAAGTGACGCGAACGAAACGAACAATTGAAACTTTGTCGAAACAGGTGCTTTAAGAATATTGTTGGATCGGCATTGTGGGTAGTGATGCAGTTTTATTAGAATGACCTCAGGAGTAAAGACGCTGAAGTGAAACAACGAGAGCAAGATTACATGACGTTGCAGCAAATGAAGCAGTGGTGCGTTGGAGTATGTATGGCGAAAACCGACGAGAAATTCGTTTAACCGGTTTTGCTAGGTACGACCACGTGCGAAATATAATGGAATCTGTGTCTGGACTGGAGATTACAACCGTTTCCGAGGAATATTTGGAAATTCGGGTTTTTAAATCTCATTTAGTGCAGCTTTTTTGCGATCCTGAGACCACGAGGTTGCAGCGGGTTCAGGTATGTAAAATGTGGTTAGCTACGCCTCGCTTCTAAATGTTTACACATTGTGTGTTTATAGTTCTATGCCTCCGATGTGACTACTGACGATCTCGTGGACGTTGCCGTGCGCGACAATAATATCCAGTATTTACTATGCGAGTACCGTGAACGAGTGCGGGAACATCTGGCTCTGTGAGGCTGGTCATATGTTTGAGTACGCAATCATTTGCTGCTTAAATCGTTAAAGACTATCAACTTTGATCAGATTTATTACTCTCTGGCGTAGAACACGCAAAATTTGTGCCCAGCAACTTCTTGCGAGTGAGTACAGATTATTTTTCAATCTACCACATAACCCATACTAAAAAATTCTGCATCACCTTTTTCAATGAAACTGCTAGAGCGCACCCAACTGTCGAAATTGCGTAGACATATGTGTTGTCATTTTTAAATCGATTCTATTTTTTGCTCCATTTTTTCCTTGGAATTATTTTTGCAGTGGTAGATTTGCAAGAACTTTCGAATCACATCATAGTATTACACAAAGGTCATTGACGCTTGATTGCAAACATAACTAATCTGGAGAAAGAAAATAAGAGTAAGAAATCTCTCATACTTAATTTTTGGTGCTTGTTGCGTAGCTAGCAAGTAGAGGGATGGAGTTGTATCGTCAAACTAAAACTTTACGCGTCTAATATTTCTAAGGTCCTTTCACCATCACGACACCATTTTTATTTCACACCTGGCTGTCATCTCATCGAGTCGAAGCCCCACTGACTAAAAATATGTTCCACCTCCTCAGCGCATCGATGTTAATTCACGCAAACAACATAACATGTATTTGATTGACTTGGCATACCATATATATGCATTTATAAGTTGTAATGCTAAAGGTGCGTCGAAGTTTCCGTAACATGGTGCTGTAAGGATAATAAAACCCTTTTTTACCGGCGTATTCACGAAAACACGCTGCTTATTTGTAATAGTATTATTGATATTAAGCCTTTCGTATTCTACTATACTAAGCCTATCATCTTTCTATTTACCATATACATTTCAATTAAATTTTGAGTGTTAAGGTATTTCAACTTTTGATTGTTTAGGACGTCGGTATTTTGATCATTGGTCTTAAATTATGCGGCCACACATTCAAACGGATAGTACCAATACATATGTATTTTTTGAACATGGCATAGTAGCCGTTACCAGCTAACCTACCGATAACGACGACCTGTCTTGCTGCCTTCTTTTTTTTCTTTGAGTCGCTCAAGGAATCTGAGCTAGCGTCTTGCTGGAAGACAATTCTCGGTTCGTGTTCTTTACCGTTTACTACTCCAAGTTAAGTAAATTTTTGGCATCTTACACCGTTATCAATCAAATATGCCCCAAAGACATTAAAAAGGTTAATCACCCAAACTGCTATTATTATTCTTATTGGAGCAATTAATACCTATCATAAGTTGGACTTTTTACGCAATTGCCAGTATTGTCTGGTACTTCGACACCAAAGTCTTTACCACTGTCATGATCGGGAAAGACCACTATTTCAAATAGCTCTCAGTATTGCCAAACGAGTAAGCTACGATCGTGTGTTGGAAAAGTATATTGGGTGAGCCGGCATAGTTGAGTTCGTAAAGTGATGATGATAAACATTACGTGTTTACGTAAGCACAGCTTTTGTTAATCTATGGCACCGCAAGCCCTGTTTTGTTGACCTCTATTGTTTGCAGAAAAGTCAACCCTGTGGATTCCACCGCTCACTACCTCAAATTTGATCAACTACAACACGATAGTTATATCAATTAACATACACACTTCAATTTTATTCTTCTTGTCTTTGTCTCTTCAACTTAAAGCCGCTATATATCTTCCCTTTTTTAAGAAGTGCGTCAGAGGCAAGGACAGCATTCCGAATTCTGAGACTGATGTCTTTTAGCACTGGAAGCTACAAGCTACTAGAATTCAATTCGATGCACAACAGCACCAAGCTCGGGTGCTGACCTAGCACAGGTATAGGCGTCAACACTTACATAATCACGAAAGATTGCTTTTTAATTGTCGTGAGGTCACTGACATTCATATTTCACAAATTTTGCAATATATACAAGCTACAAGTGTGCATTACAATATAATTGATCCAGCAGAACATTGTTGAAAAAACTCAGCTTGACAATAAATATGCGTCCATCAACCTCCATTTGTTCGAAGCATCACTAGCCCAAACCAGCCATTACTATTTGTTAAAAGCACTTTGAAGAGCATAGACTAGCTCGGGTATAAGAAGTCAGACCTCTGTTCATGCTCAAGCTCAGGTACCTTTAGCTTGATAAAATTGCATTGACATAATTCGCTTCCTAGATATAGGACTAGCTCCGAGATTGCTGGCACCTTTATATTTAGCTTAATTGAGCGCATGTATATGTTTATATTGGATCCTTGTGCGACCAAGTGTTTAAAAGCCACGCGAGGCTGCCAGCTATATCAACCCCCCGCTTTTTCTCACAAAGGATCGAGTCAAAGACTCAGGTATGAAATTTCTACCAAATGTAGCGAAGCTGCGCAATTCTTCTAAGAGGAAGTGGGAGCTCAAGCTTTTGATCTTCGTTTCATGCTGAAGCCAATACGAATCGCAAATTTCTACCTACCTGACTTCGAGAGTCAGTATCTATTCTAACACTAAAAAATAGTGTAAGTTTACTCTACCCCAGCAAGATTCTACACTTGTTATTCAGATTTGTAACTCCTGAAAACTGAAAAAACAAACTATTATGGGTGGCGAAAAGCTTGTATAGCTCTTCTTATGTGGATAATGCCGTATTGTTAGTGTTTCCTGCCGAATCTACTGAATACCGAGCTCAGTATCCATACTATAAAATTGTCAGAAGCGCAGAGACATTGGCAAGTTTGCCATTAGTGCGGCCGCATTTGGCTATACTTGAGACTCTCCTCGATCATTATGGCGCAAGTGGCATCCATTGGCACATTAGTTTGTTGTTCGGACCCATTCATAAGCAATCAATTACAAAATAACTGGGGCTTACCGAGCCACGCATTCTTCCTCGATCGCGATAACCGCCAAGCGGTAACCTTTAGCCTCACTGAGGATCCGATATTCAAAACTAATATCGTGAAAACCCTTACACGTAGTGCGACACAACTGTACTGTTTAATCAGAAGCCACGATAGCCTCGCGTTTAATCACAACGACAATTTGCGTCTGAGTTTTTCAATCGAAACCTTCGCCAAAGCTACGCATACGTCATCCCGCGCTTACACGTCACGTGTGGATTCGATACAGTTGGAGTTACAGTTGCATGATCAAGGTAACGCAATAACGCATTAACTCAAACATTATGACTTATATTTTTCCCTGAACTTATGCTTTCCAAAGAAGAGCCTTTTGAACATTTAGTACGAGAGGTGGGGCGACTGAGTCGCGGTGTGTGATGTGTATAGACCACGCATGACTTGGCTCCTACCAGTTGGAACTTAGACTAGATAAGAGCATACTGCATCGCAAATAGCTCTTTTCAGTAGCGTCAAGCAACTAAGCCCAACCACTCAATTTTGCACCTCGGCGTCTGGATGTTGCAGAAGGAAGATCTGACGCGTTAGATACGACACTGAACGTCCAGCAAGACCAATGTAAGCAACTGTAGCAGCCTTTTCTTGAATTTGGCAAGTCTCTCGGTGTTAAGTTTCTCAAATTTATTTGAAGTCTTTTTTAGGTATTGTATTGTATTTCTGCCGCCACTGCGCAATTCGCACTTTACCTGTGTAGAAAATGGACCAAGACAAATCACTCCCTTAAGTTTTTTCTGCTTTTATTGACTTGACCACAGTAGATTCTACCCGGAGGCAATGCTTTCTCCCAAAAAAAATTGCGCCGAAAATGCGTTTAGTGCAGGTGCACTTGAGCTCAATTTTATATTTGACATGTTTTTTGCGTCTTTTTCTGCACAACTATCGACAAAAATGTTGGAAGCCTATTCGAGCTTTATTTCATCCAGTCTTGAAATAAACTTACCGGTAGAACAGGTTTCAGGCTGTCGCTACCTTTGACTTCCCTCTATGATGGTAAATTGCCAAGCGCAATCGCTTTTTATGGACTCTTTCAGTCCAAAACGAGGCGCTCTACACTGCTTGATGAGCACAGTGATTCTGCATTTTTGTCTCGGCGAGATTGACACATTCAATAAGCTCTTCGTGTCATACTCGTGACGACACGATTGTGTGTTGACGCACGAACGTATACATTGACGTTTAGCAAAGAGCTTAATTTGGCTAAGTTCCCGACCAGCGAAACATGCGCTATCACTAGGGAAGCGTCCTAGATATCTTGACTATGTTGCGCCTAGCATACAGTGAGCGTTGTCGACGCCGTGAGCATACGCTAGGTAGGCCAGCGCTTCAGATATCTGGATCTTTCGTCAACTATGCTACCCAGAGATAAAGCAAAAGATGTCCACATCAAGCGTTGCTTAGCGAGCAACCTGCCACTTCACGTGCATTCTCATGACACCTTTGATGCCTTGGTCTACATCGAGCTACATCTTTAATAAAGTGCAGTGGACGCATTTCACTACAAGCGTGTGATTGATTTATGTGTAATTTCACGTGCACTGGAAGAACTTTGCCCTTAATGTTTGGCCGAAACTTAACCACGCAGCTCACGGCATGAGTACGAACATTGCTTAGCTGACAACGTGCCACTTTAAGTGCAGCAATAAGATCTGGCTTGGCTTTGAGTCAGTTATGACACTTATGGTACGCAACAAGTGCTGCGTCGTACAAAATTCCTCAGTAAATAAGGTTTACTGTACGCACAATATTAAATCCTTGTCCATATTGCCTTAGTTAAGTCAAATATTGTCACCCATGACATGTAGTGAGTGGTGAGTCATTAAAGCATCGCGCAGTTTCTAACATGCCACTCCTGCCCAGTACGGACCCCCATATCGCCTCATTTGAGTGCAATCCATGTCACCACCAGTATGTAGCAAATGCTTTTTGTACGGACATTGCTCAGTAATTTGCGCACCAATTCACCTTTAGGACTCATGTCCTTGACGCCATCATTTGTCCTTTTAGTCCTTTGATGGAAGATATGGCTGGTGGTACGTTCGCCAACTCGGCCTAATGTTCGTGCTGATAGTATTACTAGCAAATGCAAGTTTATGGCTCATTAATGATCCGCAGCAATCAACGAATATTTTTGATTTCCGTTAAATTCAGGGTTTATGGTCTTCGTCCATACCATACCGAGCATGAGGTCACACTTTGCATTCAGACCAAGACCAGACAGCGTTCAATCCAAGCACATAGATGAATTTCACTCCCAGATCTGCCGAAATCTTGTGTACATTAAAAAATATTCTCCGTCTTTTAGCAAACAGTCGACAATACCATGTCAATTTCCTCAGCCTGTAGATGACTTGCATTGACGGTAGAAATTGCTCGACGATCAGAATACATAACGATAGACAATATTACATAACAAACCTATACGGTCGCCTCGTCCACCAGCAAACCAGGCTTGCACGCGTCATTCGTTCAACAGAACACGGAAGCTACTAGCTCCAAGCCTTGTGACTTTTGACAAAACTTAGCTCGTCCGTAGCAGGCAGCCCCTCATCTAGGTGCTGCTTTTTTTCGCGGCACTCGGATGCCATGTCGGCCGTGGAATGCTGTCTTTCTGGATCCTGGCGAGCTTGGTACAGGGGGAAGTGATAAGTATGACCACTATAAAACATCGACGAATACTTAATACGCTCTCCTGCAGCTGATAGTCTGACTATTTCTTATTAGCATAGCTGAGATCCATGCCGGCCGGACAGCCCAATGGGCCCTGGATCTATGATGTCCATAAACTTAATTTAGCATTCGTTGCCACATTCATGCCCTTTGAAGATAAATAAGATATACCCGAAGCACCTCTGTTCAGGGTGTGCCCGTGCACGGCCATCCATAAGGACGAAAATTGTCACCCTTCTGCGACAAAGTTGCTCACAAAATCAAACAGCAAAAATCGTAAGACTAGCTAAATGGAGCAAACTGGTTTGTAAGCATCCACGCCAGACACTGTCGATAATGTCGAAGCAGAAGCACTGATCCATGATCGTGTCTTTAAACAAAATTGACTCTATGAATCAACTGTGTTTGGGCTAAGATCCTCCGTCCGATCTTTTGGGATCATGGCTAAAGACACGTGCCACCAGCTAATCATGATCGCACCCGACCATTTTCAGACCGATGGCTTGACAGAGCGACTGCATTGCGTCGTGAGAGACGTGATGAGTTGTGTTCGCGTGGATACATTAAGGCATTGCATCAACATGCTCCCGCTCAATGATGTTGCACTCACAATATCATTGACGCCTACACAAGTCACGCGCGGCTCTACAAAATTAGGTTACCGAGCCCACGCGATTCGCAAGAGACACCACATTTTGGATCTCAGCGTGCTATAGGAGAGGGGCTGCCGATATCACCCTCGAAAGTCTTTGTACGTAAGAGACAAAAAAATTGAAATCCATTATAGTAGCAAAATTATTGTGACAGAGCGGTACATATATAACAAGACAGCAATTGAAATTGGATGTTTGGAGATACAAAAGAATCAATTATTTCTACAAGTGCAGTTACTGCTTGATCAAAGACTGATCTTCGCCACCGCTCGGATTATTCAGGATCATGCTTTAAAGAATCTTTGCATGTACGCTTGACATTACTAATTGAATGCGAGCAATTTCAATGTTCTATGTTGATTCACTTAAGCCATATTATGCTCTGAGCAAGGTGAGTGCATGCGTAAGTAATACAGATAGTACCGGCACATTAGTTGAGTTTTCAAATTTGGAGTTTTACACTCTATGTCTCGAGGGGCGCGCGTGAAGCAACCCTCGTGAAAAGGCGCGACTACGCGCTTAAAAGTTGAGGTTAGGCCTAGATCTCTTGAGGCTGTGACACTCGATGCTTTCTTTGGCGAAAACAGTCAAGGTCGTCGGCGTCCAATCTGCCGGCTTCAGGGTTGCATCCATCCGACGATTGTCGCAAACATCTGCAATTAATGCTCATTTCACCAATCTTCTGGATGATGTGGTAAGACGGCCGCGCAGTCATCCAATAATGGAGAATAATCGTAGGCAGCGGGTAATCGTCTTCCCCACGCTAGAGCTGGTGAAGGAAGGTGGTTGCGTATTCTAAATTTTTCATTGGTTTGTTTTGATCAAACCAGACAAACTGCTTGCCGTCTTCGAAACGAAAAGTGGTTTGCCTGCAGCTTTGTGTTCCTAAGATTCAGCTGAGAAAGTATTGCGAATCTGCGCAGAAAAAGTAAGGCGTGTCGGTATATCTGCGATTCCGCTGACGCAATGTCGTACTCATTTCGACTGTGAATCCTACTTCTGCAATGAAATTCTCCAGCCAAGTTTATGTTATCGAGGGGAAGTGTAAGCTCTGTGCAAAGTTGTCCGTCGCTACAAAAACAGGTGTACTTTTTACTTTTTGTCTTGGTAATTATGTAAGCAATGTATATGCCTCATCGGTCTTATTCTTGTGAGCATTATTGATGAGCAAAGGCAAAATTACGACGGTAAGTTTTGTCGTAGTCACCATATGCAAAAATAGTCAAGCATAACATGAGCAAGTCATTTATTGTAAATTTAGCGCACTCAAAACCTCTGATATCAAGACGTAGACACTTTAATTACTGAGGCCTTTTCGAACCTCCATTCTGGAATACCCATCTTAAGTTTGTTTTCTGTGATTGATTTTTAATCTGATTAGCATCTTATGTTAACATAAATTAATACATTTCAAGACACATAATTTCGACAATGAAACTTGCAAAGGCGGCGGCGCAGCAGCTTAAGGGTGTAGTCATCGAATACGATGTGCTCTGCAGCACACTTTTGGGCACATCGATGAGGGAGAAAGCACCGAAAGCGCAACGTAAAATCGGTACTGAGAAGAACTGCCATCAGACCCAGGAATCGTCGCTCTTCGGACCCACGTCTATCAAATCCATGCTGGTGAGCGACGCGCGTGACTTGCTCAAGAAACTAAATCAGGATTCGACTGGAATGCCGTGGCTGGTGAAAGAGCGGCTACAAAATACGCTTCACGGATTGCCGAAGCAAAGTACGCGATGTAAAAGATTGCAGCACTAATAAAAAAATGACCGGATGTGTATTTGCCTGTACCTGCAGTGTTGGCACGATTGGCGACCTCGGAAGATAGAGATAAGGCTTTTCTCGGAAAAAGTGATGATGAGGTTTGTCTGGAGATGCAGCTACAGGCAGCTTCCGCGGAGATGACGAAGATAAAGCAGGAGAAAACAGAGCAGAAACACGAAATGGGGAAGTGGAGGAGAGACAGTGAGAAAGGAAAGAGTGCCGTGCAAACGAGCTCATTACGGGACAAATACATGGACAAGTTGAATCGGGTAATGGAAAAATCAAAGCAAAAGGGAGGCAGGAGTACGACAGCGAGTGTAGAGGAAGCTGTGGGCGCACCTACATCTGCGGGATTATCGACGTGGATTGTAAACGCCGGCGCGAACGAAGTGTTGGTATGGCAGCGATGATAACAAGCGAGAAGTTGTCATTAATATGTCGATGAAGTGTAACGGATTCAAATGCTGGTATTATGTAGAGCTACTCGGATTTACGAGGTTTGTTCAAGGCTATCATTCCACCCCGGGACCCATTACAGAATGTACGACGACTTTAAAATTTGCCCATTCTTTTCTGGTTTCTTCATTTATATGTGTGTAGGACGAGTATAAGGTTTTCTTGAAAGATGTAAGGTATTACCAGATTTTTATCCAACGAACTCGATTTGAATTGCGTCCATTGACTATGTGTAGATAAAAGGACAATTTGACCTGGTTGTACCGGTGGAACATCTTAAGAAGTTCCCGGATCCAACCCCGATTCTTGCCATCTGCAAGCAGCTTGGTCTCAGGCCAACCGACTTGATGGTGCTTGCACGTCATTCGCCCACTATCAAAGCTGCCAAGTACACTAGTTTGCTAAAGCAGATTGTTAATTACATACTTATTGTCATGATTTTGCTACTTTAGACAAGCAGGCACGCACGTGTGCCATTATATGCCTGGAGACAACGCCATGCCAAATTACACGGCTCATTATCACTTAACGCATCTCCACGACTACCAACATTTGATTGAAGACTTTAATGGCATTTCCTATCGGGACAAGATCACGGTAGGTTCCATTGAATTCTGAGGAAAATAGAAGAATTGAATAATATGTAGCCATGTTGCAAACCATCAATTAACTTTTGAATCGTATTGCGAAAGATTCTAAGTCACTTCCAACGGTGGCTCGTGTAGTGCTTCTCTGCGCTCCTCGCTGCATCAATCCTCGCCTTCTGCCCATCCACTCACCTCGTTCTCATCGTGCTATCACTCCTTTATCTCTCCATCCAAGTCGCATTCCATACGTCTTCCTACAGCTCTCTCAATCGACGGTCAATGGCGTACAATTACGTCGCGACAGCTCAAAAGCCCACGAGCGTCACGCACTCGCTCACTGCAGCCTTTACAGGTGCCAATGACATGAATCTTCTCTTGGCGAAAAGCACACGCTTTGAAGTGCATCTCTTGACGCCCGAAGGGCTGCAACCCCAACACGATATCAATCTCTACGGCCGCATTGCGATTTTCGAGCTCTTTCGCGCGGCCAACGAGCCGCAAGACTGGCTCTTTATCGTCACGCAGCGCTTTCAATTCTGTGTCTTGGCCTACGAGGCGTCGACGCACCAAGTAATCACCAAAGCGCATGGAAGCATTCGCGATTCCATTGGCCGCAGTAGCGAAATCGTGACGAGTGGCAACATTGATCCCGACGGTCGGTTGATTGGCATGAATTTGTACGAAGGGTATTTCAAGGTCATACCCATTGACAGTGGCAAGGGCATTCTCCGTGAGACGTTTAACATTCGACTCGATGAGTTACGGGTCATTGATATCAAGTTTTTGTATGGGTACACGAAACCCACGATCTGTGTCCTCTACGAAGATTACAAGGCCGCACGGCACTTGAAAACGTACCACATTTTACTCAAAGAAAAGGATTTTGCCGAAGGCCCGTGGAGTCAAGCTAATGTCGAAGCCGGCGCGAGTTTATTGATCCCCATCCCGGCGCCCACGGGAGGCGTCTTGATTGTATCCCATCAGACGATCGTGTACCATAACGGTACGACGTTCCATGCGATCCCCATGCAAAGTACCATTATTCAAGTCTACGGGGCCGTTGATCCCGACGGCTCGCGGTTCCTGCTCGCGGATCAATACGGGACCCTCTCGGTCGTGGCCTTGCACTTGACGAATAAAGAAGTGAGTGGCGTGCACTTGGAAGTGCTGGGCGAAACGAACATTGCGTCGTGTCTCTCGTACTTGGACAATGGCGTCGTATTCATTGGCAGTACGTTTGGGGACTCGCAATTGATTAAACTCAATGCCATGCGCGACGAGACGGGCTCGTACCTGGAAGTCCTCGACACGTACGTTAATGTCGGGCCGATCATTGATTTTTGCGTCATGGACCTCGATCGACAAGGCCAAGGACAGATTGTCACGTGCAGTGGGGCGGATAAAGATGGGACGTTGCGCGTGATTCGCAATGGCATTGGCATTAACGAACAAGCCAGTGTGGAACTGCGGGGGATCAAAGGCATGTGGACTTTGCGGGAGACGTTTGCCGCCGAACACGACACGTATTTGGTGCAAAGTTATGTAAGTGAGCTACGCATCCTTGCCATGGGGGACAATGATGATTTGGAGGAAAAGGACGTGCCGGCATTCTTGAATGTCAAGACGTTGTTGTGTCGCACGATGGTGGGCGATCACTGGCTTCAAGTGACGGAATCGGAAGTACGATTGATCAGCTGTACCACCTTTTTGCTCGTTTCGACGTGGGGCCCACCGTCGGACTCGCGCATAACCGTCGCTGCTGCCAATCCGACGCAAATCGCACTCGCGACGTCGGGTGGAAAGCTCGTGTACCTCGAAATTGAGAATCAAAAGGTGGTGGAAAAGACCCAAGTCAAGATGGACCACGAAATCGCGTGCGTGGATGTGACGCCACTGGTGCAAAAGGATGTGGACGTGACCATGACGGACTCGTCGACGCATTGGGACATGGCGGCACTGCGCACGTCGCTGTGTGTTGTGGGACTCTGGACGAACTTTTCAGTGGCAGTGTTGCAATTACCAACATTGACGCCAGTGACGACCGAAGCCTTGGGCACGGAGTTGCTTCCGCGCTCCGTGCTTTGCAATACCTTTGAAGGCAACAATTATCTCCTGGTTGGACTGGGGGATGGCAGTTTGATAAATTACGAGCTTGACGCGAAACAAGGTACGCTCGGCGCTCGAAAGCGTGTCTCGCTAGGGTCGCAGCCTCTTTCGCTGTCGAGGTTTCGCTCGAAGAATATGACGCACGTCTTTGCCGCATGCGATCGCCCGACAGTCATCTACTCGAGTAACAACAAGCTCTTGTACTCGAACATCAACTCGAAAGAGGTGAATGTAATGTGTCCATTTGACACGGCGTCGTTTCCAGAGTGTCTCGCCTTATCAACGGATGAAGAATTAACTATTGGGACAGTCGATGACATTCAAAAGCTGCACATTCAAACGTTTCATCTCAACGAATGGGCTCGTCGCATTGCCCACGACCCCGAGTCGCACACCTTGGGTGTGCTGACGGTCCACTTTACAGTCGACGATACGGGCGAGGAGGTGGACCAGGGCTATGTGCGTTTATTTGATGATCAAACGTTTGAAGTGCTCCATTCGTACCGGCTCGATCCGTTTGAAACGCCTTGCTCTGTCGTCGTCTGTCCATTTGCCGGCGATTCCGTCAGTGCCTCGTACTTTGTCGTTGGCACGGCGTATATTCATGAGGAAGAAGCCGAGCCGCACCAAGGACGGATCCTCGTGTTTAGTGTTTCGGGCATTCATGGCGAGCGCACGTTGCAATTGATCACAGAAAAGGAAGTCAAGGGCGCAGTGTATTGTCTCAATGCGTTTAACGGCAAGGTGCTCGCAGGTGTGAACAGCAAGGCCCAATTGTACAAGTGGAGTGAGACTGCTGACAATGAAAAGGAACTCGTGTCAGAATGTGGTCACTATGGCCACACGTTGGTGTTGTATATGGAATCACGTGGTGACTTTATTGTCGTGGGCGACTTGATGAAGTCGATTTCGTTGCTGAGCTACAAGCAATTGGATGGTACGATTGAAGAAATTGCCAAGGATTTGAATTCAAATTGGATGTCTGCCGTCGGGATCATTGATGACGATACGTACATTGGGAGTGAAACGGATTTCAATCTCTTCACTGTCCAGCGCAATAGTGGCGCAGCGTCGGATGAAGAGCGTGGGCGCTTGGAAACAGTTGGTGAGTTTCATTTGGGTGAATTTGTCAATCGCTTTCGGTATGGATCCCTCGTCATGCAGAACAACTCGGCAACTTTTCAAGCGCCAAGTGCTTTCGCGAAAGGACCGACTGACATGGTCGACGTCGAGGAGGCAACTGCTGTACCTTCGGGTCCTTTGCATCAATCGATGCTTTTTGGAACTGTGAGTGGCATGATTGGCGTCATTTTGCCAATCAGCAAAGACCAATATACGTTTTTACTGCGCGTGCAACAAGCGCTCACACAAGTCGTGAAGGGTGTTGGTGGATTTTCCTACAAGGACTGGCGCACTTTTGAGAATCGACGGTCTGTGTCTGAAGCGCGGAATTTTATCGATGGTGATTTAGTGGAAAGCTTTTTGGATTTGCCGAAACCTCAGATGCTCATGGTGGTGGACAAATTGAACAATGATGGTATGCTGGATGGGACGGACCTCTGTACAGTGGAGAATTTGGCTCTACGAGTGGAGGAATTTGCTCAATTGCATTGAATCCTTTCTTCCTGTAGTGTGAGTACGAAGAGCTCGACAGTGCATACGATGGGATAGGAAGGCACGATGCAGGATACTGCTCTTAGGTCAGACTTTAATCAGAAATTGCTAGGCTCTTGATTTGTCTTGAATATTGTAGCACCAAAATTTATGTAGCACGGGACCTTAATGCTGAGCATTTATTGGATATTCTTAAAGTTAGGTATAAGAAAGTAAAATGAGTCTTTCATCGCACGTCGACCAGTTTAGTAAGGAGCAAGGCTACTGTATTGGAAAGTAAGGCCTTTCGGACACAAAAGTGTCGGATAGGAACACGAAGGTTGCTGCTGTGTCTTGGCAAACACGTTTGCTGATTTCTACACCCGCAAATTCACCGACAGATAGTCACATGGAAGGTTCAACCATTTGCTACTAAAGTATACGTTGGGGTGTATGTGTGCTAAGGAGCTATGCGCGTGGGCCGATAAGCTCTTTGGTCGGCTTTGCAACTCACCTATCTACAGCTTTAAGTTTCATTTATGTAAATGCGCTCGGGATGTGCTAGCTCCTTAAAGCCTAAATGCATGGCGAAGAGGCTCTGGGACCAATTCTTTCAGGTGTACACGTGTAAGCGAGTCTACTTATTTACCGACAAATTTATCGATCGATCCGAGTGGTAGAAGATGAAATATCTCCAACCCACCAGATGATGCGTTAAGACAACAACGCAAGCCCACCCTGCTGAGCCAGATGATGCATCTTGACGATCGCAAGAAAGGTTGCCAAGACCGAAGGTCACAAAACTCTGGCTATTTACCACCGCAGACAGCTTGAGGCCTCCAGTATGCTGTCTTTGGGAATAGTTACCTGACATCAAAAGGCTGAATAGACCCGTCTTTGCAAATTACACGACCAGCCAAATCTAGAGTTCACTTCTACACAAAAAAAAGAGGTTTGACGAAGTTCAAAAACACGCTCTGAGACGCGCGATGGCCAATCGGACTGTGAAGCTCATTAATCGTATGATTGATAATGTTTAAACCGCTTAAGAGCCTAAGAATCCAGAGTCGGACCGCTAAGACCGAGTTTTTAGCGCATATATATGGTCGTGGAGCTGCCGGGTCACATGAAGAAAGCGCATGGTCGAAACGGAAGTGACCTCTTTCGGTGCTCCTTGACCGCCAAAAACAGGAAATTACACTATGATGTGAAGAGTGTCGTGAAACAAAGACGCTTCCAGGGGCGGTACGAGCTCATTGTGCGGCGGCACAATAATCGTCTTCAAAAAGCGTGTACGAGTCCTTGAAATGGCTCCGACACGACTCGTTGCGATTTTAAATTTAAAGCAATAAACGCTTCGTATGTAAGACGCTGTCTTTCTTCCGCACTTCGGGATATGGTAGGTTTGTTATTAGACCTGTGGTAAGGGTTTATGCTTCCAAGACCTACCATGACATTATTAAAATATCGAGACATCTCGAAGAGGAGCTTTCTTTAGTTTCTCAAATGAGCAAATTGTACTTGTAGCTCACGAACAAAAAGTACTTGTCCAAGATTGACGCATTCCAAGCTGATAATAGACTTAGCAAATAGAGTTGGAAGCAGCGCTAGGAGTAGCCATATCTCTAGGTTTTTTTAGCACGTCGAGTGAGATCCGTGAGAGGGCTAAAGTATGTGCACATTTGCCGTACGGTCACGCTTGAACGATGGTCAACTATACTTTTTAGCTTATAAATTGCACGCAGGAATAGGCCTTCAGAAAGACCTCGCAGCGCACAAAGAAAGTGAGCATACTGCTCGGCGCTATGACAGGGTGGTACTTGTCTTAAACCTCCCCCTTTGCCTCATCGCTTTTTTGTCGACAGAGTGGGTAGACCTCTCACAGGACGGCGACTTGCTCTGGTTCTCGGTAGGAGTGATCTAGTCACACACTTCCTCGTCCATTGAGCTGATGACTTCGGCGACAGACCCGTCAAGGAATGTATCGAGATTTTTTGTTTTTAATCTCGCCCTACAGCAAAGTTTGGCGACATCACTAGTAAGTCGTCTCAGGTCGGGTCTGTTTTCTTGGAAACATTTGACTCCCTGTTCTCTTTTCTAGGTATTTCAAAGATTGGTGCATTTACTTTAAAGCTTTACACCTTTAGGCTTGTTGTCCTGGGCAATGGACTTTTTGACAACGTTGTCATTCACCCGAGGCTAAATCGGTCCTCACATGCGCATTCTTAGGCGAGTGATAGCCGATTTCATCACTCAGAGGCAGTAATGTCCGTCTGAATCATCAAGCGAGGGAGAACGATATGCGCGCCCTTCTCACCTTAATGGAGTGGAAGGCTTCTTCAGAGCCTTCCTTGCCTTCGCGGCGTTTTGGCGGGCAAATTGTTGCAAGTTCGCTGTTTATAATATAGGCGCAGTCATTGCAGTCGCTGTTTTTTGCAATCTCAGCCTTTATCGCCATACAGCCTTTGTAATCAGCACGGCTTCAGGCGCTAATGCCTACTTTGGTGCAGCGTACGTGTGAAGCCGAAGCGACCTCTTGAGAATTTATTTGGTCATTTTTCTCATAATTTCGAGTTTTTCTGGTGTTTTCCAGTAAAAGAATATATAATTTTAGAACAATCGATACTCACTCATACCGGTGGGATAGTGAGGTATGCGCACCATATTTACAATAAACAATGAGAAGATACCTCAATACGATATCTTGTAGCCTTTTAAATGTTATAAAAGGTAATATCTTTGCTACATTGACGTATTTTAAAATGACAATCTTACGGACAAGTGGAATAAAAAATGGCGCGGACAAAAAGGGCGTCTGCAGCTCGCATGCGCCGCAAGGCGCCACCATGGGATTCCGACCGCACGTCGTCCACTACTTCTTCATCCGAAGACGTTCTTATGGCGTGGTTTACGACGCCCAGAAATGCCAAGCGTTGGCACCGGGAGAAACGCATAAGGCTAATGGAAGAAATCATTCAGTTGCTAAAGGCGAACGGCATTTACCATCGAACGTTTGGCGATTTGCAATCGAAAATTATGTGCACAGAGAGTTCTTTTACGTCTGCAACCGCGTACTTGCTTCAAAATGGCCAATTGGAGGCGTTTCAACGGGGTGACGCGGCCTCGGAGATTATCAAGGAAGCGCTCAAGCTGTGCCCACGGTATCGAGAGCTGCAGCCGATTTTTGGGAGTACTAGCGCTGAAAAGAAGATGCAGGCAAAGTCGAAAAATGCTGCACATAATGCCGCTACTGGAAGTGAGGCGGAGACTGTGGCTGGTTCAACACTAGCTGCCACGGGTGGCCATTTAAGTGCTGCAGGGAGTTGGAAGAACACTCTGGAGAAGATGCGTGCGAATGATGGTGGCTTAATTTCACCTGAAAGATCAATTGGAGTCAGCTTAAGTGTGCAGAAGGGAGCCAAGGAAGTCAAGACGAAGCTAAGTCGTGTTGGAATGACATGGGATGGAATCGATAAAGAGAAATTGCTTAGCGGTGGTGCAACTGTTACTATGGTGGAGAAGAGAAAGCAGAGTGTCGTTGACGCAGATGAAATCAAGAGTACAATTAGTGATAGGATCGGCACTGCTGGTGACTTGGAAAAGTGTAGTAAACGGAGAAAATTCGACAATTTACAGTCTATTGCTGTTGAAGACGAGAATGAAGGCGCTTCTTTAGGTGATGGAGACGCCCACGTCGATTTAAGAGAACACAGCGCGAAGGTGGGAATTATCAAGAGGACTGTTGCGACATTGAAATTAGCAGAAACTAGTTCTGATGGAGATGAAAGTGACAAAGACGTTGATGAAGAAATAGAAGAAAAAGGGCCGATTCAGCTAGCCCAGCGTAATGAGTTTACTGCCCCATCTGCAGCTAGTGATGAAGCGGATGCCGACGATGAAGAAGGCAATGATCAGTCTGAGGTAGATCAAGAAGAGAAGCAAAAGTCGGACGAATCCGAAGAAACAGACGAAGAGGTCGAGGCAGAATTGACACAAGACAGATCTTATGCGTCAACAGCAGACTTGAGTAACGATAGCTCCACGAGCGAGAGCGAAGGTGCCGAAAACAAATTTTTCTCTGCTCAAGTCAAGTCTAAAGTAGAACAAGATGAAGAGTCTGGAGAGGATGAGTCCAAGTCAGAACAGGATAAGGAGTCTGAAGGAATTGAGTCCAAGTTAGAACAGGATGAAGAGCCTGGAGAGGATGAGCTCTCCACCAAACACATCGATGTTTATATGGAAGAAGACGCGGAACAGAGCAATTCCAGCCCCAAATCCAAACAACGATTATGGATAAATGAGGCTTCAAGGAAGGTCATTCGAGACCTCGAGCGCGTGGCGTTTACCGAGCGTGTTAAACAAGAACGAGACCAACGCGACGAACTTTTTCAACTTGAGCGTGCAAAGCTTGAATGCGAGCTGCAACTTAAGCAAGTGCACCTGACGATGGAACGGTCTCTTGCTCGCAAGAAATTGCTTGGTGCTGGTGTTGACCCTAATGAGGTTGACCGTGTGCTGCCCGTATAAGTTGCTTTGCTGACTTGACTTTTTAAGGGCAACTTCCTTTTCATTTCCTTTAGTTGCGTAGAGATGCATGTAGCTACTTACGTTGCTTGACCGACGCATAATATAAAATTTCTCGTAATGTCCCCTAAGCGAACTCGTCCAACGTATCAGAGCGCCCTGACGGACAATGTGCGCCCGGGCGGACCAACAACAATGGACATGCTGATGCGCTGGCTAATGACACCCGGGAACGTAAAGCGCTGGCGTACAGAGCCACGAGCGCCGCTGATACGTGAAGTAGTCGACATGATGCAGGAGGAGGGACTGGCGCACCGTCAGCCACCGTTTGTTCGCTATAAATTGATTGCGATTGAGAAACAGTACATCACGGCGCAAAAGTGGCTGCTGGAGACGGGTATGCACGATGCGTACGTGAAAGGAAAGGCCGCGAAGGAGGTGCGGATCCATGTGCACCACTTGTGTCCGCATTTCAAAGAATTAGATCTGGCGTTTCGAAGCGTTCCATTTCGAAAAAAGCACGAGGGGACGATTGATCTTGATGAAGAAAGTGATGAGGATGCAGCGACAGAAGAGGTGGAAAAGGAGATGGAGAGTGAGGAGGAGCAATTATTAGCTGAGAAGCCTGCGACTTTAGTGAAGAAGAGAACAACATTTCGAGATCGGCTAATTCCTAGTAAGGAGAATGGATTGAAACCTAAGCAGCAGCAAAATAAGGGTAGCAGGTTGGAAAGACAAATTGCACCGTCCCCTGGATATGCCGCTGCAAGAAAGAGTCTGACGACTACGAAATTACAAGAAGACATCAATGCGTCCAAAGGGGAAGCGACTGGTGTGGTTGACGATAGCGTTGCTGAGAAAGAAACGCGTTTGTCGACAGTTCAGCCCAAAAAGAGCCCACTTTCAAAACATACTGTGTCGTCGGCTGTAAAGGCGATGGAGCCTGCTGGTTCAACGGCAAAAAAAAAGTCTTTGGGATCAGCTAAAAAGCAGGCTACTTGTTTTTCACAACCTCTGGCAGATCCGTCTTTTTCATCGACGCTGATTGATACGGAGACTGCGAATGGCGCGAAGGAGGTTGCACGTATTGTTAAGCGAAAACAGATGGAGGATAGAACGACTTTGACGAAGCACTACCGGTCGCAAGAGCAGGTTGAAGCACACTGGCACGACATCAACAGAATTGAACGTGCTGCACTGCTAAAACGTTTGAATGACGAAGAGGAGCAACGTCAAAAAGTATATTCGCTGGAGCGCGCCAAGTTAGAATGCGAGCTGGAAGCGAAACAAGTTCAGCTGCTTTTTGAAAAGGCTGCCGCGCGCCAGCGACTGGATCAGCTCGGAGTGTTGCACGAAGAAATTGACCGCATCTTGCCACTCCAAGTCAATGGCAGAACGAACCAAGCAGAATGAAGGTCACGAGCTTGGGTTTAGCATGCAGAAGACACAATAGCAGACACCGAATTATCACACGAATTTTGTTTGGTACTTCTTGTTTAAACATACCGATCAAAAATAATATGTCTTTGACTTTCATGAGTAGATAAAAATTGCCTTTGTTCTGAGCTTTATATATTAAAACTAAGTGAGTGACGTAAATTTGCTCAAGCTGCATTCTTTTTAGCTCACTTTTTGCATCCGATCTTGTGCAACCTCCAATCCATTTTTTGGCACTGTGAACCGCAGTAGAATTGAGCTTTGCACCGCGAGCATCGTAACGTGCCGATTTTTGAGCAGCGGTCAGCACCGCAAATGCGCTGAATTGCACTTGGCAACATGATTTTGCCTGGAGCCTTGGCACGGGCTATTGCAGTCCCCGCTGCCGCCCCTTCCTTACCTGCTGCAGCCGCAGCAGACTGCATTTTGGCGGCCTGCACCCACGGTGCATCACCCGACACCTCGTTTAAGCGAAAGTCCATCCGCACAAAGTCATCATCTAAGCAAACTTTTCCATCAGCGATGTTTGATCTACATGTATCTAGTATTGCTTACCATCGTCAAATACCCGTGCAATAAACGCGTCACCCTTTACTTCTAGCATCTTACCACAGGCTTGGGCAATGGCCGACGCACGAACATTGGTAGGTGATGCCTTGGCCGTGCCCTTGTCGTCAACGTACATGTTAATACCCACGTGCTTAATGTCGGGTGTGTTCAAAACCAGTGGAATCGAGTCCACAAGGCTGTCCATTTGAAGCATCATTTGGAGCATTTCGTTTGTCAGTGTGGCACCTTGAGGTAGTTGGGTTAGCAATTGCTGCTTGAAGGTCTCCTCTTGTTGCTGCTTGGAAGCTGTCGTGACACTGCTCTTGAAATGATCCCGCAGACGCTCAGTCAAACATCCAAGCTGCAACTCTTTGTCTTGCGGAAGCTTGATTGTCCACTCCTCTAGCTCTTTGGCTTCATGTGCCGGTATATACACCACGTAAAAGCTCTGACGCTCGGTCTTGCCAACCATCGTTTTGAAATTAGCTGTTTCTTGTTAATTGACCTACAAAGTGAATCGAAAATTTTAAGTTGCGCGTGTGCAGCCGAAACGACATGCGTGTTAACGCCATGTTCAGCGGCAAACCATCCGCGTCGCGCGCGCATTTCTTGATAAAAACTTCTCAACACACACCGGTACGCAGCAGTGCTATTGTATTGGATAGCATGTAGACTTATACTGTATATTGTCTGATGCACTACAGAATGCTGCCCATACACGAAGATCCCGTACACACCCAAGAGAATGACGTTAGCAGAATTATCACGTTTTGAGTTGCGCAACATTTGAGTGAAAAGCAAGGATTTTGTGTCAAGGACCAAATGTAGTGGGCAATTGAGCAGAGGAGAAAGTCAACGCGATGTCACATTACATACTGAAGCCTTGAGATGAGCAAAGATTTAATTTACCGCGCTAAAAGTTCCTCTATGAATTCTACTCAAACGGTGTATTTGCCCCAGCGTCTACGCTGATGTTAGCAACACCCGCGCTGTCTGCAGTGCTTTATAATCTGTCCAGACACAATCAAAATAAAGGCAGTGTCAGTGGAGGCAAATTAAACAAACTTCATGCTACCCGGGCAACCGAGTAAAGAATAAAGCAATGATTGATCCTGACCAATATCTGTAGGATCCGTCTATCAGGTAGGCTCAAGGAGTGCATGCCCCACCTTTTTTAAGGTCTTGCATCTTCCTTTCGCTGTCTCTATCACACTTTCTCTTTCCCTGTCGCTGGTGTTCGCGTCGCTACCGAAGCTTTTATAAGGCGGCGACTTGTTTTGCCCGCTTTGTCACCATTTACACTCCTAGCAGCAGCATCAACAGCCTCGACGTCTTCTTCGTCCTCATCAGAGTCTGTCGACTCCACATCCGACAATCCAAACGGGCAATTAAGGACGTGACGTCTTATAAACATGTCAACCCAATCGTCAGACACAACAAAGCCATTCACCGATGCCTGAAGTTGGTGTACAATTTCCTGGGCCTTAATTCGCACTTTGGTCACCGTAACGGCTTCATCGTTGACAATTTGAGTCTCAAGCCACCGCAGCATGGCCTTGTCTACTTGTGGACACTTGACAATCCTTTTATTGGCTGAACTTGACGACTGCTTGGTCTTTGAAGCGCGCGGTTTCGCGAGCTTGCCACCCTGGCGCAAGACGATGGATATGGTGGGCTGCGACGGCACAAAGGTCAGCTTGTACGTGTCAGCTACCCATTGGCCTAACTCCTTTTGACTCCACTTGGGTTGTATGTGACTCTGGCGTAGAATCGCTAGCCTATGTTCCTTCGTCAACGCCACGTGTCGCCCCATAGTGAACGACTTCTACCCCGCAATGACACCAATTCTCTGACATTTTACAAGCATTTTTAAATATAACAGCAGAACCGCAAATTGCTGATCACACGAACAAAACATGAATGTCACACAATTGCCGCGAAAATGTGATATGACGTCTGAGAGTCGAAAGGAGGTGGTGATCTATATTGGGAAGTAACCCAGGAAAACCAATTATTATTGTCTGGCACAATCGTCTGTAGAGTATACTACCGTCACACTGGAAAACAGTGCCACTCTGCGCATTTTCTTTGACTGGTGTGATCTTGTGCCACTAGTTATCAATCTCTTTCCAACTCACACAGCATGGACGAGTGAAGTACACGTTATCTCAGGTTTCAGTTCTTCTATCAATGAGATTATTGATGCCGCGAATGAAATCTTAGAATGATATATCGTGATCAGACTCAAGTTAACGCGAAAGAGTTTACTGGAAAATAAGCCAGACAAACCAGCCGTGAATTTGCAAGGAGGATTGGCGGTTTCTTGCTGTGTCAACTTATTTTCCGTTCTGTGCATCTAACTTTGAGACGATACCAATTTAGAAAGGTTTACACAAATGCTACACTGGAAAGTGTCTTTCTTGCTTTAATTAATGTTAAATGCGAGCTTTCCGTTGAAAAAGAGCCTTGTATTAATACTATACAAGCATGCGAAATGAGAGAAAATGACAAAAAAATCGAGGATCGCTCATTGAAGGGGGGTTAAAAAGCACTTTTCATTTAATTTTGCACTTTCCAGCTTCCGAAGATCAAAGGGGTTTCACCAGAATTCGTATTGAACACCCCTTTATGCCTGTAAGTTAATCACGCATCTACGTGAATAGATTGTTCACCTACTCTCTTGAGTTTCTAAGATGATTCGCACAACCTTTCTCATCTGTCGAACACGCACTATGTGCTGCTCAAGAGACTTGCGGGTCTTTCTAAGCCCGACAAGGTGGCTATATCTTTCGGACCTTTCTGCTGCTATGCAGCTAGAGCGCATCACGGTGGTGTGCTCTACGAGCAAAATGTTTGTTTTCGGAGCCCGAAAACACAAGCTTTGGTTACCTTGGTAATCGCAGGTAAAGCGACCATGTTTACAAACGATCGGGGACACGTTGTATTTGCACTTTCTCACTTAAGAGGTTGGACTTAAAGCCGATAGCTTGCTATTGAACTACATCACCAGTGAGTTTTGCAGCTCCTTCAAAAGTGATTACATAGCGAATTTAAAATTTTGCTAGCGCTTAAATTTTGTTAACGTCAAGTAAAAGATGTGCAAGCTATATGAATACTTTTATGACATTAGGTGGGGAGAACTTCGTTAGTGGAGCGCTATTTCCTACACAAATCAAGGCGACAGTGCTTATGGTAGGCCTAAAATTGACCCAGCTTACACTTAATCTCTAAGCCAGGTAGCAAAAACAGAAGAAGTGACCCAGATCATTATCAAGAGAAGTAAGACTTTAAACAGGCTTGCTTTTCCAGCAAGCCGGGTAACGATAGCTCCTGGACGTAAAGTATTTGGTGTCCGTGGAAAGGTCCATTTGCAATAGATTTCAGCACCTTTGAGCAATGTAGCGCCTGCTTATAAAACAACGGTAAGCAAGGGCATAAGGTCGTTCCAGTCCCGTAGAGTGCCGACAATGTAGAGCTTTTATCATCAATTAGCTATGGAGGGTAGCCACACCCTCAGATATTGAAAATGATCGATCGCTAATAAAAAGATTAAACCCCTTTGACAGGCACATGGCTAGTACACACCATAAAGACCTAGTTTTAGAGAGCTTAAAATCTCTCAGAATAGAAATCAGAAGCGGTGAACTGTAAGTTGAACACGCAAATGCATCGGAGTATAAAATATATTTTGCGTACTGATATATTACAAAATTCTGCATGCCAGCAATTACTTGCGGCTGCTTAAAAACGGCTGACTGATGCTACGAGAGGAAGCTACATCAGTAAATCAGTTACTGACTTATGGGATGTTCGAAAAAAAGCCAAGGTTCAAAACAGCCTTGCTGTAAAAGCGAAAGTCTTAATCGCACATTAATTTTTATCCATGACACAGTTAAGGATGCCGTGATCCTGGTCATTCAAAAATTGAAAGGCTTATGCCTTGAAGTGTTTGATAAGGCGATGTCATAGGCTCCGGCCGCTCAATTCGCGCAAAATGGCCTTAGTCAGTCATGATTCCATTTCTGGTGTAAGCAAGGCTTATTTGAAGCGAAGTCTACACCCAAGCTTGATATGGAAATTGTCAAAGGTCATATTAATATCATTCTGAAAATTAATGCGACGACGTCTGCAAAATTAATTCTTGAAAGTATCATCAGCAGACGAAAACGCTACCAATAGCCTTCTCAATTAAGATCAAATATGTATACACAGTTGACTTATTATAGCACCACCTCGCGAAATCGAAATTTTCGCGAGCGAATAGAAGAGTCAACAAGCCAAATTGAAAAAAATAAGCAGTTCCAAAGCTGGGTATTGATTGCCATCATAAGTAACATGGTACTACAAAAAGAGAAATGAGATCCGATACTTGGTCAATTTATGTGAATCGCGGCTAGCGAACAATCCTTGTTCGAAATAAAATTATCGGATCGCTGTGTCATGGCAAGCACGTTCCATCAAAGGTCACTTTCAGAGGTATCAGAATCACCAAAAGTCAGTAAATCTTTTTTTAAGAATTAGCTGTGGTGCTTGGCGACCCACAAAGATAGAACAATGCGGAACTCAATATTTGTGCTTTCGGCCCTAAAATTTCTTTATCCGAATTGGTGAGCAGCCTATCTTATCATAATTTGAATGCTCAGCGATACTTACGCGAATGTGGCTCTCAGAAAGAGCTATG
This sequence comes from Plasmopara muralis, assembly GCA_003676415.1. Classification (NCBI taxonomy): domain Eukaryota; phylum Oomycota; class Peronosporomycetes; order Peronosporales; family Peronosporaceae; genus Plasmopara; species Plasmopara muralis. The sequence continues at coordinate 307,667 of RCHQ01000009.1, forward strand.
TTGCCCAGCGACGTTTCCATATATACAGGCCCCGGTACTTCATGAGCGTATATGTGAAGCTCACACCTTATTTTAATAAAATGCAAGCATTGAAGGTACTGATGACTTCAACTGCTGACATGAGTGTTCCCAAGTCATAAGTTACTCTGTAAAGTATTTTTACCGGTGTGCGCCAAGCTTTTGGACTGCCTCCCTTTAAAATGAGTACAAACGCCATGCTCAACTCCGAACTGAAAAGCAAGGCCTATACTAATGGTTCACTTCCGTGCTAACAACTTTAATTTATCCTACATTTATCTCCCAATTTGCACGCCTCAGCGCAAACAACAAAGTTGTAAATTTGCGATTCAAGATTAAAGAAGAAAATAATACAGTTACAGACCGATCGTTGTTCCAAAATCCCGTAGACGTCAAAGTGACTCGTTCTAAGAAACCCAGAGTGGTTGTGTCTGTGGTCCTGCTGACTTCAGTCTGGTCGCAATCGACTCGAGCGCTATCGAGATAAGAAGCACCCGCTGCTTTGACTTAGCACATGATTGGTGCATGTTTCGAAGAAGGACGACGAAGTACACTAATGTCGAGCCGAAGAATCCAAGAAAGTTGCTAGCAGCAGTCGTACTCTCAAAGCTACAGAAATACTCACGATGAGTGTGTGTTTAGTACACACCATGGGTAGATCAACCCGAGTTGATGCAAGACCATAAGCACCAAATCATTCGCAAAATCTAAATTGTAAAAAATTCTGCTTGAAGTTCCAATTGATTTGTCTGTGTTTGCCTATTCGTAGTTCTTACGTACGCACACGAAAAGTATTTGCGCTAGCACATGATACAATAGCGTAGGTGTTTTTGCACCATGTCACTAAATCTTGTTTTCGCCGGAACAATCACATGTTGTGTGAACAGGCTGAAAATCACGTAACCACCTATAATCGAATTATTTTGGCAAAGTGTGCCGGACGTTGAAAGACAAAAATGACCTCGTTTCAGCTCCGCTGCTGGCTTTTTTTTAAGCTACACACAGATACTCATCTAGAAGTATTTTGGGGTCACAAAGCACCACCGAAAGCATTGCGTCGGTCGGACGACGGATCATTCGACTATTTTTCAAAAAAAATTCCTCGACGATCGCGCACAAGTATATACTCCACTTAAGCTCTTCGAACGGTGGCACCACAACTAAGCTGCCGCCTTTTCGATTCACGCACTTGCTAAATCTGTCAAACTGTAGTTACGGTACTTCATTATTATGCAAACCTTTAACATTATTTCATTAGTGCGTCAATAATGTTTGATACAATGACGATAAAACTGGTATTTTAGAATGGAATCTCAAAAGCAAAGATGGCTCCTAGACACCTGATCGGCGGATGCATAATGAAACATGTCGAAATTGAACAAGGTCTTTGTCATAATTGAGTAATATTTATCATTCTCATTACGCATACCAATGCTTGTATCGATAGAGTGTCTATCGTGCACCGGGTGCCATAATTCAAGAATGGTGGTCTCCTATTACGATTTGCATTCTCAGGTATTTGAAGATTACCAGAATGGATATAGCTCCTGCCTAAGCAGCCATCGGGGGCATGATAGTTAATTTCTAGCTGCACGGTCAGTGTAAAGATTACGAGAACGATACTGATAATTAAAATTGTGGTACAGCACAACACTAAGGCCCATCGAGTTGCAGGAGATTGTCCCTTAAATATGTGACGTAGTCACACAGCGCTCCGCACTTAGGAGGCATGTAAGTGTAAGAAAAAACCGACCGATTTTTATTTCTAAACAATTTATATCGCTTTTTATATATACCCTTACCTAAATTCAACTTTGCATTTTTTGCCACGCGTGGGTGGTGTAATACATAGAAGCCATGTTTTTTTGCAGCGCTAAAGAGACTTCTCTATCTCGTGTTCGTTTTTGATGACGGCAAACTACTTAGATTGGCGTTGTGATTGCATTATGTAGGAATGAAAAGACTGGTATTTGAACCGTCTCGCTCGCTTAAGTGAACACTATATTTGCTGACTCTATAATGAAAATAAATGCTGCACACAAGCACTTGATGTAAAAGAATATTATACTTCAACAAAAAGGGCCGCTGTCTGCACTATAAGTGTCAAATTTGAGATCTTGCTGTCCAACTGGCTATGGCAAAATAATAGTGTCGTAAAGTAGAAGGATACGGTATACCAATGGACTAAAGAGATCGCTGAGTGTCTGTCCGCCTTACTCACCATGATCGTCACACACAATTTGTAGGATGAAAGCGTCGGATGACGTTTTGTCCACGATTTTCGAGCCATGAATATCTCGCGTAAGCAGGACTTGAGCTCATTTTTCGCTGTTGTAAGAATTAAAAGATATTTCATACAGGCGTTATTACACTGGTTGATCTTTTCGGGTGTCTAGTGACGCGAATGGCTTCTCGTCTGAATAATATCTTGGAATTTCTTTCACTCGATTTTACAGCACTCGTGCCGAGCAATAGCTGAATGTAAGGCAATCGAAGTTACCGTCGTGTGCCAACGAGATCTCGTGTCTCGACAACTACAATGGGCACGAGAGAATGCTAACGCTCGAAACAGGTAGATCAGCTGAAGCTTAGTAAATACTGCCCGAAATTTGCGTTCTGCTTACGGCACCGATCATTAATGTCAACAAGGGCATGACTAAGCAAAAAAATGTGGTACTTAATATCGAGCAGCTCGTCTCCGCATATCTAGGCCAGTATTGACTTTAACTTCATGATCGATGGAGACATATGACTAGTCGCCTGCGGTGGTCAGAAGCTTATTGCCGCGGAGCGTTTGTCTCCAACTTTGAATACAAAAAATGCTGGCAGCATTGTCGTTCAGGAACGCCTTTCATATGGCAAGATGCAAGCCGTTCTAGAACAACAAGCTCTATCAAACGGACACAAATCGCCGCACCCTTGAGTCTATACCGTCCGCTCACAGCGCCTTGCTTGTTGCCTAAATAGATCATCGCCGCGAATGTAATAGGGCACCAACGACGTCATCCCTCGTAGCTTGCAGCTGATCGGTAGTCCTGCGCTTCCTTAGGGTGCTAATTGATCAAGTCAGCTGACAGAAATCGCGGTTTACCATAAATAACACTTGTCAGCTCTCGATGCACCAACAGCGCCCGTCTAAATTCAATTAATGCATGCTGAAGATGAGCTGTAGAGACCATTACGTCACTCAGCTCTAAGAGTCAGCCTTTCTATGGACGTCGGTGCTTCACCTACGCAATGCGGTACGTTCCACTCGGATTCATCTAAGACACTTGTAACCGCGCAGACAAACTTTTATTGTATAATACGCCGGAATTACTTGCCAATGCCAAACTATTTCTAAGGATCGATACATCTACAGCGCGTAATTACGTCCTTTCAAATTTCCTCACTTAATCTTTGATGAAATATGTATCCCGTACAACTTGCTAGCTACACCACTGCTTTTTTGAGGCAATAAATGCAAAAAACATGGCGCGACGTACTTAGAGTTCTCTAGTAATCGTTTGCAATCTTGATTTACGATTCCTGTAAACTTTCCAATAACACCTTTAGCTAGTCACATCACACAGATTTGCACGATAACGAGCTACAAATCTTTAACGACGGCCAGAAGCAACAATTGTTTACCTACTGTGTATAACAGGTTGTACATACAACGCAATCTAATAATGCGACAGCCCCTTTCAAGACTTATCTCTACAAACAAATTTTACTACAATGGCCACAAGCACCGACACCAGCGCTAGTTTATGTCGATTACGTGCTACTGCATTGGCCCGATACGAAGAGTCTTCGAGACTGAAATTGTTGAACATTGCCCATATCTTTGGTAATCTCGTGCTTCTATACACACAACTGTACGCCTTAACATTGTGGAGCTCAGCAGGTCTGTGCCCTGATGATACAGCGGACTTTGATCAGCACACTGACAAGGATATTCGGCATACAATGATACAGGCGCAATCGAGCTTTAGCATGGTAACAGCGCAAGTGGTCAGCGTTATCGCAAAGGTTCAAGCTTTTGCTATAGCGACAGGGACCATCTCGTGTTCACATGCGTAGCACTTCTATCGACGTGCCCAAGTAGAGAAGCCGCTTCGTAACAGTGATTTCCGCTAACTCACACAGTGTCTCTGAGTGCGACGACACAGCCCAAAGAATCAAATTTAGTACTAGGCGCTTTCTAGCGCTGATTCGCGTCGCATTAAAATTTCAACCTTCTGTTGGACGTATCGCAATGCATTTCAGCCTCTTTAGTATTAAGAAACTTGCAATACTTTGCTGATATATGCCTATCATTTTTCGTCTAAGGCCCGTTTGGCATGTCGATATCACCATCTGTTCGTTCAGTGATCTCCGCTTCTTCGTCTTACACATTTGGCGCTATCAATTCAGCAGCATTCCTTACTTCTTCAACTCAGCACTACAGCTCACTCATGCAAAATACGTACTTAGAGTAGTACGTAAGGGATAGAGAGAGTGCAACATGTGAAGTGCAATGTACGGAAGCGGGGGTAGGCCCGTTTACGCTCCAAAAGCTCCATTTTAACAGACAGCTCCTGTCATTGGCTATAACTAAGATTTGCGCGAATGCCACAAATTTGAGAAAGCATGATCTCCGCCAAAGCAGTAGTATCTGATTTTAGATGCTAATCAGCAGAAGAATTTCATACTATGCAAAGTTTTATGTGGTAGTTGCTTTTATTTTAACTTGACGTGACTTTAAAATAGTAGACATTCATCGAAAATGCGCGCATCTAAATATGAAACTTTGTACGCCTATCTTTAGATTCTATGCAATGTTCTATCGCCATGAACTAAAATTTACTTTTCTTGTCAGCTGCACTTGGAAATTATTATCGTGTAAGATGTTGTCTAATTACATAAAATACTCTACATTCGTTCAATCCTACATGTCTATGCGTAAGAATCGTTTAATCTTCTAAATGATTTATTCAAAACATATGCAAAGTAAGTACATAATTCTGTTTTCTGGCATGAGAACTAAGCTCTGAGCGTGAATAGCACTAAATTACCGATTCCTATTGGGTTCAGACTGTGACCGAAGCGAATCAGCTTTCGAGCTGCGGCCATCGAGCCCTCGGTGCCTGTACACTGTCAAGTGAAGGGACTCTTTAAATAGCGGTGAGGGGCTTTTTTTGTTGCCATTGACGTACCAGACGCGCCATTCGTACAACAATCGCAAAGGTTCGACGGTACAAGCGCATGATTGTCTCCTCGTACGTAGCGACGACAATTCCCGCACTTGTTACTGCACAAACTAATTGCTTGTTGTTCTACAACTTGCACTAGTGAGCAAATGGCAAACTTTAGGATGCACGCTGCTCAACGGTACATACTTTGTGTAAAAGGAAAAGGCTGACCGAATTACTAAATCATTGTCTTACTACAGAGAAGCGGTACAAGGGTTTGCGACCTGCGTATCCTGTGGCTTTGAAAATTTTGCACGTTTGGTTCACTGTGCTTTGTGTGGATTGCCCAGTTCTTTTCCGCTAAATCCCAAAGCAACAGTTCTGCCACTTGCCGACACTCAAAGGCAAAATCTTGCGCTTCCTCCTATCTGTACGCGTCGGGAATGGACGCGGGAGATGGATGGTCCTCGTAATTTGGTATGGCGTCGTAGACTGGCAGAGGAGACTGAACACTCGACAGGTTATGTGCTCCGCTTTGACTTGTCACCCGAGGAGGAACCGGAACCAGAGCGCAAAGCTTTGAAACAAAGGGAGCGAAGTCTAAGCTCGGGGTACACTTCGGATGCAGGAGTGATATTTGAGCTACTGGAATCACGAGATGTCGATTCCACAAAGTTTGCAATGCCACCCGTGCGTGCTACTGATTTGCCAGACACAATAGAGCATTTGAGGCAGATAGCAATCGAGATCGCTGCTCAAGATTTTCCGACAAAGTATGCGCACTTCATAACTAGTGTTACTTTGCTTTTACAAGCAGAGGGGTGTCCCCTACGTTTCCATCTTGCAATCGATCGTAAACACCTTTTAAAACAATCATTACAGCACATTGACAGCATTCGGGAGAGCGATATTCGATCAGTGCACTTTCAAATTTCGTTTGCCGAACAAAAAGACGTATCGCGTGACGAAAAGGGCATCGGCGGCTTGCATCGTGAATGGCTGACGCTATTGAGCGAACAGCTAACGGATCCGAAGAATGGACTTTTCTCTGGTACGCAGCCCAATAAGCAAACGTTCTTTATCAATTCGCAATCCGAGTGTGTGCTTGGAACGAATCACTTGCAATACTTTCACGCCACTGGAAGGTTGATTGGGCGAGCTCTATTAGAAGGAGCAATACTTAATTTTCACTTGTGTAGGCCACTGCTTAAAATGATGTTGGGCACGCCAATCACGTTCAATGACCTGGAATATCTCGATGCTGACGTGTACCATGATTTAACAAGCTTACTCGAAAATGATGGTGCTGAAGTATTCGAGCTCGATTTTACAGTGACTCGGCCTCATTGCAACCAGACTCAACTCGTCGAGCTTATTCCTACTGGAAGAAATATTCAAGTAAATGACGACAACAAGTTTGAATTCGCAGACCGGAAATTGCGTTTTCTCATGTTTGAATCCGTGGCCGCACAATTGGCCTCATTCCTTAAGGGCTTTTACGAAGTCGTTCCCCAGCAAATGTTACTGCCTTTTGACTTCGAGGAATTGGATTACTTATTGTGCGGTTCCGATGAGTTAAACGTGTTGGATTGGCAGCAACACACTCACTTGGCACTTAAAGTACGGCAAGAAGTGACATGGTTCTGGGACGTGGTAAAGGAAATGTCACGCGCGTACCAATTAAGGTTACTGCACTTTGCCACAGGTTACTCGCGCGTTCCACTTGTAGGTTTTCAAGGCTTGACTAACTTCCATGGCCAGCTTTGCAAATTTACACTGACTGACGCACGCGGTGTGTCGGATTTTCAAAGTCACGCGTGCTCCAATACGCTGGAATTGCCATTTTTTGAGACTAAAGATGAATTGCGCACAGCACTCTATGCTGCCCTATACGACGAGAATAAGGTGAACGAAGCTGAAGCTTTGTAAGTGGGCATTGTATTATGAAGGATGGAGTTGTATTTAGTAACTCTATTTTCTAATAGTTCAAAAATTGTTAAAAGTAAATGTTTCCTTGTAAAATTAGCGCAGTCCGTGTATTTCAAAGTATAGTATTAGAATATAACCTGTCTTATCGAGTTAAAAGCAGTATAATACCACGTTAACGCATGCATTATAACGAAAAAAGTCGGTCCACCTCTTCACAGCAAATACCTGCATCCAGCAATTTTTTTCGCGCCAAAGTTTTCTCCAGCACCAGTTTAATGTTTCGAGTCTCAATCTTCGATTGAAGCCGTGTACATTCCAGTTTAAACAAATGCCGCTTTTGTGCCTTGATCTCGTTGTCAAAAGTATTCCCAGAAATGATTCCAAAGCTTTGCTGACAGAAATCATGACCATCAATTGGTCTTGCAAGCTCCTGGTTGATGTTGCTTGCGTCACGTGCTTGCACGGCTGATAAATTATCGCTTTTTGAAGGTGCAGTGATTTCAACCGTGGCTTTTGTCGGCATTTTGTTCTTCTTTGTCACCTTCGCAGTGCTATTGGCATAGTTTACATATGGAGCTAGCACGGATACCAATCTCTCATAATAAGGGCACATTTGCAGCACGTGCTTTTTGACTTCTTTCTCCTCAATCGACATGTCTGCAATGCTCAGCGGATATGTCACTTTTTTCTGCCTGATCCACGTGTGTGCTGCTAAAAATGTCGTCCCGAAACTCGTGAGCTGTCGTCGTATACCATCAAAATTCATATCACGTTTTCCATGCGAGTACAAAAACACATTGATTTCATGACACAGAGGTTCTTTCTCCTCCTCGCCCTTCAGCAACCACCATCTCGAATAATTACCAGGTACTGCAATCCAATCTAGCAACAGCTCATTCATCGCTGATTTGTCCTCTTGAGACCTTAAATGAAATTCACTGCCATTATTTTCACAGACACTGTCTCCGCTTCACACTTTGTATCGGCGCCACGTCGTCCAGTACTACAGACACGGTCGAAGACTCCATTTCTTTATTACCCAAATCCTCCTCTACCTTTAACAAATCTTCAATTTCCATCACCACAACATCGATCTCTTCTTCCTCCAATTCCACCTCCACCTGCTGCGTCTGCATATACTCCACGCTCTGGATTGCCTTTGCCGTCGTGTCTATCAGCATGTCCTTCCCACCCAATCCTATCTTTTCCTTCTTTTTCGCTAAATCAAGTGCATGCCGCTTCATAAAACAGCGAATCCAGCCTTTTGAAAAACTGGCATTTGGAGGTAGTGGCATTTCTTGTGCTAACTCCACAGCTTTGCTCTGGATAGCTGAGCGTGTCATGCATCTTCCGCACTGCAGCTCCGCGTGCACCCAGCGAAGAACCAATCGATCCAGCTCTGGATGCTTCACTTGACGTGCTGAGCGAAATTCAAGTGGCACCATGGCATTCAATACTTTATCCTTGCCGCGCAGTAAGTTTGAAATCGTGGCTCGAGTGGGCAGACTCGCTAAGCCAAAAGTCTCGAAAGCCCATACTGCCAGATCACGTTGCGTCCACGTCGGATCATTCTCTTTTTTTTGAATAATTGCCAGCTTTTCACGGTATGTCAAGTTGCAGCGAGAGCGACGCGATGGCGCGCCAGCGGGGCTTGGTGATGATGCCATACTTCAACACTTTCACATTGCCGTTCAGAATGAATGTTTGTGGAATGTAATTAAAGGAAAGTAAAGGTTAAAACCAGCACTAAAACACATGGATGGCCCCTTAAAAATGTACACTTTACTTATAAAACCACTCAGTCCGTGGTAAACCCATACGACTCCGTGTCCAGCACAGCGTAAAGCATTTGCTGAAGCTCCGAGCGCGAGATGCCCAACGGCAGGTCAAGTCGGTTAAAACACGCATAGCTGCGTATAAACTCATTAGGTGCACCGACAATGCCATGGATTGTAAAGAGACACACTTTGCCGTCGTAGCTCGTCAACCCTTTAAAGCCTACAAGTGGCACGCGAGAGCACCCAGTAGTAAATTGTAACAGCCGTCGTCTGTACTCGTTGGGCATTTCGCGGACGAGTTCCCAAAACCAACAAAGTACTGGTGATCGCGCTACACTCTCAGCCACCGCCGTGTTCTGTTTCCAGTCATGTACGTTGATCTCTGGTGACCCGTACATAAGGTAATCGAGTTCTTCATAGTCAAACAACATGAATAAGCGCGGTGGAATCACTTCGTATATGCCCTTGATAAACACGTAGAGTTGGTCGGCCACGCTGTACACCAGCAAATGCTCAACCTTATGCGCTAAATATTCCTGTTTGTTTGCGTCGGTCACTACAATATTGTGGCCATTAGGAACGAGGTCGACTGGCATGGTGCGATCACCCACGCGTTCCATTACGCTAAAATCCAAGTCCAGCGCCTCAACACCATCATTCTCGAGCATCCACATCATGTTCTTGTACACATCCGGATCAAAGTATTTAACGTCGTCTATACTCAACGGTGTCCCCGAAATGAGCTTTAAGAGTGGGACGCACAGGTGAAAGTTAAGCACTGTACCCTCAAGCAGCGCTCGCCCCAGCAGTCGTCCTGCTCCATAAAAGTAAATCAAATGTTCTTCACCATTGTCATAGCGAGAGTTGGGATTCAAATAATATGCGCGGTCCTCTCCATTCGTTTCGATAAATAATCCAGCTTTCGGGTCCATTAGCAACTCCGTAAGCATCATAAACCACTCGCGATGCAATCCACCAGCATCCACGCCGCTTTCTTTGAGAAAATTGATACGCATTGCGGAACGAATGTACTGTTCTTCAATACACCCCAAATGTTCCATCGACTCTTCAAACATGTAATCCCGGTGAATGGACAATTTTAAAAACTCAACCTCAGGCGGGACTAGTAACGATGCCGTCGTTTGAACAAAGTAAGCGTACTTTGACGGGAAATCCTTTGCCGCGAGTTCGAGCATCTCGCGACGACGTTCAACACCTGAAACTGTACTATCCTCCACAACTTCACCAGTAGCAAAGATTGCAGCATCCCATTGTGTAGCCGGGATGATATCGATATGCACGACTTCGTTGAAAACTTTTACTATTGTTGGCTCTACAACGGTCACTTCGCTCTGCATCATGGCTGGGCCAATCACTTGACCGGGCATCTTTGTGTGTTCATTAGGCTTTACGAAGCGAATGACTTTCCCCATGCGTGCACAAGTCATGGGACCGCTTCCTTCTTTAATGCGAAACCAAAACATGTTGCCCTCAATGTCTACTTTACGCGTCCATTCCTTGCGTTTTCTAGCGCGAAGCTGATGCTCGGTCATATGACGCGGAAGAGCCTTTATTCTGTCCCTTATTTTGCGTTCTTTCTTTTCCTTTTGACGATGCTTCTTTCGATTCTTGTTGCTATCAGCTTCATCAGGCGTGGCTAAGCGTTCCCCGCAGAGTGCGCAGAAAAGCGTGTCCTGAAAATTCGCAAAGTCGCACACAATGCACGTCACAAAGCCCTTGTCGGCCTCGCGGACGGCCGTGTCGAGACGATGATCGTTGCTAAGTATCATACTGTCGTGTAGACCAATACACAAAGGGCATTAGTAAGAAGAGTGCTCAAATGAAAGGTAGAAACGACGTACGTGCTGAGCAGTGGCGCCGCCAGCTCACGCAGTTGCCGCGTGTGCGCATGAATCAGTTTGCGCCGTGCGACAAAGAAGGCGAAAGCCAGAACAGTCACAAGACCAACATTTACCAAAATGGCAATCACGTCCTCGTCCATGACTTCATGCACGTATCGTAATTATCGTGCAATGAGTCACTACATGAAATTTTACTGGTAACAATTGCTTACGGCGTCTAATGTTACTGATTTACAATTAAGTTTTGTGAACCAATTGAATTAGGTTTTGTGAGTGTCTCAGCTCGAGTTCCTCTATCAATTACTTATACTTTAGCATCTCGTGGTTTAATGAAACTCTCGCTTTATTGCCCTCTTTGGTCCAACCTTGAACAGCAATTAGTTCATGACAATGCGTTTATTAATAAACTGACTTTGATAACTGCAGTAACTTATAATTTTGGCTCTTCAAAGAACGGTCTTGTGGCTTATAACTCGTGGGTGAATGTGAGAGCATTCGCCTGGCCATTTACATCAAAGTCGATAGCAGATTGACATTTTGGTCAGCTTCTGCTGCTTGCACACCATGATCCTTGCGCATTTATAAAGGATTGCACGGACAATACGTCACCCATCGGTCGCACCTGCTCGCACTAAGAGCATGGTAAACAAAACATCTACAATATCTGCTAGAACTTTGTGGACAAGCTGGGCGTAAAATCTCCTTTTTTCAAACGCATGATGAGGCTATTACACAGCACTATGAAAGTTAGTAAAGTATGGCAACGTCGCTCGTAAAATTTTCATTCTACATTATTGCAAAAACGGTTTATCATTTCGTTATTTCACAAATACTACGATTGGACCCGCTCTTTGGGTGCAATATAGTTGTAGAGAAAGCAGAAGCCGAAGTGAATAGACATATTTATCTAGACCAATGTACGGCTACCATTATGCAATTACTTCGTGTGATGTACCCGCAAATACTGTGACGTCATCCGCCTGTTCACCATGCATTCAGCCTTGTAATTCCAACACTCCCACTCACAGCTAATGTTGTGTGTGCTTTGTTGCTGACTTGATCTTAATTTCGGAGGCTTTGCGCAGATACTTCAGTATCTTGGTTCCAAGTGTCTTAGCATATCTACAAGCTGACTGTTCGTGTCGATATAGTCGATCTTCAACAAACCTTCTTGCACGTCTCACTAACAAAGTGGTGCTCGATTCTCCCTAACATTGTATCCGGCGTTATCGGCCAATGCGATAGCACCTTGGTCGTCTCCCCAAACCTGTGTTCCTTCAACTTGCTCGTGACCCATGTCCTTTAACATTGCCCGTGTCCAAAGAACTTCTTGCGTGCATGAACTGAGAGCCATATACTCAGCTTCCGCTGAGCTCAGCGCAACTGTCCGCTAGAACTTCGACTTGGAAACCACTGGTGCGCTCACAATCATGACCATAACTCCGAGACCGAGCGTCTGTCATCCATGTTGCTGACCCAAACTACATCCGAGTATGCTTTAGCCGCAACGCTTTCACTTCCTCGGTAGACGACACCGATTTGACGTGTAGTCTTCAGATACCGTACTGCTCGATTTGCTGCGCTCCAATGTTGTAGTCCCGGGTTCTCCACAAAATGTGATAGCTGTGTCACCACGTAAGCAATATTCGGCCGAGTACATGTCGTTATGTACAGCAAGCATCCAATCAAAGAGCAATGGGCTTCGACCGCATTGTCGACCGTCCCTCTTCCGTTGTTGGTGCCTGCTTTGACGACAACCTACTCATGGGCTATCAATGCTCTTGGCATCTTGTTAACCAAATCGCTTGACCACGTCGTCGATGTAGCGAGCCGGTTTGATCACCAATGTATAGCTGATCGGTCGTGGTCGATTTTCATGGCCAAAAAAAATTCCGCCTTACTCAGCTCCTTCATCTCGAGAGCATTCTTGAGTACTTCCTTCACTTAATTTATTTCTTTGCTGGCTCTTGCTGCAATAATCATGTCATTCACACATAGTCCAACGTAAGCAAAACCTTCTTTAGTACTCATGAGATAAACACATTGATCTGCCCCGCAACTCTTGAAGCCATTCCTGACGAAGACACGATGTATTGTCTTGTTCCAGGCACCTGCTTTTTAGCTTTTGTCCGTAAATAGCCTTCTTTAGTTGACATATGTAACCTTGAGCATTGTCGACACCAAGCGGAACTTTTATTATATAAAACGTTGTCCGTCAACACGCTATTGAGAAAAGCCGTGTCGACGTCCAGCTGTTCATTCGATAGCCGCATTCAGCACATACTGCGAGAATTATTCGGATCGATTTCATGTTGGCAACCGAGGATATAAGTCTAGAAAAAGTCGACGCCATACTTCTTCTTAAACCTTTCGCGACCAGTCGTGCCTTGTATCACACGATAGCGCCATTCTGATTTCGCTTCTTGGAATATAACCATTGTGATCCATTTGTGTGTTCAATCTTCTCTCGTGGCTTCAATGTCCACGTTTGATTCTCTTCATGAGAGCAAAGCTCAGCATCCATTGCTTCACGCCATTTTATTGCATCGTCGCTTGCCATTGCTTGAGCATACGAAGTCGGTCAGTCCGTATCATTGTCAATACTCACGGCCTAGACAAGAATGGCTTCCGCAATTAGGCCAACTTCGTCAGCTCAAGCACGCTTCGGAGTCGGTGGGCCCTCGCTGCCTTCTGTCGACTCTTTATCATCTGAGTCGTTTTTAAGCATTAGCACCGGCTCACGTCTTACTCTTGTTCGCTCCACTTTAGGCCAAAACACCAAACGAACTTCATGTTGCACTTGGGACGGTTGATGATACTCCGTTAGCTCAAGCCTGTTTCGTACAGGGCTCTCAGAAGGCATTAGTCGCTGTACAACGACGCTTGGCGTTCGATCCATATCATCTATTTTGATATCGGGAAGTGGCTGTCGATCCACTTGATGCTGAGCCTTGAAGTCAGCATCATCCTTCATTACTTGAATAATTGGTCCCGGCTTGAGCTCTTGCGTGTCGTAAATGCCACCCACCTCACGCTCATCCAACTTTACAGAGCGGGTCACATTGATCTTATCATTCTCCAAGTCAAACACGCGATAGCCCTAGACATTCTCTGCATAGCCGAGAAACATATACTTGAAGCTCTTGGGTTCCAGTTTGATCCGTTTCACATCGTCAGTATGAGCGGAGCTTGCGAATCAAATGCGAGCAGGTTATCCATTTGAGGCTTCGCTTGAAAGCTAGCTCGTACGACGTGATATCAGGATGGACCGTATTGCTGGAGCGATTAATTTAATAAACCGTGGTACTCACCACTTCCACCCACCATTCCGTCGAAACGATCTTGTAGTGTAACATGCTGCGGGCCTTCTCCATGATCGTCCTGTTCATACGCTTCGCCACTCCGATCTGCTCAGGGCTGTGTCAAACGGAGCGCTGGTGTACAATGCCGTTCTGTTGACATATTCCAGCCACTGTCTTGTTAATAAACTCGGTTCCGTTGTCGGATCGCAAACAACTTAGTCGTGCACCAATTGATTTTCGTATATCGTCAGGAACTCCTTGAATTTGCCAGTCACTTCACTCTTGCTCATGATCAGAAAAAGCGCAACATATCGTGAAAAATCATCCACAAACGTGAGAACGTACTTAACACGACCCTTCGAGGAAATTCTCATTGGCCCCATGACGTCTGTGTGAATACGCTCCAACACACGTGTCATCTTTGTCATCGAACGAGACGGAAACATCGTGACCGTCTGTTTGCCCTTCAAACACTCGGCACACAATGTTCCCACACTTTGCTTGATACCTGGGATGCCATTATTTAATTGCTGAGTCCTGATCAGCGCGTCCTTGCTGGGTGCTTAATGCGGGCATGTCAAAGCTCCCACTGATTATTAGCCCTGGAATGTCCAACGAGACATGATGCTTCTTCTTAATCGCAGTCAAACAAATAACTTTCCGACTTTTGTACTTGACGCAATTGCTTGATTCTTGTTCCAGATGATGCATGACGAACACGAAAACTCCACACTCATACCACACTCTGCCAGCTTGCCAACTGACACCAATCTTCTGTCGAGTCCGAGAATGTGCAAAACTTCAGCCATGCAAATGCCCATTCCGTCCAAATCAGTCAATTTTACCGTTCCGGCTCCTTTGAAGAGCAACTTCTTCCCGTCTAGCTTCTAGGCCCTTGTGATCAAACAAGTCCTTCCTGTGTGGAGTCATGTGGAAAGTTGTTCTACTGTCAATCAGCCATCCTGATGACTTTCCTTCACCAATCGCAAATTCCGTGTCGTCGCTGTTGAATCTTTTACCGGCCAGGAAAATTCCGCTTCATGTGTCCAAACTGGTCCCACTTGAAACAACTGCCCTTGAATCCTTAGTTATTGTGTGGAGGACCACCCTTTCGTTAGGACCACCCTTTCGTCCTATGCGTGTGATTTTTAAAGCGCTTCAAAACCAGCTTAGCTTGACATAGTAAGAAACTTTAGGCATTGATGGTCTGCATTCGGTATAAAGATAGTTCGGGGTGCTGTAACCACCTGAAAGCCTGTTTTGAACCGGATGAACTTGAGATATACCTCATCTATTTAATCACCTTGGTCGACGTACTTTACGCTAACGGACTTGGAGTGTAGTCTGCTCACATTGACAGTCGGAGACAGCTCACCTTCGGAGCTTCTCGAGTACGGAAAAATGCTAAGCCAGGAGCTGGGAATTTAAAGTGCTAGTGGAGGTATGAACCTCAACCCTTCAAATGGCCCAACGCACAATCAGTTCACCGCAGCTTCCTTACAAATCGATCATTGTTCGATTTTTTGTTGTAGTGATTAATTTGGAACAGCTCCAACGGCTTCCACGAGTTCTGTGAAGCGTGTCATGGTACCACTATGCAAAGCTTATTATAAAAGCGCATCTGCTTTGCACCGCACTCTACATGAAGATGACTCTGGCTGACAAGGTACACCAGGGAGGGCCGGTCCAGCCTCGGCTCGATGCTTCTTCTTAAATAGGAGTTGCGCGCCTGAGCTTTTTTCGAGTTGGTCCTGACGGCTTGCTTCGGAGATAATTTCATTTCATTAAGTGACTCGCGAGCTTTAAGGTACGATCCATCTTCGCGTGTCTCAACGTGGGACTTTTTAACTGCGACGGGAAGTCGCTGCGTTCCGCGACTCCCGGCCGCCTAATTTGCAAAGCCTTAGAGATACTCCCTCTGGCCCGATACGATGATGCTTTTCGCCGTCGCATGGCCATCGTAACTCGCCTTACCAGCAAGATTGAGCGTAGACATTTTATGGGTACCTTAGGGCTCAGCTAAAGATAAAGCTCGGCGGTTTGAGGATTTTTTAAAGAAGACACACATGATGACGAGTGCAGCAACTTTGTTTGATGTTACACGCAGGGCCTTAACTATCTAAGTGCAATTAAACGATGATTCACTTTGTTCAAAAATACCAAGCTTGCTCTTTCTAAAAGCCGCTTTTAATTATTTGATAAATAAAGTAAGCAGCTCTATCAATAAAAATTAAATTTCTTTACCAAGCTTATACAAAACTAGTCCGTTAATTTGGGTGAACATATTTAGATTTCCTGTCGTAAATGCTAGTTTGTTAGTTTGGGCGAACGAAGTTGCATCCCTGGTCTTGTACATTGTATATGGCCGATTTTTGCAGAAATTAAGGAAGTGCTTTTTGAACATTTATGGTTGCACATCAAAGTCTTCGGAGAAAACTTTTTTTATCCGCTTGACCACATAATGAAGAAGCGTTCGCGCTCTAAAGAGTCATTTTCTAACCGAGTTGCACCAACATGCAGCCGACAGGTAGTCGAAAGTATCACAAATGACAATAAACAGCTTTATTGTCCGTCGAGACTCGACTTGGTGCCTGTCTATGCCTTTTCCTGATAAAGTTATAGTCATTCTTGTGCTGACTCTCCTAGAAACCTTTTCTAAAAGATTGTACGAAGACTTAGCAAGGCCTCGTCGCCAGTATTGTGGCTGTTCAAATAGCAGGCTGGGTCTTACGACTTCCTTGGGCTTTTAAGAAAGATATGGCGTATAGCAAGCCGAACCAACTTTCACTTTACTGGGGATCTGCAAGAACCGCATGGACATATACAATCTTCGCTACAAAGACACAATTGTCCCTATTTCCAATCGGTCCTCATTATCTTCAAGACTTCTCTCGATGGAATTGACATTCCTATAAAGCCGACCATTCTTGTTTTGGACAGATATATTGTCAAAGTGCGTCTGGACATCGCATAAATTGGCTGAAATGTCGTGTGATTGGCCAATTAAATGTCGCCCAAAAGTTTGATAGCCGTTATGTCATCGCTAACGACTGGGATTATATCGGTCTCTAGTCATCTACCAGATAAGATGCACTGTACAACATGCACCCGGGACACCACGTCTTTCCTTGAAATGACCGTCCATCCGCGTACCTATGCACAATTAGCTTAGTATAAGCTTAAACTAGTGGACCCTTTTTGGTTGGCTGTCGAACACAGAAAGTCGGTGACAAATGCAGACATTTCGCTTCCTGCACTGCACCTTTCTTTGTCTTTTTGGCAAAAGAGGCACAATAATCTCACACTGCTCTTGTGGCAGACACCACTGTCTTGGGAGTAGAGCTTTAAGCCCCAAAAAACTCATTTTTTGTGCTGATTCTTCTTACGATAAACTAAAAAAACGATCTTCAGACACCACATCTGAGCATTACTTGGTAAAGCAAGAATTCTCATACATACGTGCCTATATAGATGTTGTCAAAAAAAGACGACATTTTCATATTCGTTAGACAGCTTTTCATCTTTAAAAACATCATCTCTGCGAAATCTCTCCATTTAAATTAGCCAAGAAAGCAGCCCCTTCAAGCTCGTCGGATTGCGAAGATCTCACTTATTTAAGTTGGGGTGCACCTGCCGTAATACAGTGACCGATTAATCTACGGGCTATCTCTATCTTTTGTCAGCCACTAGATTGTTCGTGACAGCAGCGATCGATTTGTATCACACTTCACTATCTTCAAGCGGACCGCTCTTGGTAACATTTTGTGACCCATTTGTTATTTTGTTATTTACTGTGTCTTCGAAATATATGTCGTCAACTGCATCTTGTGGAGCGTTGCAGATTTTTACATGTGCAGTTGATGGTTATATGTCACCCACCTGTATTATCGTGCTACCCCCACCCACGCACATCTCGAAGGATTAGTGTGTTTCTAGTTGAGTGCTGGTGACCAGCGTTTTCCCAACTCTAAGGGCGGAAATTCTGCCAGCAACTCTTCAGAGACCTAGAGCAAGTGGGAATTCACTTCGTCGGAGCCCTTCCGGACGAACACGGATCACATGTTTGCAGGTGTTGCTCTCCTCTGCAACACTTAAGTCGATTAGGACTGAAACAGATTGAGCAGATCAGCGGACACCACTATTCTGGGTCTCAAAAATCTATAAAGTGCCCTCGAGAATAGCGATCGAGCCTATGGCTATGCACTTTTAAAGCGGTTTGTCCCTTCTATCGTTGTGTCTGTATGTTCAAGATTGAGTTCTATCTGCAATTCGTTCATGAAACTTTTCACCTTGAATTGCTTAAGAAGTAGCGCCTCGGCGATAAAGACCAACAACCGTTTTAACTCATGGATACATTCACTTAATTCGCACCTTCCTTGTTTACAGGGTAAAATGCACGAATGCTGAAGAAGCTTTATATTTTACCAAAGCAACACTTCTCTACACCAAATCGTTAATAACTTTTTTTCAATCTCAAGTGGACTTTAAACAGTTTCCGTGTTCTTAACTGAAAATTAAAAAGCTTTTTTATCGATTGAAAATCTGACCCGTTTTCGGGTTGCAAAACACTTCGGTGACATTGTTTGTCCAGTTTTTGGGCCGGCCTCTCGAAAAAGTGAGGGTGAAAGCTACGCACTTCTGTTAATCTATGGAAGGTGAACACCCATTCTGGGCACCACAGGTACAGGTACAGGCTGTGCTGCCTATTCGCTTAAGTAACAAACAACTCAATGTGTCAAGCGCTATAACGCATTTTAGCTGCTTCGCATTAAGAGCTACAAGTTTAGCCCACTTTTGACCACCAAAGCCAATTACAACGCTTATCCTTCAAATGCAGTAAGGGAGAGCTGCCCAATTCAAATCTTTTCAAGGGATTAGGTAGTCAATGCTCTCACATGAGCTAAAATTCAAATACTGATGCTACTAGGTTCATCGGGATCACAAGCAAACTTGCACAATGGAAGCTTGCATAAATGGTAAACTTTGTCGTGAACAATCTTTCGTTATCTTGATTGTAAGGAAATTGCGTGTGCAATGGAATGTACCTAAGGTCTATTTTATTTAATATGGTGTTTGGTCTACCTACATGCACCAACTTCAACTCAGCAATTAATACAGGGACTGTTTCCATTCTGACATCCTTTGATACACCTCAGTATACAAGTCGGTATGATATCGATTGGGTGCCTGTTGTACATCAAGATTCACCACTGGCTTTAAACTTGTACCACAAAATATCGGCTTTATGTTATGGCTCGCTTCGCTAATGGTGATTCAGTTATCGCAATCCGCCATAATTGATACATTGCCTGCTAGCGCAATTACTCATGCAATGCATTACTCGTTGCTACAATTATATATATGATATACACAGAGGTAATCCGGGTGAAACATACTCGATGAACATTTTTGCGTAGAAACATCTTCGGGAAACAGAGCAAATATGACATTTTTCGTCTACATGACATCTGGGTGGCAAAAGTATACTAAAAATGTGACTAAAGTAAAATTACGTTTTTCATTGAGGCGTCTATTTGATGTAAACCTATATATGGAACCCAATTTCTAACCCGTCCTGGCATAGCGGCAAAGTAGTACAGTTGGCTCAAAAAATGTAAATCGGTGTTGGACAGCAATATGTTTACATGATCTTGCTGTTTCGTATTTTTGTGTCCTTGAGCATTGTTAACAGTGCAATTAATCTCGATATTTTGTTGGCTACATGGTAGTAATTGATTTTCCAGCCAACAAAAGAAGCAATAGAAAGTTTATAATACAGCAAGTGAAAATTTGCTGAATTTTGCTAATTAAATATCTTTACAACCAGCATGCTCATCTGGCAACGAAAAAAAAATGGCTAGATCCATGCAAGCAACTTATTTTCAATTTTGATTGCGATATTTGCTGATGCATATATTTGTGGCGGTCTCAATCGTTTAAGCGGCAAGTTTAACACTATTACAAAGTACTTGCGGCTCGTATGTCAATCATACCTATTTGACAAGGCTGCCAAAGAGATGCGATCTGAAGCGAAAATGCTGATAGCTGCCTTTTTAGAAAATAACATCGAAAGCTTGGCTTTTCCGATCATCGGAATTATCGATATTGTACTCGCGTGAGTTTGAACGTTCTACAAGAAAAAGTACGAGCAAATCGTTCGAACAACAGGACGCGACTGCCTTCAAAGTTTTATTTCTTTACAAACTTACATTCTGTTTAAAATACATGGGTAGGACGTTTTAATCTAAAGTTTGTCTCACTGCTTCTATTAATCTCGGAAATCCTCAAACTACACGAACGAATTTAAAAATACATTTTTTTAAATCCGATATGTTACCGCTTCTTTTTAGCAGGACTGGATGCAAAAAAAAATTGGAGCAGAAATTAACACTACGCATATCCAATTTATTAAGTGTGATTAACTTTCTTGATGACTATTGCTAAATGCATCTTATGTCTTCACGGCTGAGAAGACTATAGACTTGGACAAACCATACGATTGGTCTATCGATACATAATCCTATCGATAGACCAATCGTAACAAAATTCAGCGTTCCAGCCCTTTTTTAGCCAAGAAGATGAGAAGATCAATTCCGCAAACATTTAAATGATGACCAATAGATGCTAAAAAATTACAGGATAGTTTGCATCGGGTGATGGTAGCATATGCGCTTAAAAGCCCACTCTTTGGTGCGATGCGATGTTGCAGAAAAAGATAAGGCTAAACTAGTGAGAATCTGCAAACCTTTACCAGCCCTTTGTTCAAAGCTCAAGCGTAGGACAAGCACTCCTAGCAATTATTCACATTTAAAAAATAATATTCCCGTGGTCTCGATACGATTTTGGACGCATCCGCAATCGAAAGCCCTACGGTACTCATATCTATTTCATGACGCTCCTTTTTTCTTGATCTGCTTTGTTTGCGCCCTTCAAGCGTTTAATTTGTTTATATGTTTACAGGCATTCTCGTATTTTGTTTCTGTAACTACTTTTGACAACGCATGCACAAGCGACGTATGATGCAATGTTCCTACAATTGAGTAAGTGTCCTAATGGGATTGACTTTTGTGGCGGCTCTGATGGTGATGCATGTCTCGATTTAAAGAGAATTACGCGTTATCGGGCTGACCAGTCATCCGATTATATGATGAAAGTCTCTTAAATTGACCATCCTCTTTATACTTTATTTACACTTCTCACGCTTTCACTAAAGTGGTCTTATCATTATTCCCTTTTTGGCCTCACCCATCGATAAGTACCTTTCTTGACATTCTGAAGAAAAATGTAAATTAATCGACATGATTTTGCACGACCAAAAGTCATCAACTTTTTTTATTAACTAGATACGCATTCAAAGGTGCAGCGTTCAAGACTGCTCCGCTGATAAAAAATAAAAGTGTTTTATCAAAGCTTGCCCGATACTTCAAAGCCTGTAACTGCAGTTTTACTCACATGATATGAAATTGCCATAGGCATTTTGATGAAAAATTTCTTCGGCGGTATGATGCCGATAAACGATGTCAAAAGAGACGAAAGCGCAAAGCTAACAATTAGACATTTTTCAAACAAGCGCCATAAGCACACTGACCTTACATTGCAGCACGTTGGATCTTTAAAAGTGAACTCCGTTACTTTGCGTATATTGGACAGTTGCATATTCAAGGCGGTGTCGTTTCCTTATTTACAATGCCTGTTCGACTAAACGTTAGCTACAACTATATGCGAATGTACAGAATAGTATACAATTTAGAGATTAGATTTCCGATACATGATTATCAAGGGTCTTAAGGGAACAAAAAGTGTGATATAATGCAAAGCAGTTGAATAAGTAGCTACTTGGTAATGTATCCATTTAATATTATAGCTTACACTTGGTGAGGGACTATGAGCGAATTTTAGTCTCATGTCAGACTCACTCGGGATTGCACTCGACGTCGTCAAAGCTCGACGATAAGGCTAGCTTTACACCCGAGCCGGAATGACTACTTCGTGCCACTTCCACCACCCAGCGATTTATAACTTATGCTAGGACTAAGCAAACTGCTAGGGTACTTCTGCCATAGTCCAATCTTCCCGCACATTCCGCTAATTTTCGTGAGCTAAATAGCAGTCCGCTCCCATATGAGTAGCAATCAACCCACCTTTAAGAGTCAGGCTAAGCACAACGAGCTTAAGCTCAAAGCGCGAATATGGTACTCTTGCTACCATATCAATCGCGCAAATAAATGGCCGAAGATTACTTACAAAGCGCTCGTTGCTTCTTGATTGAGATCGCTAGGGCTTTTCAAAAACCACGCCAAAGACGGTCAAATTATTTTCACGAGCTATGTAAAGCGAGTTGCACCTTCTTTTAATGGGAGCACGGCTCTATCGAGAGCACCTCCGCCTTACAATATGCTCAACATTTTTAAGCGGCTGGACTTACCAATCAAGCAGCGCCGATGGGAACCACTCTTGTCACAGCTTCGCGCCTTTGTCATGAGGAGCAGCAGCTTCTGCGGCAAAATGTACGTGCAAGAAAAAGCTTTTGTAGTCAGCCTTAGCTGTCGGTAACTTTGAGGGCTTCGAGTAGGAGGTAGACTTCCTTGGCTTCAATTTCATGGTCGAATTGACGGTCGCGTTTCCATCGTGAGATGTCCGAGCTGCATCGGAGAATCTCTTTTCTTTATCAAAAGATCCAGGATCGACTGGCTGTTCGAAGTGCACAGTACTTAGAGCATTAGTATCCGGTATGGTGGCAGATTTGTGCAACGTATGACCACTCGTATCTGTATTACTAGCAACGTCGAGTGCGAAGACAACGCTTTAAACTGGGGCACTTCATGACTTACATGAGACAAGAAGTGTTGAGAATAGGCATACTTCTCCAACACAGTCCACATTTATCCACTTTTCTAGAACAATGCTGACGTTTGATGTGTCAGCATTGTCCTAGGAAGGTCGACGATGCTAGTTGATCCATGACCACAATATATATGATAACACTTACAAAGCACACCCTCAAGCCGTTATATATATTATTAATAGGAGAAACATAAGCATAGACTGTGTGTGTAATGAGTGAATGCCTTCGCGTCCCATGCTTGTTAGTGTGGTGTTTAGCGCTCACATAAGCGCTCTGGATTATTTTTTTAGCCGGTCTGGTTAAAACAATTTGTCTTCACTGTAACTTTTTGAAACGCTCGACATAATGAAATAGAAGCTCTCACACTCGTGTGCATACGCCGCTGTAGGTTGCTCTTTCAAATTCTATCAGCCTTCCAGACGACGACTTTTATGGCATATATCAGTCACACGCCTGATGGCGACTTATTTTTTCGTATATCTTCCACTTCTTGTGACAAAATTGGTTCGCTAATGTTGATGAGTAGCATTGTACGCTTAAAAATCCATTTTGAAACTTGATGAGCAATATATAGTCAAACAAAGAATTGCATTGCAAATGGCAGTTCAATGTTTAGTTACAAAGCCCTTATGACTCCTAATGCGCGTTTGAGGCTGTCGGTTCTGTTCTACGAGCTACAATAAAGTTCTATTTGGAATTGAAGTGTGCGTGCTAATTGGTGATGTTGTAAGGGAAACTCTATCGAAGCCCACTAGAATTAGCTGCGTCTCATTTTGTTTGTGAAAAAGCGATTAACAGGTTCATCTCAGGCGGACGTTCGCGTGCAGTCTGCCCATAAATAATAGCGGTCCAGAAATTCTTTATCTATTCCAAAAGTTTTTACTTCGGCAAGAAATGAGCCCGTCGCTTGGACGTGACTTCATTAAGCTATCAAACATAACGGTGATCAAGAAAGTCCACGTAGAAGAGAGCGCTGAGTACAGCAACGAACTTTGAGTGTGGTTCTGACTGGACAAGACTAATCTGAATTCGGCACTATTTGATGTGATGTGTCTTCGAGAATATAAGTGTGATATACGCAGCTTTCATGACAGCAAATCGACAAGGCCGCAGGTGTTGATTCCAAGAAACGTAGTTTTTGTAGCGCGAGCTTATTTCTGTCTGCGCTCTTAATTGTTTTGATGTAGCCATCTTTTGCCATGACGACTTATAAGGCGCTTCTTACAAAGAAATGCAAAATCAATTTCATCTTTCTATTTCTCCCAGGATAGGCTTTACGTGACACTACCCAGGGTGACCCGCCCTCGAGAATCAAGACACTGATCAAATATTCAGAGCTGGAATGTGACGTCAGTTTCAACGCGACAAATATCATGTCTAGGCATATTTGAGAGCAGGGCAACTCGAAGGTCATTGCAACATCTCGAGAAAAAACGGTTGCACAAGAGATCTCTTGATGGAGAACTCATCAGCTGAGGAATATGTCAAGCACAAGCATATGAGGTGATGAATAAGGCTAAGTCGGAGGAATCCATACTGGTACAGCAGTCAGGGCTTGACATAAATTACTACCTGCAACGCGGGTTGCATAAAAGCCTCGGGTACAGCGCAGCGGTCTAAAATTAATTAAGGAAATCAATTTTAATTATTTTTTCTAATACAAATTATGATTTAGTCTGCGTTTGATTTTAGGTAAGAGCCACGGTATATTCTAAAGCAAGTGTTGTCGATAGCCCAGCAAGCAGCAATGCATAATTTAGCAATCTGCTATATCGACTTCTTATTTTTAATACAGCTTTCACGATACCTCGGTCACGTCTATAGCAGCATTGGTGCTTTATTGTGGAACTCAGCATCAGTAAGTGTAACTCCGGAGGGATAAGTGAATCAAAAAAATTTTCCATAGTGGAATATCTACATGCGGTACGCAAAAATTCACGACTATTTGATAACGTGGGCGGTAAAAAGGTTTACGTCAGCTGGCACTTTACCTAATGAGCGCCGCCTTAATCAAGGTTCTGCACGTAAGTGTCCATTTGCGTGCATCCGGGATGGCTAGATCACTTTTTGTTGCTCTCTCTGCAACAAGGTGAACATCATCTCTCTCCATTTCAATATGTCTACTTCAGAGCAGGAGATTTATTACTTTCTTTCCCCCCGAAGTTTCGCACACTTTTTTGCAAGAGACTTCAGTTTGGATGAATCATCCGCCTTAGGCGCTGGCAATATCGATGCAGACGAAGTCGACATCTTTTGTTTGAAGTGCTCCATCAAAGCATTTATGAACCAAAAGGCACTTGCAAAAAGCGGACTAGTCATGTCGAGTCAATGCGTGACGACCACTCGGGCCAAGCAAGGCTATTAGCTTATTCTGCATGTCTTGCATGCCTATGGCGAATAAGTATGCTACCCCGATTCCACAGAGAACATTTTCAAAATAATTAGAAGTAGATCAACATCAAATGCTACTTTATGCAGTGGGGCCGCTGTGAAACGGCTTAAAGGAGGCACGAATTGTTGTCTCTGACTTTCTTGCAAGACTTTAGTTCAAGACATGTCGCATATCGCTATCTGTCTATCCCGAGCGTTAGTTTAGCTCTAATACGTTTTTTAGGGAGCCGTAAGCTTCCGGAACTTTTCGGTAAACTTTTCGGCACACCTTGTTTTTATCCAGTGGTAGTGAAACAGTTTCGTCTAATGAAGGCGGTTCACTAGAAGATGCTCTTCTTGTCACGCAGTTTTATAATTGTTTGGAAGTACACATCATGAATTAATTATAATTAGTAAAAAACCTTCAAATAGTATCAACAGTATTAAGATCTGCACTTCTAGGGGTTGCTTCTAAAGAAAAGGCGTAAAAACGAGATTTGGAAATGTCAAGCACGTCACAAAAGCAGTGCACTTACCAATCGATGGCACTGTCGTGGGTACAATTTTTGCGGCACGTTGCCGGCAATTGACAATGAGAGAAATGCGACGATTGACCTATTGGATAGGAGTTAAAACTTCACTTTTGTAGTTTTAAGCGGGAATTTGAGGTACGCCACAGTCTTTGAGATACAAACTTGTGCCAAAAATTAATATTTTTGAACTAAGAAAGGGGAATTCCGGGAAGAGGGATTTTTTTATTAGTTGATTCAAATGTCTCTCATTGAATCAAAGCAGGGGGTGCCGGGAAGTTACCAAAAAGTGCCATGAAGTTAACAGCTCCCTTATTTGAAGTTCTATGTAAGATCCGCGGGATGAATATCGTATAAATACTAGCTATCAATGTAAATTATGTACTGTACCTCAAGTGTTGCTTTTGAATGGGTTTCATAATCAGATGTTTTTCCTGTTATAAATAATAGTGACTTATGCGACACAATGTGGCGGATATGTACGTCTTCGAAGCGAGAGTTTAGCGCTTTATTTCATGGCAATCGCGTAAAGCATCTGCTGCTGCGGTATTTATCAAGAAGAGTCAAGGCACTATTTAATTGTTTTGGATAAGTAGCAGAGTCCGGAAGACGAATCTGATAAGCGGCTATATCGTGGATTTCAATCTACTATTTTTTTAGATTTGATCTCGGAAACACCTAATTTAGATCGATCGAAGTTATCACTAAGTGCAATGCAAATTCAGTAAATTTATATTAAGGGTATATTGCAAATGGTGATTTAATGCGAAAATCTAAAAGAATGTGATGCAAAATCTTTAAGCACTGCAAATAGTTTCGGTGGTAGTGCTCAGAGTAGACTGGAACCGGTATAGTGCACTGATATTTGGAAGGGTATGTATGTTAAGGTCGCACTCCGTCTTTCTACCTCCACCCTGGCGAAGTTCAAGTAGTCTGTAATACTGATTACGACGTAGACTTCTCTATGCCTACGGCTATAATATACATTTTTACTACATGGCTATACGCTTATTTGAGGTGGACTTCCAATCGTTGGGTGTGACAAACACCCGATGGTCGGATAGATCAATGGTTCGGAACCATAAGCATCGAGACCAGTATTGATGCTCTTTTTGCGGATAATCACTTCACCGTGATCGTTGACTTGCATAGCAAAGCAGTGACCTCGCCGGTTCTTCTTGTACACCCCAACACGGTATACACCACGGGCAAAAACGACGTTGGGCATAGGATGCGCCCGTTGAGCGATTGCGAGGTATCCTGCACCATTGCCGTCGAAGAGGTTAAAGCGAAGTTAAGGCAGGTGAATGATCCATATTGACTTGGGAACGGCTTGACAACACATGCAAACGATCTGGTTAATCTCCCGAGAGCCATTAGTCCCATTAACGCCAACGATCTTGGCTTGTTAACGTAGTCTTGCCAGACTTCGGGTACCTTTTGGCTTGCCCCGGTGAGACCCATAATCTCAAGCGCCATTTGGATGTCGTGCGCAACGCATGGGTTATCCTCATTGTCGGCCATGACAAGAAGGGCGCGACAGTCTTGGGCCACAAGGTCTTGGTAGCTAATGTCGCGACCCGGGTGGCGTGCGAAGTATCTATCCACAATGTCGATAGATTCTTGGTTACCATCTTCGATGAAATGCTTGCGAGAGGGCCAAGAAGGCTTCAAAGATTATGCCCAACGGACATGATACTCGTAGGCGTCAGCAGGATCCCGACGATTTTCGATAGCCTCGATCTCGACGACTTCGACTATGGCTGGAAAGCGACACGTACGCTTGGGGGGCTGCATGTCGGCAAGTTGTTTGGCAGAACGCTTTCAAAGTCGGCAACGCTGGGTAAACGTGTCCTCGCTCGAAGTGGCTTGCATAAGGACAGCGCTCCCTTCCGGAGAGCTGGAATCACTAGCTAGCGCTC
This sequence comes from Plasmopara muralis, assembly GCA_003676415.1. Taxonomy (NCBI): domain Eukaryota; phylum Oomycota; class Peronosporomycetes; order Peronosporales; family Peronosporaceae; genus Plasmopara; species Plasmopara muralis. Next base: position 335,379 of record RCHQ01000009.1, read on the forward strand.
TTGGTCTTGCCGAGGGTGGGCATGAAGTCAATATTGTTATTTCTAAAGCTGAAAAAACAGGCATCGACGCAAGGTGTGAAGCCGTGTCCGGAGTGGCAGGAGGCGAAATTGATGTTGTAGCCCCCGTTTGAAAAATGGACGCTCTGCCCTTATGTGGTGCCTTGACCAACCGCAAGGACTGGCTCGAGAGTCAGGCTTTGGCCGCCCGTCACCCTTTCGGGCCCTGGCGACAACCGTCTAGTCTCAGACCCCGGTCCAGCCGTCTTGGTCGGGGGGAGCCTGGGGAGGCACTGGTTGCTAGTTGAGTTCAACCTGGTTAGCTTTGGGCTTAGTCGGCTTGACTTGGGTACTAGGAGGAGAATTGGAAAATGAGGACGTGTGGTATGAGGCGCAAAATCACCTCGATACCTTATTCCCCTCCGAAAATCGATCACTCTGAGAAGTACACTCTGACCTGTCATACTTTATTCCCGTCCAAGTAGATCACTCTGGGACATGATTTTCCGTGATAAGTCATATAAAGTGTTACATGCAAACCGAGATTTTGGCACGCTAGGTATACTTTTGGAGCCGAATCGAGTCAGTCAGCGGAAAAAACGGCTGAAGGCGGAGTTTTGGTAGAAGAAGGAACAGCTGCAAGAAGCGCACAGCAAACGGCGGTGCGTTGGTGCGCATAAACGCACCCATCGAGCGAGAGCATCGACGCCGAGTCAGCAAAGCCTAACGCGACGCTTGTCGCTCTTTATCGTACACCCTACGTATGCATGCAAGTGCGAAAAAAACGTGGTGTACAGGACCCGGAGCGCAGGCACCATAGACAAAAGTTCACGTTGGCGGAACAAACTGCCATTGCGCACTGTCCACAGCAAGTGGAGCGTGATGCAACGTGTGGTCTGCCACAGGTCATGCACCACGGCGTGGTCATGCCAAGCGGGCGAACTGGCTGGTAGGCGACCAAGGGCGATGTTGAGCCATGTCAGTGTGGTGACAAAGAAAGCTGACCAGTCACAAAACAGGACTGGCTATAGCTCGGCAGGTAGAACGCACTGAAAGTACAGCAACCGCTCTGTTTCCACTGCGTTGCACCCGCTGCGTACGTAATAGATGATGCTGGGATGCGCCTCGCGCAGAAAAGAGAATTGTGAATGCACTGGCAACAGACAGAAGGTGAGTCGGAACTGCAGGTCTTCGTATACAAGAAGCAGCAGCCGACGTAGACGCTTGAACTGGCTCATGAATACTTTGATGTCGACTGTTGTGGCGTGCTCATCGTGCAGTTGGATTGGGTTTGGCTTCGTGAGCGTTGGGGTTTTCCACGCAAGCAGGAGCAACTTTGGTCGTGGTAACACATACGCGTTCACTTAGGCCACGCCTGGAGGCGGGAGCGGGGCATTGGTGCACAGATCACGTAGCCATTTGAAGACTTGTGTGGCTTCGTGATGCAGGCGTCGGGGCCACTGATACTGCTGGTATACAGGGATTGACGTGAGCCGATAATCGATGTGGCCGCGCGCAAACGCATCACCATCCGGCCATGAACCCTCAGCATTCAAGAAGACAGCAAGACAACAAAGCTTTAAAATTGCTGCGGTGTGCTGGCGCTAACTGCGCTGGGGCTTGGCAACCGTGCATAGACCACGCCGCTGTTATTTTGAGCTGTCAACACGGGCGGCAAGTTCAAACTGAAAATCGGCGCTGGCGTGGAACCAAATCAGTTGGTTTAGCACATTGCCGAGGTGGGCGAGAGGATTGGTGTCTACCCAGGTGACTTCCCACTTGATCATATACCACAGACGCCAGACTTGGCGCCACTATTGGGACAACGCATCCCACTGCAGCAGAGCGCCGTGGAGCATGGGGCTTACCGTATCAAAGTCGAGGGTCGACCCCATGAGGGCAGCACAAGTGACACAAGCACGACTCCTGGTGTGATCCAGCTATGTTTAGTCAAGGTCGATGCAGTTATTAATTGGAGAAGCACGTTGAGTTTCTGACGCTTGAGTGAGGCTTTTGGTGCTGGACCACCGTCAGAGCGAGATTGATTCAGAAACCCCTTAGGAATCAGCTGGACGAGTTTGGCGTTGCATTTGCGACATGCAGATTCTAAGCGGTTGAGCGCGAGCTGCCACAGCTTAACGACCCGCTGCGGGACCGGCACATGCAGCCACAACCGAGATAGCACCATCGTTGGCACGACCAGCAGACGTACTCGCAAGGTGCGAGCGCGACGGAACCATTGAAAAAAAAAACTTTCGTAAATATGCCTGTCTAAGAGCTCTATGATGGCGAATCCTGACTAAGCCGAATGCTCGAAAAATTGACCGTCTCGCCACGTTGGAGCACCTTGACGCCAGGGAAACAAGGATGGTTGATCCGTCGATTTAATGGCATAAGCACGCATTTGGCAAAGTTGAGCTTGTCACCGGAGCCATCGAAGTACAGCTGAACCAGGTCAAGCAGTGCCTGAAAGCCGGACTCCGAGCTGGAGAGCAACATTGTATCATCAGCACAAAAGATGCTGGTGGCGGTGTGGTCTTCAGTGAGGCAAACACCATTCTCTTCATGCTGCCAAAGCAGGTTTCCCAATGGTTCGATGACCATGAGAAACAGCAGCGCTGAGAGTGGGTCGCCTTGCTTGACTCCCCGTGTGGGGAAGATCGGCGGCTCGATGTGGCCGTTGAGCAAGAGGTGAGCTTGCGGGTCGGTGTAGAGCAGGTTAGCCCAGTTGGTGAAGGCGTCACCACAGCCCATTCGATCGAGCACCTGAAATATGTAGTCCCAGTCGACCCGGTCGTACGCCTTCTCAAAGTAACATGGCGTAGGTTTCTTCGTCGCGCGTGTATAAGCTTAAAAAGGAAGAGCTAGAGGCGGTAGGTCAGCCCCTTGGACAACGCCTTCACGTCAATGCCCATGAGCGAGATCGGCCGGAAGTTGCCGGGGTCGTCACGCGAGCCTTTTTTTGTGCAGCATGCACACAGCCGACCTGCGCTGGAAAGGGAGGGGCTCGCCGCGGACCAACTGATAGTCACACACTATGCTCAGACATTCCCCGAAGACGTCGGGCGTGACCTGGTAGAAGCCAGCCGTGAGACCGTCCATGCCAGGCCCGGAGCTTGTCTTTATGTGCTTGAGCGCGTCAGCAATGTTCGCTCCGAAAATCGGAGCGCTGAGAAGGTCTTGTTATTCGGTTGTTAGACGCTTGTCGACCGTGTCCAACAGCTTCCGTCGGCTGCTGGGATCGATGATTGGTGGTGGCCCTGCGTGACTGGAAGTGTCACCTATGATACAACCCCAGTGGGCTCGAAAGCATGCTGAAATGTCCGCTGGGTTTTGCGAGGTGGCGCCGCTGGGAGTCCGAAATTCTTTGATGCTGACCCGCCAGAGTGATGGGCGATCGGACGAAAGAAGTACGTAGAAGACGTCTCGGCTGGAAGTCTAAGACCGAGTATTGGTTGGAGCAGCGGGAATGTGTCACGCAGTCGCGGTACGTGTTTAGTGCAGCACAAAAGGCTTTCGGCACGTTGCGTCGAACTTTTCATGGTACCGCATTGCTGCTTCGTCTAGTGTAATTTGTGCGGCTGTAATGGTTACGTCGTTTGGATCGCGTAGCTTACGTTGCAGGGCCTGTGATTACCGCCGCATGATTTTTTTTACTGCTCCCAGACTTTGCCTGGGTTTGATGCAGCTTGGAGATTCTCGAGTACCTGCTAGGCTTTACCACGGATGGCATCGACAGCATCATAGAGCTCAAGAAAATACTTTGGAAAGCGCCGGTAGCCGTATCCGTGGACCTAAGACACCGAGCGCAAGGTCACTGTGTGCGCCAGGTGGTCACCGGCACCCTTGGGCTCAAAGTACTTAGAGTCGTCGTACAACGCGTTGCAAAAGTCTTCCATCAACATAGACTTGTCGAGTCAGTTTTGCCTCGGCTGGGAGCCGGTGTACACGCGTTCGTCCTAGTGTGGATTCACCAGGCATCGACGACACCTAGCTGACTCTGCCAGCTCACACAGGCGCTGCGGCCCGGGTGAACAGGCAAGCGTGGATGGGATGAGTCGAGGCTAGGGTTGAGTAACGTATTCAAGTCGCCGAGGACTATGTGCGTCGCATTGTCCTCAAAGCGGTCCAAGGAAAGATGACAGAGAAACACAGCTCTTTCACGGTCGTCCACCGGCGAGTACACATTGTGGATTTACACAGCTGCCAATCGAACAACCAGATAGCGTCTTGGGACAGTCAGTTCGCGAAGCTCCTCGGCCGTATCGAAACCTGGAAAATCGGAGCGGAGCACAGTGAGCACTCCGCCAGATCGGTATGTCGTCTGTGTGGCACTGACCGCGCCAGGCTCGCTGACAAATAGCGTGTGTTCGAAACGAGCTTGAAGGTTAATATGAAGGTGTCAAGATGGTGGCAATTGCAAAGTTTGGTCTTCTGAATGCAAGAGAGACTGTGTCTCTCGGACAAGTGCTCAATGATTAGATGCCCGTTTCTTCTTGATCCCGTTTGTATAGACGGTCAGAAAGCTGACTTCTTGCCACTAGACCTCGGACGCGTCCACGCGTGGGCAATCTTAGCACCTTAGTGCAAGCGGTCACATGCACAGGCTGACCGTCGACATGCTGCATCCGGAGCACATCTGCGTTTTCTTGGCAGTAATGGCCGCAGTCACGAAGGAACTCGAGGTCTCCGAGAATATTTACTTTCCACCGGACTTGTTCCCAGACCTTGAAGCAGTGTGTGCCAATCTTGGAGCGGAGCAAGACCGACAACTTATTGGGGTGAAAAAGACGTTGGTTGTGCGCTGGAATCTAGGGCACCGACCACTTAGAAAGACTTTGGAGCCAGTAGCCCTTTTCGAAGATTTGGGGCGCTGTGCACATCAGCATCAACTCAAAGAGGGACAGTGCCCTAGTCGCACGCACAATGATTGACGTGTCCAGGTTATTCCACCGCTAAATAACTCATCGGAACACACCGTCATGCATCTTAGGTACCTTGGTGCCGAGATACTTGGCCGACTTGCGAGCGAACGCGTTGGTGTCAAAGTGGTCGGTGCATCTCAAGATGCGATTTAGCATGTGAAGCTGGGCCAGCTCGGTGACGCTGGAGCTCAGCTCATGCATTTCACGTAAGAGTCCAGCGTTAAATGCTATGGGAGCCTTATCGGACCCAATGAACGTCAGCGTGTCGTGGTCGTTCGTCGTGCAGAGCGACTTGCGGAGGCCACCCGCCATGGCGTCGACAGCGGCCAAGCGATCCGGAAGCAGCTAGAGATCCGCCGTCTTCTCAGCAGCCTTCAACTTGCTGATGATATCTTGGATCGAAGTCGGCTCTCTGGTTTTCACCACGCTGGTATGGTGCTTGATCAGAAAGTGACTGGCTTCCTTGCTGGCTGTCAGCTTGCTCGGCGCCTTCACCTTGCGCGACAGAATCTGGAAGCGCGGGATTTTGACCTCATCGAGAGTCGCTGGGCAGCAGTCGAACTCGATCTCGGCAGTGCTAAGCACGTCAAAACAGTCGCTTGTCGTGACGCCGGCGAAAGGCTTTGGACAAGAGTTCATCAGCATTTTGGCAAAGTTCTCATCAGCACGAAAACGTTTGTCCTGACGGTTGCCACCGGTCACGGGCACCAATTTAAGATTGGGAAGTCGGTAGTGGTGGTGGGAGCAGGAGTGACCGAGACGATGCCGGTCTGCTTGGTGGCGACACGACTTGAGAGCCTGCAGTGCCGAGGGAAAGCTCGCTAGAGGCTGGGAAACCAGCTGGAGCTGGAGGAGGAAAGGCAGCAGTGGTCGCGGCAGAGTCTATACGGATTGAACGTTGAAGCGACATATCCCGCGTGCCACGACGTACCACGGCAGCATACGACGGCTGCGGCGGGTATACATATGATATGATTTGGCTGGTAGCAGAGGGCGGAACATTGTCTTCGGCTAGGTCGAGCGCGTAGGTCGAGCGTTGACCGAACGACATTAGTTGGGCTGGAAACGAAGCATTCTTCGCATGGACTGGGTAGATGTGTTCAGCAAATACGAGCAGGTCGCACATATTACCGCTTACCATGAGCTCCGGAGGACAATGGCTAGAGTGGAAGTACACACGCCAAGTGGCGGCGGTGATCACCGCGTCTAAATTTACATCGCGGAACGTGGCGTAGATCGGCTGCGCCCCGAGCTCGACGAAAAAAAATCAGCATCGAAGTCGCTGTCGACACTTGACACATCAATGAAGAAGCGGTCGGCAGGGATGTCGAACCCGCCGAATCAGTATCTGTCTCCAAAGATCTTGACTTCTTGGCCGTCAAGGCTCTGGCAATCTTCCTTCGTCTTCACCTTGACGCGGATGTTACCGCCGTGAGGTTTTGTGAGCTGACCCAGTTGCTGCTGGTCGATCTGTTGTCGGACGAAAGGGTTGTCATTGTCCTTGAGCAGCGTCACAAGGGTCTAACTTGGTGCGGAGTGCTAGAAGGCGTGTTCAGTCTCGATGACCATCACATAGCGTGCACGAGGGAGCGTGTATGAACGAGCTCGATCAATCGAGGGAGCAAGTTGGCTTCGAACGCCCCCGTCTCATACTGAGCGTTAATGAATTTGATGTCAATCACCTTAAGGAGAGGCATCTCGACACGCGGCGGGGCGGGTGCCTCAACGTTTTCGCGGTGGATCTCCGTAAAACGTTGAAGCAGGGCACGAAGCATCGGCGTGCGCGTGGATGCGCTTGCAGTCGGACACGTGCGAGCTACCGCTGAGTGGGGGGGAGCACCGACGTCAGGTCGTGGCGTATTTTGGCGTGTGTCGTTGTTAAGCTGCACATCTTCCACAGAATCTTGCGTAACAGGTGGCTGGTGCGCAGGCGGGACACGCAGCTGCACGACCATGCCATCACTTGATTCGTGTGACACAGAACCAACGTTACTGCCGTGGTCCATGTATGGTCGCGAAGCTTCACTGAAATCTAGAATTCCAGCGGCACCTGATTTGTTGAGTAGGGACCCAGCTGAATCGTCGTTTGATAAAATTGTGAAGCCTTCCATAGGTGATGGGTCGGGGGTACGTTCCAGGAAAGATGAACTCACTGATCTCGCAATCAATTTGCGTGGACACTAAGAAAGGCAGCTGGTTTCGGCGTCAATTAAAAATAAGACTTGCGTGGGTGCTTGAAACTGGAAATTTCGAAAATTGGCGTGTTTGACTTGATCATGCCGAGGCAAATTGAGAAGTTTCACCCTGGCGGAGTATTGTGGGTACACGGTTTTTATGCTGGGAAGGTATCTCGCGACAGCATGAGGTAATCGCGTTCAATTTTTTTATTCGGATCGGAGATTTTGCAAGTCGGGCCTGGTACAGCTCCGATCCACCTGCGGGAGAGTCCTGCTGGTCAGACCATTCAGCGTTAGTGGGAGAATGTGACACACGCCAGCGTTATGTAATGGTTGTCCAGATGAGTCGGATGGGCGTAATGTTCGCCTCCAACCGAGCCCTCTCGGCGCTTTTTGTGCCTCACTGTATGGAATCTTACAACCCTGTGTCACGACCATCGGCCATCTGACGCATCCCTCCTCCAGCACTTGAACACGTTCTTCAACTCTACCACGCGACTTGATTCGACTCTTCCTTGGCCACCCTGCTCTCCCAACAAGTTTTGCGGGTGGAACAGAAGTATCAGCTTCTAGAGCCTGATTGTCGAGAATTCTTAAGCGAGCCGCCGCTATTTAAAATTTTTGTCCCTTTGTAAATTTGCCGACTAACTCCGCTATCGAGGAAGTATACCCTTGAGCCGTCAATCTCGCGATCAAGTGTCGACACAGAATCTCGAGTTGCAGCCACACCTCGCATGAACGCTCAAAGTAAATGTTTTATTAACTATTCACATGAACACTTTGGGATGCCTGTCTCCACACGCCATTTTCTACAGAGGGTTGTTGACGCGTGAGACAAAAGCGATATCGTCTTAGCTGAGTGCTCTCTCATTTCCTTTTTTTGATCTTGAGACTTTTTCTCGGCGCGTTGGGTGATCACTTGTCCTGCTTCTATTTACTGGTTGCATAGAAGTGCTCGACTGAAGGCTTCGTTCATCATAATCGTTGCGTAGGCCTTTAAATTTCAAACGGGATCATCAGTCTTGGCTTTAACCAAAGCGCTTAGCTTGCTCGCTTTCAATGAAGTCGGGGGTACGCCAACCGTACAGCGAGCGATGATCGAAGTGGGGATGGAGGGCTCAGTCCTTGGTCGGAATCACCCTAGGATACGCTGCTGCCGTAAGATTAAACTTAGTGAGGTTGGTGATCACCCCAAATCAAAGATAGCTTTTGATGTGGCAAATTTTGCAGCCCGAATGAACGTCTCTTGACTGAAAGCGAGCCGAACTAACTGATCCGCTCTCATGTTGCCTATAGTTCCAGCTGTCAGAAATTAAGTTCACTAATTGATAATGTGACGGACACAATGCATGTTGAAGATCTACAGATCGTTTACACTTGAGACAAGACAGAAACTTTGATTGCTAAATACCGGACGTGAGCAGAAATCTGTGGCTTATCACACGTTCAAGATAATACGCGTAGTTGTCGTAGTTCTTGATTGGTATAAGAGTAACTGCGGCCGCTTGGTTTCCGTCGCGACTGGCCAGGATAATCTGGACTCCATTGTACCTCCGATGTTTCGTGTGGGCGTCATTAGCTTCTTTGGATTCTTGTCAAGGTAGAAGCAACCGAGGACTGAGTACGAGAATGGCGCGTCGGAACTGGCTATTTTTGCAGCACTGGACTTCAGGGAACGTTTCAAGCTTTAGTCGTTGGAATATAGAAAGAAAATTGTCAGCGAACGAATTGTAGTTGAGTCTTTCAAATCTCAGTAGTTATCGTATTCAGTGATACCTTCGCGCCGATTTGGTGACGTACTTGCGTGACCAACGCATGGGTAGCTGATGATATGTCGGGCGCAAGCACAGACCGAACAACTGGGTGGGCTGCGAGCTGGTGATGCATTGGCTTTAGTCGTACTTCTTCAATTGGTGTGGTCGAGATTGGCTTAAGTCGCGTTCCAGTCGGCAGAGCCTCCACTCCTAATATATGATAGATTCACAAACCACGCGCACTCTATCTCTGCACTGTCGCACCGCAACGTGCCCCTTGGGTACTGACGCGGGCGCATGCTGATTGACGAGCTCAATGGCGGCGACATTTTCCTTGTCACTTCCCCACCTCTTTTTCTGCTACGCTTAACGTCGAACTCGTCATCCATCTTTTTTCAATTCATTTGCAAGCGAAAGTCAGACTCACACTGTACGTCAGTTCGTATGACTACAAGTTAACCAACAAAGTGTTGTTTACCGGAGTCTTGTTTTGCATCAGTGCTCTAAATACTTTGTATCACATTCTGGTCACCTTTTGCAATATTCCCTACAAACGCATTCTTACAACATAGCATCGATTGTAAATCAAAGTTGTAATAAGAATAGCAGCGAACTTGCTGAATTTCTTCCCAACACGACATTCGTCCCTTGACATCGATTAGCGTGATGTCCTTGCCGTTTCCCACAATCGACACGATCGGCATATAAGGCTAGCACTTTATTTATCTTTGCCTTGTGGTACAAGCACATGTCAATACTTCAATCATTTAGAAGATTGTGTTAGCAGCAGGACAAGAAGTATGAAACACGAGATAGCAAGCTATTCCCCAGTAAGAACATTGTCAGTTTTAGATGAAGACTTTCGATAGATAAACGATTAGTAACGTTGGTGTGGTAGTCAAATACCAAAACAATGTGGAGTCGTAATTATAGTTTATAGTTGTATCGTGATACATTCGCAACTTTCTTAGTAAAGTAAATGAAGCAAATTTTGGGATTACGTGCTTAGTATCTGCCGTCAGAGCTGTTCATGTGAATGTTCCGCGGCTGAGAGTTCCTTAGCATCATTTTTTCTTAGAAAATGGAGCAAAGCAAGATCCATTTTGCATACAATTGATTTTGACATACAACTATTTCGACTTATATGTAACTATCTGCCAAATTGTCATAAGTAATGGGCTTGTTTTGCAGCGAATAACTACATCGACAAAATGGAACACATAGCAGTAATGCAAAAGCGCACAATGTTATTGTCACGGTTACAATAGTTTACCTGCCATCCAATCAATATCAATAAGAATAGTCTTGTCGATCAAGTGTTGACAAATCCAACTTGATGCGGTCTACGCTTTCGTGGCGGGTTCGGGCGTCGCCAGGTGGCCACGTGACTTCTTCATGTAGTCCGGAATGACGGGGCCGTCGTACTGATCCGTTGGGAGGCCAAGAGATCGCCTGATAGGAACCACTACAAAGGGCATGGTGAGGCTGACGGCGCCGATAGCACAGGAGATTACCACCATGGGCTCGCGGTCGAGGTAGTGACGGATAAATTTGCCGAAAGCCATCTATGCTTTTGGGACGCTTTCTTATAGTAATCGCTTTATGTGCGCCACATGCAAAAGTCGGTCCAAAATACATGTAGAGAAATTGTTACCGCAAAAAATATTGTAAGTATTCAGTCTTTCCAAATGCTTATAGTGTAAGTGTAATGGCAACTGGAGCCTATTTTACATACAAGACTAAATTTAGTCGACCACGCAGCTATATTGTACGTGCTGGAAATAACGGTAAGTGACAGGGATGAGCAAACCTGTGTATGTGCCGACACAAGTGCGCGACGCGTGGTTTCAAAGGCTTCGCTCAGTCGTGGCCAATAAGGGCTGCTTCGACTGCAATAAGCGCCATCCAACGTGGGCGACGGTCACTTATGGAATCTTTATCTGTCTGGATTGTTCGGGTTACCACCGCCGACTGGGCGTGCACCTGTCATTCGTGCGCTCCATTGACATGGACGAATGGACCGAAGACCAACTGAAGACCATGAGTGAAGGTGGTAATGCTGAGGCTCGGAAGTTTTTTAAGCAGTACGGCGCCGCGGAAATGACTAGTGTACGGAGAATTGATGCTTTGTGGCATATCCTGGAGCTACTGGAGCTAATATTGCTATACGTGCAGATTGATGCCAAGTACAATTCCAGAGCGGCACAGATGTACAAGATTGCATTGGCTAAGAAGGTTAAGGCATCTACGTTGCAAGTTCTCGCTCCAGAAGAGGTCAAGGTGCGGTTTGATCAATGTTTTGAGCATTTGAATGAAATCATGGGCCTAACTGGGGGGATTATAGGAGACGCGTGACAACAGTATTGATGGTCTTGAGGCATTGGTAAAGGACATTGAGATAAAACACGAGACGACGAATGCCACTGCGCTGCACGGGCACCTGCAGCGAGAAGTGCCTACTGCGGCTTCTACTGTGAAAAAGCCATTGCTTGCTGCAACTCCTGTAGCTCCGTCAGGTCTGCTCAGCGTGAATCGCCCAGTAGTTTTGCTAGGGCCAAAAGCTAGTGAGGCATCGACATCATCTACTACAAGCTCTTCGCGAAACAAGGTACGATCTTTAGTATCTGGATATGTGTGTATTCTTGCACGCTAAGTGTAGATATTTTGCGCACTTCGTTTCAAGGCAACTCGTCTAGGAGCGACGAAACTGTCTGCGGGTGGCAAGGTGACACGTCTCGGTGCGACCAATGCGACCAAATTATCCACAGGGGCTGATGATTTTGACTTCGACGACATTCCGTTTGAGGTCTGAGTTGCAGATTTCGTTTAGTTATTGTTTCCAAGGCCATGATAATGACGCTTGTATTTTTTCTTGCAGAATCCACCTCCCCCTGCTCCCACCGCCGCAGAGCTTTCAGCCGAAAAACAAATAAAGGATGACGAGGCATTGGCACGGGCATTACAGGAAGCTGAAGAGTAAGCTTTACTCCTGCAGTTTTCTTGCGTCATGTGGGTGTAGCCTTGGAAACGATACTAATAATGACATGTACTGTGGAACGCAGTGAGCCCACGTTACCAAGAACCTCCCCCGCGCCAGTGATGTATCATCAACCAGCACCGGTGCAAACGCAGACTTTGGACAAGTACAAAAACGCCAAGTCAATTTCATCCGACAACTTTTTTGGTGGCGAGGCAAAGCAGATGGATACTTCGCAACTGGCGAGGTTCCAAGGCTTGCAATCGATCTCAAGCGATGCTTTTTATGGCAATAATACCCGTGGTCGAACAGCGTCCGGGGAGCGTAAGTTGTGTCATGTGTTTGTGTTGTTTTAAAAGTTTGTAACGTATGTTGTTTGGCGGTTTTGTAGTAACTGACGAAGCAGCATACCAGTTGCAGCTGATGAAGGATAACATGGCTAACAAAGCGGCCAAGGTACTATATATTGAACTTGATGCTGATGATGGATTATTGCTGACGTTTGCTGATGGCATAGCTGAAAAACATGACAAGTGGCTTTTTCAACGACTTGCAGACTCGCTACTCGTAGATAGAATTGGCCACGTGGCAGCAAGTAACTCATTGCGGACAATCGATTTAACCGGATAACCAAGAATGAAATACCTTTTTATACAACTTTGCTCGAAGGTATAGCGTATAGTGTATACTTTTTTTCATGTATGGGACCAATCATCGTGCGGGATCTACAAATCGATACTAAACCTGCTAGACATAATGCATCGCGAACACGCGTCCGTCCCGCACTTCTGGATCTGCCTAGAATTTCAAGATGCGGAGCAATTCGATGCTGGCCCTTGTAGCTGTCATGCTCGCCACCGTCCCAATCGTGCTGGCGGATGAAAAGGAGTGTGAAGGTGTCGATTGAATTGGAAACTAGTAATATGATCGTGCAATGGCTGACAAGTGTTTGGTAGTTTGTATTAAGGTAATTGATGATTTGAAGGCGACGTACGCATTATTGGTCGAGGAAAAACCCAAGGAAAAAGCGCAAATGCTTGCTGAAACAGCTGTGACCAAGCATTGTGGCAAAAAACTTAGTCCAAAAGACAACAAGCTGGTACGAAACGTACACAGTTGGTACCTAATAAACACTGAGGCTCATATTCGTTGCTGGTATAGTGCTACAACTTGGAGCCTTTAAAAAAAGATGTAGCTCGTCAAGTGGCATTCAAGAAGGACTCTATGAAAATTTGCAAGTTGTTGGAAAAGAAAAACCCCGACTTTTGTTCCATGCGATACCGTACGTCGCTGCTTTGGAAACCAGGTCGTGACGAGTTCAATTAACTGATTTGATGATTCTTTTGCGACTTGCAGCCGTCAAGACGGACGCGAACACAGATTACACCAAAATGCGCGTAAAGGAATTGCGAAAGATTTTGGGAGAACGCGGCGTTGAGTGCGTGGGCTGTGTGGAAAAGGCCGACTTTATTGCCAAGATCAAGGAAACCGAGTCATTGCACTCAGAACTGTAGACAGAGAGGTACAATTACTAAGTCGATTGGCAATCATCATCATCGTGGGATGGCGAGCAAAACTTTTTTACATCAATAAAAGCATGATACAACAATGCCAATAAGCACAATCAAGTGCAAAAACGTTTTAAGTTTCAATCCATTAAAAAGGTGCGAACTCTTACTGCGATGTTTAAATAGCAATGAGGCGAGCAACACTAGAGCGACCGTGAAGTGTAGTTAAAAAGCAAATGCATTGGCCCTCCCCTTACAGCCCGAACCGTGCTGATTGTATAATCTGAACCATAGCAGAACCCACCACCACGAATACGAAGAAGGCAAGTAAAATGGGACCCACACCGTAGCCCTTGTTTTCCTACCAGTAATTATAAAGCGATGTCGATTCAAAAGATAGAAGACGGTGTTGCGAAGGTTGGTGATTGTACCTTCTGTGGCTGTGACACATGGCCTCGCTTCGTGATGTTGGCCAAGTGCTTTTCGGAGCGCAAGCGCATTCGTAGAGAATTAACCATTGTTGGTTTGTTATCTTGGCTCTGATGCTGATGTTGAAATAGAGCATCGTGGCTTCCAATCAAAAAGAGACAGGGGCTACAACAAATTCAAGTGCTGCACTTAAAAAATATAAAATGAACAACGAGGCGACGACATTAAAATTATTCATTCTTTTATCAAAAGCCTTAATACTTTGGTGTATTTGACCTTATTGGCGGGCGGAAATCTCGCTGGCGACCCTATTTTCAAGCAACATGTGGTTCTCGGGCGCGAGGCCTACGCAAGCACGGAAGATGTTAATCATACACTCGCGTTGCGCAAAGAGTGCATTGACTACAGGCGTGCCACGTGGTACAAGCGGCGCCTTAAGCATGTAGCTAAGAATCGACAAAACCGAGTGCATGTGCTCAAAGTCCTTTGCGCCCTCCTTCTTGATTGTTATGCGCTCCGCGAGCTCACACACTAACACGAGATCCAAAATCAATGGAGTGGCCAAGAGCGAATCTTCACACGTGTTGTGCATAGAAATGGTGTTGTTGCCGTTCATAAAGATCTTGGAACTGTACTCATCAAGAGCACGTTTGCTGTCGCCAACAAACGGCACATACTTGATCACTACGACGTGGTCCGGGTGTTCGTTCTCTTTGTAAAGGAGGCGGTTGGAGGCCACCATGTCGTCGACAACGTTCGACTTTGAGATCTCCTTGGAACGGAATTGCTGCGGTGCCGATAGATTCTTGCCATCATTGTTGCCCAAGTGATTGTAGCTTACAATTGATGTGGGTTTAATGCCAGCCGACACAAGGAAATCCACAATCACAGACTTCATCTTGGTTTGACCCGACTTGAAGTCATCTCCACCAATAAAGACCTTTTTCTCTTCGGCGAGATCCAATACACCAGGTACAAACGTGTTTTGTGGGCTGCCATTGATATACGAGCATCCTTCAAGGATCGAAGCCACGGCAAAAATAGTGGAGGGCGACACTTCGGCCTCATCGGCCTTGATAGACTCAAGTAAGCTGGCCGAAGTATCGTTGATACCCTCGATAATATCAGAGAAACGCTCCGTGTTGGCAGACCAAAGTACAATGACCTTATCAAGGCCATTGCTGCGCTTAAAGTCGCGAATTTGCTGGCGAATAGCGTCTAGATTCTCTTGTTTAGAACCTTTGAGCAAATTGTCCGCGCGATCAGCTTGATTAGCAGCGATAAAGTCCGGATAATAGACCGAAGGCAGTGGCTTGATCGTCTCAAGGTGCGACACGAGCTGACGCTGCAGGTCGTGATCTAGCACCTTAGCGCGCTTCATGGCTTCCGCCATGTTTAGCGACGAAATGTCCCACCCGCCAATGACCAAATCGTTCGGTGATGCCATGGGTAAAAGATTGTGGAACGGGATGTAGACACCCTCGCCATTGGCCTTTGTACCAAGACGCACGGTCGAGGCTTGGGTGACGGAGCCAAAGTAATTCGGCTTTTGCACGCCCTCCTTCGTATTCCACGTAATTTGATGCTTGTTAGCAATGATGCTAGCTACCAGCGTCGATCCATTGTTGCCACCCAGTCCCACAATCATGACGCCAAGCTTGGGAACCTTGCGTTGCGTCTTAAACGTGTACTTTTCCTCGACGGGGGTCGCGACGGTACCCTCCACACGGGTGGTCGTGTACGTGTACTGGGAAGTAATGGCATCGTCAGTGTACACAACGTTTTTACTGTTGACCGTAAACGGTTCGTGGAAAAAGTCCGAGGAGGCCATGTGGCTTAGAATTTGAGCTTGCGAAGTTGAGGAAAAATTTAATAGTGAATGAGGTGACAAAGTTGTACGCCGTTAAACCCTGTAAGAAGTGATTGCGAGCCTCAGTACCACCAGCTTGTCCTTGTCACCGCAGAAAGGGCGCTTTAATAGTAAATCAATATGAGCTTCCAAGATAAGGCGTCTTGGATATAAATGGCTTTACCTCTGACTCTTAGCGGTATTAATATCGTTTTACGTACGAATCCGAAGATGGGTTAAAGCTTATGATTTGTCGAGGACGGCCAAGACGCACTTGGTAGCGGCTAAATTAAAAGGCGAAGCACAGATCAGACTCTGGTTGTCCCTTAACGATAAGTAAATGCATGATTATTTTCGCCTAGGCAACAAGCATGTCGGGCTACAAGTGGCGTGTGATCTTATTCCAGTTAACGGGGTCGATTATAGAATTTGGATCTTTGAAACAAACTTCATATATATTCTAAAAAGTAGCAAACTTTTGTCTCATTCCCCCACTAAATTTGTAGGTATATCAACAAATTTGTAATCTTTTTCAGGGTGATAGGGCATTGCTGATAGTATCGGAGTAAGAAGTGGCAAAATTAGGTTGCTAGTTGTCTTTGAGTAGAGAAGCGCCTACATCATCTATCGACACAGGTGTCGTCATTTTCCAGTGTATCCGTTCATCTTGCACGACTTCACGATAGTCGGTCCGCAATATTAACGACTTGTGCCGAATTATTTGTTGTTGACGCGGACAAAGTTAATTGCCGCATCGACGGGGCCACTACACGTTTTAAGCTTAAAGAAGTCACTTTAAATCTTGGCAGCTTTAAAGTAAGAATTGCCATTGCATCCTCGTGTCTTATACAAATATTTGTCACAACACGATGTAAGCCCGCTTCTTACATTTCATCGTCAATGGTTACCTTCAGGCGTGCGCGACGTTATTTCGAGTAGTATTCGTGTGTAAAGAGCGACACTGGGTCTGCGCTGCACAGTGTCCATTGTTAAAAAAAATGGCCAAAAAAATGGAATTCGACACTGAGTCATGAAAGCTTGTGCGCTTCACCGTCATTGTTACAATTTTTTGCACGTGCTGATTTATCATTCGTTTGACGCTTTTTACAGCTTCTATATGCAAGAAAGTCTCATGACTGCGCGTTTCAAAGGTAACATTTCCGATATAGACCCTTATCTCGAAAATCGCGTTGCTTTAATCCGTCTTGGACTTTCAATAAAGTCATAAAGTAGACCAAGAAGCAGTCCTGCCCCACTCCTCTACCAAGCCCACTGGCACTGAACCGACGTCATTACAGCCAGATCCGCACCAGTGAATCACCTGCAAGCACCTCCGCTCCGGAATGGTCACGCACCAGGTTCCTCCTCACAAACGGTCACGTATGACGAAGGCCGGTCTAAAGCAAGCTCTCGCCCAATATGGTCTGATAGCATAACTTACGAGCGTTTTCCGCTCCTCATCGTGATGATCGCCGAAAAAAACTTAGCGCGGGCTAAGCTACCATGGTGGGTTCATCGATGAAAATGATGGATGGATTTCACGACAATCTCGATTTGAAAACAGACAAAAATCCCCTTGCGACTGAGTAGTGGTACGACGAAGACCATAAGCAGATCAAGCTGTTTATTTGCAACATGAAAGGCCTCCCTACTACCACGAGGATATGACAGCAACGGACGTGGTTTAAGTCATCAATGCGCTGTACAAGATTGCCACTCACGACGGATCTACTGGTTTTGAGCACTGGGACTTTTTTGTCATGAAAACAAGATCTCCTATCACACCGATATTGGTATCGCTTGAAACAAGAAGCTTCTACGTTGGGTGGAGTGCAATGAAGAGAATCCGTCGCTCGTCTGCATCAAGCGCAAACTGCTCGATGCCAGTCTTCTTAGTAGCACGGGCAGAGGAGTCTACTCGTTTTATGACTGCAAGCTTCTTCCTGGCCTGTGTGTCGCTCACGAAGATGTCTTCAAGACGCTTAGCCATGAAATGGCTTCGCAAGCAAAACGCATCCGACGCTAACATCAAATATACGACGACGGCAAATGAATCGACCTAATGGATCCTACAGAAAGGCTGTATCCAGTACGTTATATTTACTGCATTGATTTTTATATAAATTCACACGCCGCAGATTTGACGCTCGTCACAATGTCAGGTCCAAGAGTAAAACCCCTAAAAGTCAACAAAACGAGCAGGTGACGAAAGCAATCTGACTCTTAACTATTAACATTTACTCTCAATAAAAGCGTTTCCCAATTTTTATCTTCTTTTTTCGTCACAACAAATGGAGCGATGAAAACACTTAAATAAGTCGGGGACAACTGGTCTCGGACGATAAAATTGTGTTTTGCGATAGCAATTAATCTTTCGGCGGTATTAAGCGCACTACTTCTTTTTAATGTCTCCTTATAATACTTTCGAGGGAACCCTGCCGCATCGGCTCCACGAAATAATGACGCAGTGATTAAATGGTTTCAAAAAACGTAACATTTCAGATAATTCCGGGTCTAGGCAAGGCTACTATAGCAATTATCTTTTCATATCAAGAGAAGGATAGAACATCAAACATGACGCATCCATCTGCCGTAATTCAGGTTTTGCGTCGTTCGATGACGTCAAATATTTTGTGTCTGTAGCACTCAACTTCATCACGAACAGGGAGTTGAAACTCAGCAACAGCTCTGAGGTCCAGAATACTTTGATCAAGTCCACTTCACAAAATCAACGCGTCCTTCATTCTTAATTAGGACTAGAGCACCGTCAAACACAGATGTTATATGATCAGCTAAGTCGCACGCTTCGATTGTGGATAGCCGCTATCATTACCTGAAGAGCATGTATATCATTTTTTTGAATGTCAGACACCGTTTTGCCTACATTCTCGACTATGCTAAGACTGTAGCTGCCTTAAGTATTGACGAAATGCTCGAAGTTATGATAAAAGTTAGAGCAGATCGTAAGGTATGTATCTCGAATTTCCGACCTCCCTAAGCTCGTAACGAATACGAATATTTTTATGGTCGCACTATGACGACCTTAGTGACACTGGTCAGCTTGTGTCGAAGAATTCCCTCAATTCTATTTCCAGATATCATGATTTGAACCCTCATCAAGGTGAGCTGATATCTTTTATATAAATTGGCGACGTTTCGAAACTCTAAATCTAAAAGCCGATTCCCTAGGCTGCTGAAGAAGCAACTCTATGAATATGGGTAGCTTTGTTCCATAATTAGTGTATAACGCATTTTATACAGTGCAAGGTGGTATCAAATATAATTCTAGCTTTGGGAACTCGAATTTGACAAGAAGCCTGATTTACCAGAACAGTTAATTGGTAATAGAGCCAAGACAGACGCCTTCGAATGAAGGCACCACCAGTGTCAGCACCGACGAACTCGAAGTTACTGAAGCCTTGGCTAAGCTACAACTTAACATATATAAAAAGTGAGATCTTATGATGGGTACTGAGGAACAAATTCAAGTCCCCGTATTTATCGAAGATATCTGTAATCCATCTTATGGGCAATTCCAAGGCTCAACAAATTTAAGAAAACCAAGGATTCAGACTCGGGTATTTCTGTGGACCACACCGATTGCCACCCCTTGAACTATTTTTAATTATCATTACAATCAAGTTGATCGTTTCCATTCGCGCAATAGGATGGAGGTCCCCGCGCCATTAATGAATGGATCTATCACCTATCTCGTCATGACGCTACTAGCGTGCTTTGCTGGCATCGGTATGGGGGCCACAGGCAAAATGAGCCGCGAAAACTCGTCGTACGTCAGCCACGTTGCGTCCGTAATGTCCTATTCTTACCTCTGTATTTTCTACAGGATCTTCACGCTGCTAGCCTTCATGACAGGCATCTGTCTCTGGATGTTTTGGTGAGACAGAGAGCACTATTGCACAAGAGATTCTGCTTATTCACTCTCTATCTTTCTTTATTGCCAATGCAGGGCATGCTGTTGGTTGCACCAATGGCACATCTTGGTAGTTCCAACGTACGGCGCCGAGTAGGCAACTTTGCGCAGCACTTATTAATAACACAGCTGAATATTACAGCAACTTTACATTTTGGGGTTACTGCTTCGACATTAACTTAAATCAACTACATTCTCAAATTTAGTGTCCCGCTTCACGCACTCCAAACGTAAACTGTTGCGTCGTCACATCCATATCTGGAGCCATGTCTTGATCTTCTTCGTCTTCACCATCAAAATAATCGCGAATGAGACGCATTGCGGTTTCGTAAATTCCTGCAATCATGCACAATTAAACACTTTTCCCAATCCTGCAGTTTGAAAAAGTGACACACTCCACGCACCTTGTTCTTGATGATACTGCAATTTCTGGATCATTTCAACCCCATTGGCTTCTTCAATGTATCGTGCCATGCGGTTCTCGGTCTCTGTCAGTGACGTAACTGCTTCACCGACCTGAAGAATTTTCTCCAACGTGTCCAGCGACACCTTGATCACACGCAAATCGAAGACGTTCAAAAGTGTCACTAACGGAGGAATGCACCCTAACGAGAGCATGCATACATCCACATAAGCCTCACCCAGCAGACCTTTTCAAGTCAACGTACCTTGTTGGACTAAATATTTAATCTGCTCAATGCTGCCACCAGACGTGGCGTTCGATATCGCCCACGCCGCTTCTTTCCGAACGGCAAAATTACTTGACATGAGTTCTGCTAGCAGCGGCGGGATGACATTGGCGTCAATTATTTCCTGGATTTGACTTTGCGAACCAGCCGCTACGTTGGATATTAACCAGCATGCTTCTTTACGAATAGAATGTCTATCGTGCTTCAGAAGCGAGACGATACGCGGCAATACGCCGAGATCCAACATCATTTGCGTCTGTTGCCGATTTCCACATACAATGTTACCAATGGTGTGCAAGGCTGGCGTCTGAATAGTGATCAAAATATGGCCAATGAGATCGACGATTCGACTGCAAACACCAGCATCGATCACAGCCTGAATATTGCCATCAGAAAGGTACGCGAGCGTCCAGCACGCATTCGAAACAACTTCTTCATCCGGTGAATGAAGCAAGTGCGGAAGTAGATTGAGAGCAGGACTCACGTAATCGAAATCTGGTCGTGGTTTGCCTCGGCAAAAATTCGAGAGCGTCCACGTCGCGTTTTGGAGAAACGTGTCTTTCCCATGAAATCGACGCAATACTGTCAGTAGTGGCATCATGGCACCTGCCGTCAGCACCACATCACGGCATTGTGGCGAATCACCTGCAATATTCCCAAGCGCCCACACTGCCTGTCCGCAAACGTCTTCATCGGAAGAAAGCAAGAGCGCACATAGCAACTCGACGGCACCCGATCGAATCACGACCTCTGTGTGCTCGGTAGTACCAGATACGATATTGGTCAGTGCCCACGCTGCTTCAAACTGCAGTTGAGGTTGATCGTGCTGCTTGAGAAATTCGACTAACAGTGGCACGACCCCTAACTTAACGACCTCATCGATTGGCGGATTGTGTTCTGCGCAAAATACACCAATTGATCAACAATAGAAACGCTTGAAATCCATCGAATGGCACGAACCAAGCGACAATAATCTTCTTAATTTTGACACGGCGTTGGCCTGTTCCCTAGCATCGAGCGACTGGATCATTGCTGCAATTTTAGGCAATTCCGACACCTGCAGAAGCCATTCGATACTCCGTTAAGGCACTTCATAACAATGCCATGTCCTCATTAACATAACGTACTTCGACTCCAAAATATGACCACCTCGAATTGTCAGGTTCGGCTGATGCTGCTTCACTTATCACACTCATGCAATTTCCGTCATTCGTGCCTTCCTGACAGTATAGCAGTAGATTAGCACGTATTCCGATCAAAGTCCCTGCTTCTTGTCACTTAGTACCGTGGAGATCATACGTCTCCGCTGATTCAGACGCTCGTCGCGCAGCGTCTTCCGAATCTGAATGGAAGCACCCTCTCTTTTCCGTCGAGTTTCGTCCGCATCGATGCCTTTTTTAAAGCTTCGCATACGGTCGGCAACGCGCGCTGCTGCTGAGCAGCCACTTGTAGCCATGATGCTACCTACCTCTTTGTAAGGCGATAACAAAGAAGAGGAAGATTTTCGTGTGCTTGATAAAATATTTTAATGATCTATTCACATTAATCAAAAGTTGGCGGTCACCACCCAAAATGTTATACGTGAATTTTGATGATTGACGCAATCATTTACATTGCATACTTAATGTTTTTGAGAAAATTGCGATTGTAAGACATTGTTGGTGCGGTCGAGAGCCGAGCTGCTTGCAAGTTTTTACGCTCCCTGCTTACACATCTACCAAACTGTATGGCATCGTTAGTCATTCACCATATATTACTCAAGGGACGCTAGACATCTATTTGATGACCTTAAAAAAAGGCACACTCTTCGTGGCGATACTTTCTTCACTTATGTACATATGCGTAATGGAATATTGGTAAGAAGCAGCTTATCTCACTTACACTCAGTCATTTTGATGCCGTGAACAAAACCCACATGTTTCGTCCGCAACATGTATATTTGTAATAATATGCTCAAACCTTTCTTCGGATCATAAGCGCTTACGAATAAGCTGCTTGCTGCTGAGCTCGTGTATTAGGAACACACCAATATTGATTGATTTCGATCGATCTTGCATACAAAGTTGTTTTCCACAAATACTGATCGGTGAGGAGCTTGCTATTACTCCAATAACTTTTCGATAAATTTGATGCGTCAAATCTAAACGCACACATGACAAGCTTAATAGATTGTGATAGATTAGCTTGCTTTGTTTATGTTGCTGTGATGGTTTGCTCTTATTGCTTAAAGCAAAATCGCGGTCGTTGGAGACATATTTATATTGCATGACGGAGTCAATCCTTGTATAGATTTGACATAACTTTATCATAACATCCAGTAATCCAGAAACAACCGTCTATGTAAAGTTCCTTTATGATACATTTAATCGTAGCCTTGGTGTTAGCCAGACATCGTTAAATTGATCAATGCCGACCGATGTCATTTCGTGAATTCGATGCGTGACATAACGGCAAAAGCGATATTATAATGCTAGAAGTTGACAAGATACAGCAGAAAACCGGCGGCCTCTTAATATGATTTTGTATCGCAAAAAACTACGTCATTGCTGCGAGGGAAAGACGTGATATCTTCTGTTTTCAGATTTCGCACTACTTTAGGAGTTTTAGTACCTTCATAATCTTTAAATGCCCAAGGAACTATACAATGTAACGCAACACAAACTCCGTCGAAGTCTGGCGAGCCTAGAATCTCAGACAGCACGATGGCTAGCAAAGCATTTTATCTCAAAATTGGCCTGTGATTATCTCATTGTGGCCTTCATTGTCACCCTTAACCTTGTCATTGACACCGACTGCAATAATGGCAACCTTGACACACTTCGCTTTCCGACAAGCATCGAAGCAGACGTGCGCTACAAAGCCACACTGCGTAATTTTTTTACCAGCTTGCTTTATATTCATAAATATTCTTTTGTGCTATGAACAAAAGAATCGTAAGGCTTTTTCTTCCTCGACACGATAACTATGATATTTACGTCAATGATCCCATACAAGTAGGCAGTTTTAATTTTTGCATGTGTGATAATGCGCGGTCTTTCTATATAAATGGTATTGCTCTTCTCTTTGATGTTTGAACGGGAAAACCTTGTGTTTCACTCTGGTTTTGCTTAGCTGTTTGAATAGTTACTGTACTTACTGCGAAGAATATCATTTGCAAAGCATTAAATTTTGCCGACCGGCTGAATTGTTCAAGTATATGAGCAAGTTCAACTTTTTTCACTCTCAAAACATTCATAGAGGATGCTGCATTAAGGCAGTATTACTAAAAAATACCGTTTACTCTGCTTTCGTCCGATTTTCCTTCTCATTTCTATGTTTCTTGATCTTTTCCTTTCGGGAAGAGAATTCCAGTTCTCCGCAGTCTTGTCGACTGTTTAATACTAATGTTTCATAGTCTGTCGCTTGGATGCATATTGATTTAGAGCTCAACAGCATTTTCCTTGGCAAAGTACCCTTCAATAAAGCTCAAGGCTTTACACAACGACAAATCGTTTGATTTGTTAATGCTAGTGTACTACTCGCCCGCGGATATCTCGATCAGCCCTCCTTTAAAGCCTGTTTGATTTTGCGGGGCGTCATCGCCCAGCTCGATGCTTTAATCAAAGCTTTCCCTCCCTTGCTGATCTATAGAGTTAGAAGCTCAGGTGGCCGATGAAAGTTAATCAAATCAGCATTGTTCGCTTCCAGATCAGTCCCGATTTGGATTTTTACGTGTAATGCACTCACTAGGCTGGTTTCCCCCCAAAACATCGCACTTGACAAAATTTGCAGCAAGGAATTTTGGCCACTATTTAGCCTAGTCTTTACACCGAACATGAATTTTTCGCGCTACAGTAAGCCTATTTAATTTTGCTGCCAAACTTGTCACCAACGACCACAATTGAAGTGTACTGGATGATGCAGCTACAAAAGATTAGGCCCTTGCTGACCTGCTTACGAACTTAGAGCGAGTAGTCGCATTTTTATCTATAATAGTCACTCGATCTGTGCCATTTATTCAGAGTTGTGGTAATTTGTGTCCAAACTAAGATATGGTTTGTCCTTCCGTGGCTGTGCACTCGTATGTCCTTGCGCGAACGATTACACGTTTGCCTACGGCATAAGTAAGTCCACACGTAGAGCTGGGTGGGATCGCTTTCACTATTTAATACGTTAAGCGCATACGACATGTTATTTTTGTCGATGGCCTTTAGTGGTAATACGAAATGCGGGTGCAGTTTAGTCTTGGAGGCAGCACTGTAGGTAGTTTTTGAGCATTTGATGATACCAGGATTCAAATTTAAAATTTTTACATGTTTTTTATGATCAAAATATCTTGGGTGTCAGCCATTTCATTGCGTACGTGTCTTGAGACGCTAGATAGTAGACTTGTAGATGCATTGTGGGAAGACTGATCTCAGCAAATCGCCCGGCTACTCCTCTTACGTCAAACTCAGAGTCACAATGTGATAGCGTTGATGAAACGAGGAAGTTAGCAATCCCATCCATACAAAATAGCGTGTGGCTTATGAAATCATGGGCGCAAGTATTTAACATGTAATGATGACTGAAATTACCTTGGCATATGTGCGCAAACTGCGCAGCAAGTTTGACAACAATTTCTGTCGAAATAATAGCTTGTTGAAGGCCGCTGTGGACACGTCCAGTCTTTTTTTCTCAAAGGTCCGTGAAGCAGGGACCACGGTTGAATCCGGAAATTTATAAGACCCGGTCCAGGAACAGCGCTGAGGTTTCGACACCGTCAATCGCGTCCAATGAAGTAGATGTATTGCTCAACAAATCAATGAAGACCGCAGCTCTAGTGTTACCTGCCACGTCCTAAGGGGGTCGAGCACAAAGCCCATACTGACGAAATGTTAACAACGCAATCGGTCTGGCAAGCTTGTCAATAGTGCAGCGTATTTGGTGAGGGAATTATCAGCTAACGCATTTTGCACATGTGCAGGTTCACTTATACAGTTTGAGCGTCAGAAGTAGTTACTTATCAAGCTATGTGCCTTCTTTCGACCAAGGTAGCCATCAAGCGGTGGGTATTGACGCGTCAGATCGGAGCATTGATACGACATTGCAGCAAGCAGTTGCTAAAGGGCAGATTTAGTGGTTGCGCTTAAAAATGAGTAGCTCGAAACGGCTGAGAAGAATTACCTCGTTTATGGCACCAAAATTTTGGTAATTAATTATGCTTTTATCATATCCAAGGTTCACTGCTACGATCTAGTCCATTCGTAACCTATACAGCTCATTTGTCGCTATAAATCATGATTCAGTAGCCTTATTCCTGGCAGAGAATGGCTAAATTCTTTGCGAATTTTTTTTATGGGGTAAAAATCTATTGGAAAGCAACGAGCTGTGGCTGATGATGCATTTTCGCATCAATTAAACTATGAATCGGCTCGTCGCAGCTGTGACAAGGATCTAAGTTTTTGCTGCATATGCATGAGATAGTATTGTGTATCTGTGTTGTCGGCAATAAAATAAACTGATATGAATGAGTCGGTTGCGAAATTGTCGGCGCAGTCCAGCGTAAATTCCCGATGAAAGTTGGTCCGCTGTATTATGTTACTGATCATGGAAACCTACCACGCTTAGCGATGTTCTTGTGACCTTTAAAAATATAAGGCGATTCTAAGGAGTAAGTTAGTTTTGACTTTGTCGAACGCTTCTTGGTGATAAATTCTCTAAAGCCATTTTTATTCTTTCAATGAAAATTGGGCGGTAGTTTTACAACATCTGCAATATTTGCACTCAGTTGTGAGAGACATGTGCGAGTCTCATGTGCCACATGGCCAAAGGAAACCAACCTCTTTAAAAGACCAAAAAAATTTCCGTAGAAGCTGTGGCAGGACCACCAGAACTGGCCACACAAGCGTGGGTACCCGGTCGCTCAGAAGCTGCTGCCATTTATAAGTAAGCGGGGAGGCGGCACTAATTAGCGGCCAAGGCAAATGGCACCTCTATGTAGGAGTGCGCAGTGAAGCAGAGACCCTTTTGTAGGGGCTAGATGCTTGTTGTGTAGTGGCGAGGTTATCACGCTTTAAAAAGCATGAATTTTTCTAAACAGCTTCGCCACGACTGCTCGAAAGAGAAATCAACCTAGACTTCATGTAAAAAACACTTTTTATGTACCACCTGCTGGATAAGCAGTAGTTACTCTATACCAGCTTTTAAAACTTATGCTTCAAGCGCCCGGCTAGACTTGATGTCGAAGCCGAGACACCTCAAAGCTGATATATATACGGCTCACCATTTGCCTAAATTACACTATAACATCGCGGACGTAAAGTTTTTTCTAATGATGGTTGAGTTTGCATCGCAATATCACTGAATGTTGAGCCAATTTGTAAATAAATGTTTAATCGAAATGCTGTGGTGACACTGGCGGGGATTTAATTAGAAAATTCCTTTATCGCCCCTGCCTTCGGACTTCTTATGAAGCCAAATGAAAGTCGCATATAGAATCTGATGCGATGCTAGATACACGCGCATAGCCGCCGCAATGTCACGCTGGACGTATGGCTCTTCTTAAACCCAGCGCCATTTATAGATGCCACGTGAAAAGCAAGTTCTCATGGTGCTCGAAGCAGGTGCGTGTAATAATTTTCGCTATGGCTTACATCGGCTAGGCAATGCCCATTTAAAAAGTCATCTTATTCAGGAAGTAAGTAGGTCTCTACTGTGTTAGTGACACCAGCCATAAAGCCCACTCGAGGATTGTACTGAGCGTTGTCGTTCTTGACTTTGCCCTCTTCCTTCGGGTCCGAAGTTTTGGTGATGAGCGTCCCAAGCTGGGACTTTGATGAGGTGATGCCAAATCCCAGTGACTTACTTCGAAAAAACAAATTATTCACACTTTAATCCAGCGAGACACCTCATCGTTTTCAGATGTTTGCCAAAGCATACAAGCTGTAAATTATATTTTAAGCTTGGAGTAGTCGTACCGCCGTGGCAGGCTTAAAGGCATACAAATCTTTAATTTAATCTGTGAGCCCAAGATGCAGCTTTAGGGGGTACTTCAGCCCCATTATTTTAATACTACATTTGATAGTGCATTGTTCTCACAACCACTTTCAAGCCAGCGATCGCGGGTTTGAATTCCACCGCGATATTAAGCAAAATTGTACAACTGGGCAATCGAAAAGATGGTGACGTACGATAAAAGCTTATAAATTGTCGCGAGACTTTTGTTACAGCACCTATATACAAGACATCAGTATGTAAAAGGTGATCGGGGACGGACATCACCTTGGCGATGATAAGAGTGAGTTGGATGAGAAATGATTACTGGGCGGCGTTAACTAAATTAAGCGCTCGCTATGGCAACTTATATAAGTAGTCATAAGAACATACCGTAAGCTACTTGATGTTTCGGCAGATGCAAATATCTGTGAAACGGAGCTGCTAATTAGTTAGTGTTATTACAAGAATGTGTGACGTAAGTCACATAATGCTTTGGGCATCAATAAGAAGGCAGTTCTTAGTTTAAACGAGTCAACAAAAAAGCATTACATGGTCTGATGACCAACACTTAGTGCATAAGGGCAGAAATCACTGTAGTGGGTAGTAATTTTAGGATATTTTCTCCACTGAATTTGATCGTGAAAAGGTGAAAATTTCAGCCTACATCTAATCATATTCAAGATTTTTAGTTCTGACAACAAGACTAACACTAATACTTGGTTCAGATTAATAACGATGTGCGACTCGTGTTGGCTTTAAGTACGGGAACAAAGGTCAGAGACCTGAGCTCACGTATTCTCTAGAAATAAGCTACGACATCCCTTCTGCACGTGGTAGCATCTAAATCTGAGACTCTTAGACTGATCCTCTGCAATAATTTAGAAGTCTCTGAGAGCAAGAAAGATGAACATTATACGGTAACATTTCCATTGGGTACAGCCGTCATTTGCAAAGGGACCCGACGACGTACAGTATTTGATTGTACATGATTCCAACGCGAATCTTCCAAGCTGGGTCGAAAGGGTGAAATATTTGCGGATTGGACAGCAAAAGGTATGCTAAAGCTAAGCAGGAGAGCACACTAATGAACAGTCACGTGTGATATCACAGTCGGGGCGCCGTTCCCGACTCGGGATGAGCTGAAGCGTTAATCGACGCGTCACCTAGCAATGTGTACCATGAAAGGTAACTCTTTCTTATAACCGGCCAGGGTGCATATGCCGGCTTGCTACTAGGATATTGAAACAAGTAACCGCCTGAATTTTAGAGTTGAATCGGCACATAAAATAAATTACTGGTAGGACCAGGATAGAAAAACTCGTACTGAATAAATAGTCGTCAAATTGCAATCGAATGATCCCTTTACGATCGGACATAGTGAATGGTCGTTCATCAAACATATTGTTTTACTGCATGTCACTCTGTGCAAGGTGCTAAGTAATTTCTACTCACACTTCTACAAGAGTGGATTGACTCCCTAAAATTCCACAAGGTAGCAGGATGGATAGATCCACCTTCTCGCATTTGTCGGGCTGGCCATTCGCACTGCTAGGATGACTTGCTGACCTGTATGGACCTGAGACGGCAGGTGCATTTATGGACCATTTTGCTGTCAAGTAAGGAATTTCATAAACGCATCATGGCGCTCGAGCTCTAAGAGCAAAGTCCATGCTCAACAGCTCAGACTGCACAGGTCAAAGCAGCTCTCCAGTCGACAAACTTCTAAATCTGGTAGCGCTTTTTCTTTCTAACGGAAGGTGTGAGCGCTAAGAATGTGTGCAAAAGTGTTGATGATTTTCAACTTTACGGCACCACTCGACGATCAAGCCGAATTGATTGTATCCACTATCGGAATCTTTTCGCTTTCGACTTTTTTGTGCAGATCGCAACTATAAGAGAGGTGACTCAAATCGCTTCAGAATAAACACAGCCACAGACAGCTTGTTACTCTGAAACCTCGTGAATGAGCGCCACCACGTTCGATAAAGTGCTCACTAGACTAGGACATTTCCACTGAAGATGAGTGTTGCCATGTACACCTGGCAACACTCATGTCCGTTGTTTTAGCTTTAGCGAGCAAGAGCATACAGTTTGTGCCTTTATCGAAGGGAGCCGGCAAAACTGGATCCATATCTTGCTTAAGGACGCTTAGGAGCCTCTGGCAGAAGCTGCACCCGGATAGCCAGGAATTTGCTGGTCAGGAATGCCATAGCAAAGATCTTATAGCGGTGTGTGTAAATGATGGTCACCATGTGAATTTAGCCTAGCAGCTTTAGTAGGAGAAGTCAGCAGCGGTAGACGAGGGCACGAGAGTCCATTTCAAGTCTTGGTAGTCCGGCGGGTCGCGAAATTATGCGCGCCGGCAAATAATTGTGCTTCAGCAGAACGAATTAAGTGATCTCCAAGAGAAAGCGGCGGAAAAGTCAGACCCAGCTCGAGCGCTTTATGGAATGAACTTAAACCTTTTTAAGGAAAAAGAACGAGGATATTGCGTTTGCGAATTTTGACAGCACATGCGATCTCAATCAATTGACGGGGCAAGGCCTAGGTGCGTATTGCCCGATTTTTTTTGGTGAGTCATGCTTCCGCCCTTGTCGTGCGTAAGGATCATTTGAAAGACAACATGATGTCTGAAATCAATATGAGGGTGTCGAAGGTATTTAGATCACTACGAAGGTTTACGTGACGAAGCCTTTAAAACCTTCCTTAACATTCATTAGTAGCAATGGTTGTCGGAAATGCTGATGGTAGCGCAATCAATGTGGACTACGGGTGGTTAGAATAGCGCCACCATTTGTGGACAACAGAAATCTGCAAGCGTATTCTTTAAGCATTGGTCTGCTAGGCAAAATTCGTAGGTAGCAGAAAACCACCATAAACAGGTGACATAGCCCCTCATTAAGAGAGCGGAAATACAGTATAAGGTCACTCCTTGGTATCACGAACGACCTCGTGGCTGACAAAAAGCTTCTCCACAGGAATAGTTGGCAGTTAAGCTGGTCGTCAGGACACGACAAGCGCGCCAGAAAAGGAGGCACTGCCATAGATACTGGCCTCAAAGAGCTCGAAGCTACTAAGTTCTTTGCTGAGAGAATTGCCGATTATATTTTAGCGCTGGTGTTTTTGGAGATGGAAACCCCCCTCAAAACTTTAATCTTTTTCCGTTCTAGATGACATGTATCAACCACACTTAAGGAAGAAATGCGTTGCTCAGCAACACGTTTAAAATGCGCGCTAAATCTGAAAAATAGCCGCAACCAACTCCAAATGAGGATGCCGAAAATATTCCTCACGGTGGCTTTAGGCTTAGTGACATTCTACAAAACTGTTGGGGCTACCAAATTTGTGTCGACCTGGCCACAATTATTTCGACTATTATTAGCCTTATACATTCGTTCATAAGCGCTCTTCTCTAAATAATAAAAATCTACAGCCTTGATTATGCCATTTAAGGTGGGTTTAAGAGCAACAAGGATTCACACCATAATCGTTGACTTTGTCATTGTAGCTAAAGACATTGAAAACTCGGCTTCTTTGTGAGCAGGTATGGGTGTCGAGGAGACTCTAAGCGGCTGAAAGCTGTATTGGTTTGGCATGCGCCACCTCATAAACACTTTAAGGACAATGGCTACACCTATCCATCTTTTCGCACAAAGTGCTACATATAATGGTCTCGCAAAGCCTTTGCCCGATCAACTGAGCTAGAACAATGAGTGAAACTGAGAAATTTAGCAGCAGGATGTCATCAGAACTGTCTTCTGCGGACTCTAGTCTTGACTTTGCCGCACGATACAAAGCCGTTTGGCGTCTTTCGTGACGCTTTCGATCATGCCATCATTTTTAGCGTTATTGAAACTTGACGATGACGGTCCTGAACGAGTCAACTCGCTCCGGTATAAACAGCTAAAAGCTGATGAACGAAACTTCTATACTTATGGCAAGACATTACTTGTCACGCAGTACGCTCTGATAAAGTTTCAAGTCCGTCGTGGTTTCGTCGCTTAACAAGACCGCGCACCTCTGAGAACGATTGAATATACGGCGAAAGCGCCACTCTAGCCGAGATTAACGAGTTTTCACCTCAGATCAAGCACTGACGTGTGGCCATTGGCTGTCTCAAAGCACAAAAGTCTACATCCTCCTCATCAGCATAGCCAAGGTTCAGAGATGCTTGTTGTGTACCATTATCAAGGACCCACTACATAGCGAAGTTTGTACAATGGAGAGCTACTGTACATATAGCACTTGCAGATTTTGTGAATCTCACATTTAATTTTATTCGTCACCGATAGGCTGCTGTTGTAAACTATTGACTTAGAGCTTGAACACTCTTTTAGTCTAGCATGAGTTGTAGTGGATGTATAGTTCCTTGTACTCTATGGCTTTTCATAGCAATCGAGGTCTAAAAAGTCACGACATACTTACTACAAGAGAACGCACCCCCCTGTTGTCAAATCCGATACAATCCTCTCACATCTTGTTAATAAATCAAACATCAGATCCTGACTAGAACCATGACGTCTGCCGACGCCGCCTCCTCTTCAATTGCGCGGCCGCTGGCCGAAGTGGTGCTTTACGCTGAGTTTGATCTAATCAAAGGAAGCACTCTGCGTGCTAGCTACCCCATCTCATTCGCGCACTATTCGCCCGAGTTTTTCGCCGACATCATGTTGCCCGAGGGTGTGCACAACCGCGAGGAGGATTTTACCATCTTCTTTCTCAACCGCCAGCATGCGTCTAAGACTAGTGACACGACCGACACTGAAAGGCAACAACCACCCAAAGGCGATGCTCAGGATCCGCTGCAGAACTTTATGTACTGCCTGAGCGTCGTGCGTACCACGCACGACACCGCTGCTCGTCGTGGGGCCAAAGTGACGGCTGTAGCGCTGTGCTCGACCCACAAAAGCTGTTTTGCACTCAAAGAAGTGCTGAATATGGCTGTGCTTAAAATGGTGGGCTCGAAAAGTGCAGAAGAGAGTGACACTGTCCTTAAAGAGCTCTATGCAGTCGTCAATGCCATTGACATTTCGGGGGTACGCAGGTTGTCCGACATGGAAAAACGGCTGATGAAACGTACCATTAGCAGTCGAGGACGCATTGGAGCGAATCAAGAGGATGCAAACTCAATGACAAAGGCGCTGTTCTTGCGCACCCAAGCAATGTGGCAAGAGATCCCGATCCCACTCCAAATCAAAGTTTGCAGCACGGATGATCAACATGACGATGGGACCTTGACGCACTTACTACAGACGTTTGGCGAGCAGACAATGGTGCTGTTTAATGCAGTGTTGACGGGACAACGCGTGATTATGTTGGGGTACAACCGTCCAGCTGGCGACGTGTGCAATTTCGTACTTGCCACGAGCTCAATGGTATGCCCACCATTGTTTGGGCTGATCCACCGCCAGTATCCGTACGCTACGTTGAGAAAAAAAAAGACACACACTTTGTCTTGTAGTAATATGATTTCTGGTGACTGGCTAGGTACGCGAATTTAACGGATCTAGGCTTTCTATCGACGCCTGGGTTTATTGCGGGGGTGACCAACCCGATGTTCAAGACCAAGCGAGAATGGTGGGATGTGTTGTGTGATATTTCTACAGGCGAAGTCTTTGTGTCAGCACTAGCTGAAAAGGAAGATTACGATGCATTGGATCGGAACTTTGTACTTGAGGTCAATTTTAAGCAAGATATGGATTAAATGTTTCCAAGCTGAATGATGCATTTTGGACAGGTTTTGGACGGAGTGACAGCAGGGTATGATGAAGAATGGGTTCGGTACATGTTTGAGGATTACACGCATAAGAACATTGTGGACATTGCGCTTGGAGAGACGAATAATCTCAGTCCTGACGCACTCGCAAAGCGCTCGGCAGTCAATAACAGGCGAATTACCAAGTGGACGCGTACAGACAGCTACAAGCGCTTTATGGACTCTCCGCACCGAAAGCTCTTCCATTCGCCGGCGTTTAATATATCCTTTTCACATTATTGTAATTGTAGAGCAAGGATACGTTCTGTACCCAAGGTGTATGCTTTTGTTGAGTTCCTTAACATGATGATTGGTGTGTTTTTGGATACTGTTTGAATTTATACGTCGAGAAAACTGGCGTGGATTTAAAGCAACACATTCAGAGTCTTCAAGGCGATATGGTGGTGTTGGACGATAGCCTCGTAGAAAAGATTTATTCCGACTTTGCTGCCCTTTTGAACACGGAATTCGAGCTACAGGAGTTTCTCAGTTTCCTGCCCGATTTACGCGGTGGCTTGCAGACGATTGCACAAGGTGTTTTTCACCCGTCCATCAGTGTGAAGCATAACACGGTCATACTGCTAAAACGTCTCGAGCAACATGCGTCCACGGTCTCCAGTATGCAGCGTCTGAATCCATTTTTGCTCATGTCTTACCAGCGAATTCACGACATTGTTAACCCGGATGCTAGGGACTAGGCATGAACTTTATAAATTGAAGAATGAAAGAATTCAGATATATTTGTACAGAGCGTGGTTATTCGACTCACGGCACTGCTGTGATTGTTGGCTAGAAGTTTCAAAAAGCTTCACATTACGGTGCTAAAAGCTTCGCGAGCTCTCCGAATTCTCCATCCAAGAGTTGATCATGGCTCAATGTGTCAAGACTGCTAATGTTGTGCTGTGAAATGGGCTTGAAATCGGTCTCAGCTTGTTCGCAAAGCTGCTCAAAAATGTGATCCCCGTGATCCACTTCTTCCGATCCTGATGCTCGCTTCTGAGTCGCCTTATCGTTCTTTGCTGGTTCGAGAAAAGCCATTGTTTCTTTCAGCTCATCTCGTTGGGCATTCCGTTGTTGTTCCATCTCACTTAGATCCACCACCTTACTGCGACTGAGAAGGTTGACGTAAGCCGACGATGGCCGCCCCTCGCTTGATCCCTTTGGATACAATTGCGACGTGGTCGAGTTGAGGAATCCACGCTTGACTGCACAGTTCCTTTTCTTTGTCCCCGGTACGTGATTTGTTGCCTTTGTAAGCGTAGAGGTGCCATGTGCCTTCTGTTTGATAGGAGGTGACGGCAGTTCTTCGATCAAAACGTTCTTCTTGGAACTTGCGTTATCGTTTATCACCGGTGCCGGTAAAGGTTGAGCGTCTTCTGACGCAAAAGAAAGTACCACCTTTGGCTTTAGCTTCCCGTCCGTCCCTTTTGACGGCTCAGTGGCTAGCTTTTGCACTCCCATCTCCTTCTCGGCTTCATTGCAATTGATCTGCCGGAGAAGATCAGCAGGAGATTCCATGCGTTGCTTGGTCTGCTTTGCGTCTTCAATTCGAAATTTGGACGTGATGATCTCACGACCCACGACCACGCCACCTTTGTAGAGTGCTTTGATAAATTTTCCCAACGGTGTGACGAGTCGCACGCGAGCGTCTTCTTGGACCCACTGCAGTGCGAGTTTCATGACCTCCCGTTTGAAAGTCGCATCCCATTGACTACGCCGAAGAACCCACGGGTTCACGACGACATCAACGACACAACAGAGCGTGCCGTTATGGTCAGAGAGCTCACGTAACTTGCCAACGACAAGCGGCACTTGTAAGTTGCTGGTCGTGGGGACAGCGTGCGTATCGTCGGGTACTTTACGGCCAGAGTTTGGGTTCTTTGGGGCATCAATGAGAGTGTGACCACAGATATTAAGGAAAAGCTTGGTCTGTTTCTGTTGGCATTTGATCGTGTGATACATCATGCACTTGATGACAAATCCGGGATCAGGAGTGAAATAGCGCCGTGGTGCCGTATCGTTCACTCCTTTATTCAATGACGAATCGGATGGCGGTGGTCCGTCTTGCAATTGTTCATTGATAAAAGACTGGTAACGCTTTGGATCCGATGTCGATAACTCGTTGAGCGTACTCCAAAGAGCTTTGGCATCGTCCCCAAAATCTTGGGGTCGAAGACCCATTTGCTTGGCGATTTCTCGCATACGAGGATCGGCCAATAGCGCATTCACGGACGATTTACTGCCACGCTGCTGCAAATGGTGACGACTATTGTTAATGATACCAAAGTTCATGGAAGCGGTAAAAATTCAACTTGTGGATCGCAAAAGACGACCCAATACGAAACGACGCATCAAAGTTTGTGTCTTTTGGGCAAAGATCCAAGTCCGATTAACTATGCTTTCATTTAAAAAAAAGACTTTTGGAATCCGTTTTGTCAGTCATTTGTTCCGTCGTTTGCTCCTATCGACAGGATTTATGGAATACTCTCCTGCTTGGCGAAGACAACCATGGAGTCATACATGAATAAAAAGGTTTGTGTCTTTTGATAATGCCATCTTCTTGTGGTCTTACTAGTCTCCCAAATGATCATACCTAACTTTAGGCCCAATGCCTGCGAAGTTTGAAGCAAATCCTTATTTAAGGTCGAGGAGATGAGGAGACCGACTAATAGCTAAATGAATCCAATAGGCACAGATGGAAATCGATCGCCAGGTGCAGCGGGGCTGCTGTAGCAATTGCTAATAAAAAGGCATCATCCAGGCCTCAAATCTTTTTGTCATGCTGTTAATTCAGTACGAGTCGCAGATCAGGGCCATTGAAATATTAGTGATTAAAAGGTCACTGAACTTGATAATGTGATGGCAAAATACTTCAAGACGGGATGGTAAACGTGCAGAGTTATCAGTGATTGTTGACTACCGTGATTCAGCTCCTCATACTACTCGATCTTGTACTGCCTGGAGTGGCATTTAGTAACACAACACGATAAATTTATACTTGTATTTTGATAATTGCTCTGAACGCAGCCATAATAATAAGTTAAAGTGAACTGTACGTCATGTCCTACATTCGCTATTCGCAACCCGCGTGTTGGTCGCGCATCAATATTTATAGTTCTAATATCGTGTTAAGTCGCCGCAACATTGTTTGACACTTTCATAGCAATCTTGCCCAGCAGACCAGAACGTATACATACCCATTCAATCATTACAAGTACAACGTGTATTTCCACGTGTACGCGTCCCGGACATAAATGCACTCGATTGGCCATTTGGCATATGCTGACTTGTGGCAAAATCGTACCAACCCTTTTGCAAGCTTCTTCATCTCTGAGCACTGAACCATGATCAGGAGACGATCTACTTGTCACAAGAAATCAGCGACACGTAATTCTACGCCGAATTCAAGTCGGACGTAAGAGTTTCCCAAACCAGATATAAACACACTCGCACAAACAATCGTAGCTCAGCAATCACAGCTTCGTTTTTGCGATTCAATCACTAAAAACAAACGGTCCTTGGCGGCAGAAAAAATTGTCTCTACAGTCCGATCTTCAGTAACGGACATAAATAGTCTTGGCTCATCCATATATGCCGGTACGCTTAATTTACAATCTTGTCACTTTTAAATACGCTTGAAATATATTCTAATTTGTTACGCAACACAAATAGCATTAGTTTTTCGCCCATCAAGAGCTGGAAGTTGTTCAGTGGGAAAGTGCGAGCCCAGTTATATTCATTGTACGTCATTTCAATATGCTCTTCTCCGGTAATAAAGCTCCAAAGTCTTCGTCTGTAGAGCCTTGCATCTTGAGCTGGTGTGTGCAAGCTAAAATGCACTGAGCCAAAACTTTAGAAGCCCGATTTGTGCGTTCCACCTTGGAATTTACGCCACAAGATGCGTTAAGCAGCGACCTTAGATCGGACTGTAAGCGCTCGTTGTATACAAGATCCTCGTAGCGTCTTCTATCTGCAGCCTTTGACATTCCCGGGCATAAATGAACAGCGCTCAATCGAGTACACAATGCCTTCAATAATTGCAGCTGAACCAAGCGAATATGAGCTTGACCCGAGTTTGCCAAAGGACAAACAGCTAACTGTACAACCGAGAAAAAAACGTCACACTGAATGTCACAAACGACGAGTCTTTGAAGAAGCAGCAACAAAAACAAGTTTACTTGCGCATTTCCATCAAAACACAACGTGAGTTTATGCTTCATAAAGCCCAAAACTACACACATTGTAGTTGCAGGTACATTCACCACCATTGTCTTGACCAATTCGGCAAACGTGTCAGCCCTACGTTGATAAATGTCGGAAAAAGATTGTGACCCATCAACGTCTTCAAGCATTTTGCGTCCGCAACACAGCCTTGTGCATTGCTCTATAACCGCCCACATGTAGGCATGAGTACCACTAACGCATCGATAAATATTTTGCAGGAGGGTGATCGCTTTTCTCGCGGACAGTGGTGGGCCTGTATATGCGCAGTGTACAAGCTCTTGCACAACATACTGGCGTACCCAATATCGGCTCAGTTTAGAACTTATCTTACAGCTAACGACGACATTCATAACATCCAAAAGCAATTCCTGTCGGCGTCTCTGTCGACCTGATTTCAATAAACGTGCAAACAAGCGAACCACCGGTCCAGTAGAAAGCACATGTCGCGTCAGTGCTCCTACACCGGCCGTTTTCGAAGCCAGTGTATGGAGCGCAGTCAAAAAATCGACTTTTGACGTGGCAGCAGATGCAAGAGTGCGGTCACATTCTGCAAGCGACTTTTGCACAGCACTTTGCTTTACGTTGCCGTCCATGGCAACGTCTTCCCAACTGCCTAGATGTGAAATGACGACTTTGCCAAAGACTAAAGACGCTTCAGTCAAGTCTTCCAGATCAAACTCCACGAGAGCCTCTAACACCTCTTGCAACAAAATTTTAGCAACAGGGCGAGGAGATGGAAGCAGAAGGCGTAACGCTTTTGAATAATTAATAACAAACTCGTTGTGCGACTTGTGTTCGGCTGCACAACGGCTCAGGCGGCGATAGTACGACCGGCAAACGGAAGTCGTAAGGCTCTGAAGCTTTTGGTCAAGTTCACTTCTACTGTCAGTGACTTCTTGAATAATCACGTTTATAAGAGCGTGCACGTAACTCCAAGGAATAGTTATTCTCTTACCAGACCAAGCTTCCGTCCAAAGATCAAAAAATAACGCACTCGTGCTAGCGTTGGCAACTCTTAAGAGACCAATTAACTGTTTAAGTTTACGCTGCACCTCCAACATTGGTGGGCCTCCTAAAGGATCAGAAATGTTCAATATCAGACCTTCCGTAGCAACTGATGATTTAGTCAGACCGTTTTGTTGGCTCTGATGAGTGCATACACCACCAAACACGGTCAACATATGGTCACACAATATCGAGCGTAAAGCCATTTCTTGCTCCGATTCATGACAGTGGAAAGACAGGATAAAGCTCAGTACATGCTTGACAAACCATTCTGGTTTCTTGACACTTAACTTCAAATTGAAGCAAATAAAAAACTCCACCAACTTTTTGAAACCCACGCCAATGTTGTATCCATTTCTCTGCTCCTTCCGTCTTCGTTCCAGCCACTCTATCATCAGCGATGCGCTCCAGCTCGTGCTGGCGTACTTAAAAGCTCTCTCCAGACAGTCCGAAATCAGATACGATTGTGAATCTACGAGCTGTTTTCTCAAAGCATCGTCACTTAATATTACCTTAACAAATCCACAAGAAATTCGACACACGCGGAGCTTCCCTTCTTCGGCCAACAATTCCACAATCTGCTGATTTGCGTCTTTTATTCGCCAGTTGCAGTAAGCGTCAGGACAAGCTAAAAGCGCTTTCCACAAAATTTGCAAAACTCTGTCACTCGACTTAATTGCGCACGCAGCAAGCCACGGACTAAGTGCAAACATGTCGCCATTGTGTTCTACCAGACACCGAAGAAGCGATGTGCACGCCAAGCCATGACGTGTCACCTCTGGCTCCGTTTTTGTCGTAGACGAGCTACACATTCTTGCCAGCGCGTCTGCTACAGGGTATTTGGTAGTCGAAACGGACTCACCGGCTTTATTCATTTTCTCAAGCATCGCAGGCAATAAAAAGTCCATAAATTCCGGTCTCCTAAACAAAAACCCAGCAAATACTTCGTCCAATAAAGTTGAGTAATTACACGGGTAATACGCAGCTAAAAGTGTTGTAAGTTCCTGTAAGAAAGTAGCCGCGAAACCCGATCGATGGCACCAGTTCGTCACATGATTTTCTACAACTTTGACGAGAACCGCGCGGCTCATATGGCCATCAACGCGATCGACAAGGCCTTGCGGCACAAGCTTAGTAGCATCAACTCCAAATCGGAGCAAATCTACGTCTGCCCCCAAATCATCGCGTCTCCCACTTCTTCTCTTTCTTTTTAACGACCTGTTGCCACTCGATCCATTTGTCTCGTTTCTACCGGACGGAAAATAAACATCGAACATCGTGCGCGTAGCAGCTGGACTTGCGTCTCCATTGGCTGTTTGCTTGCGTGCTCCATTTGAAAATACAACTTCACGACTAAAACTCGGAATGATGGTCGGCATTTCATCTTGAAAGAGAGACGAAGCTGGAGCTTCCGTGCTAGTTGTAAGGCTGCTAATGCTAATAGGAGCGTTGCGAGCTGCCCATCCATCAGAGTGTTGATCTTCGACTTTGACTCGTTTATTCTTGCTCTCGTCATCCACGACAGCCATAAGCGACGCCATCTTCATCTTGGATGAGCGCGAAGGCGGTTGAGTGGTAGCATCCAATGGCTCATACATGTTATTGGAAGTAGGCGGAGGAAGACGAGTGCGCGCACGTCCGCGGCGACGCAGCGCCTCGTCGTCGTCATCTTTGGCCATAATGAAGGTCTCTCCGCCTTCGAGCCTTTTGAGGAGTTTTTGATACTGGTAGCCGATCGAAAATGCTATAGGGTGACGGGTCGGGTTGAAAGCGGCGGAAAGAAAAGTCGACCCGAGTCAACAAGCAAGGTGGATTAGTGAGAACCAGTACTAGCCCTCATGCAGAAAAGAGGCGATCTACATAATTGTACACGTTATTACCGCTACGTGAGTGACAAAAGTTGGTAGTGACGTTTGGCACGAAATCCGCATTCAATGCCCATGGGCAACTGATGGTCGTCTACTCATAAGATTGCACTTTTAGCGCGGTCTAGTCAACTTTGCATAGCAATGAAATGAAGATACTCATTCGCTGCTTTACTGTGCGGTGGGCGCCATGCGCGTAGCGCATCTTTCCAGTGTCTTGATGGCCGAGCCCAGCTTGTTAATCGTCTCCACGTATTCGGCATTTGGATCCGAGTCGTACACGATGCCACCGCCCGCTTGCGAATACACTTTACCGTCTTTCACCACCATCGTACGAATAGCAATGGCCGTATCCAAGAATCCAGAGAAACTGAAGTAGCCTACCGAGCCAGAGTACACGCCGCGTCGCTCAGTTTCCAAAGAGCAAATGAGCTCCATTGCACGTACCTTCGGCGCACCAGATAGAGTTCCAGCAGGAAACATGGCACGGTACGCATCGTACACCGTTCGGTCCTCGCGCAGATCACCTTTCACAACCGACACAATGTGCATCACGTGGGAGTACTTTTCAATCTGCATGAGGCGCTCCACTCGCACTGAGCCTGGCTTGGCCACGCGGCCGACGTCATTTCGACCCAAATCCACTAGCATAATATGCTCGGCACGCTCCTTCTCATCAGAAAGAAGATCTTCCATCAACTCTTCGTCTTCTTGATCAGTAGCCCCGCGGTGACGAGTGCCAGCAATTGGATGTGTCTCCACTATACGATTGTGGTTTACTTTGACGAGCATCTCCGGCGACGCGCCAACAATTTGAAAGTCCTCACCCATATCTAAATAGAACATGTACGGTGACGGGTTGATCACACGCATCTGGCGGTACAGATCCAGTGGAGTTACACCCGTGGGTAAGGCGACGGCTAGTCGCTGCGACGGCACAGCCTGAAAAATGTCACCATCTATGATATGCTCTTTTAGCTTCTCTACGAAGCCTATGTAACCTGCCTTGCCGACATTTGAGGCAGCCTCTAGGTCGATTTTCGACGCAAGTGGAGCTGTGGCTTGGGACACACTGATCGGACGATCAAGCGGCTTTTCAAGCGCAGCATTTACGGCTTGGATCTTGTCGGTCGCCTCTTTGTACGCAGCTGCCAAGTCCCCAGTGTCCAGACGGACGTGTGAGACAACCTTAAGCGAGTGATAGACGTGGTCAAATATCACGACCGTGTCAAAGAACATATAAATGCTTTCGGGAATGCGCAGTACGTCTTTTTGGGCGTCGATATATGGCGCGATCTTGGGCTCAAAGTGCCGTATAGCGTCAAAGCCACAGTAACCCACAGCTCCGCCCGTCATGGGTACATTGAGCTCGGGCAGCATCACCGTGCGAAAATTCTTCATTTCCTGCTCGAGATTTGTCAACGGGTCACCCTTAAATGCCTCATCTTTTCCCGTAGCGACGACCTTGAGTGGACCGGCACCAATGAACGAGTAACGCGCAATTTTCTCGCCGGGTGCTATAGACTCGAGCAGGAATGAGTGCGTCTGACCCTCACATAGCTTTAGAAGCACGCTTACCGGCGTGTCTAGGTCTGCAACCGCATTAAGGTACACAGGCACGAGATTTTTGTCTGGATGCTGTTGCTGTAGCAGCGCGATGCGCTCTAGTTGCGGTTCGAAGGACATGGCGCGGAGTGGTACTAAGTTGCTCGGAAGTGACGTGGTATTTGGGTGGGCCACCTGATTTACGTGACTAAAATGTAATGGATGGGTTATGGCCATAATGAACTGATCAGTGTTATGAGTTACAACCCACATTTGTATTTTTGTACAGAGACGGATTCTCAAATTGCATTTCGAGTCACAAGATCAAAAAATTTGTGGTGCTACAGCGTTTTGAACGAGTACTTTTGGGCGCTTGCGTGTCGGCGAAAATTTAAATCTAATCTTGAGAGCAAAGGGATTAGGCGATCTTGCTTTGCCCGAAAAGGTGCAACATTTGGTCGCACAAGGACCCGGCGCGTTCGCTTCTGATGGCACTTCCAAGTCCAAAAATGCCTTGTTAAAGAAGATGACCAAACCGTCTGCGTCGGTGGCGCCAGCGCCTTAGGCCGATGACTTCATTGCTTTAATGGATGTAAAGCATGTGCTCATTTTTTGGGACCTACGCTGTCATAATACGGATAATTAAGTTGTATACCATTAAATACATTAATCCCAGGTATCGCTCCAAGCCAATGAAATTGCCGCGATGCCGACTCCATTCGTTTTCTACGCTGTCGAAATTCATCACATCTGCAGTCATCCCACATCATGGAAGTCGATTCAATGGCCGCCCAGGACATGATCATCAATGCGCAAGCAATTGCACAACAAGCACAAGAGTCTGCTGAGCAGATGGACGTGGAAACCGATGACGGCACAGTGCTGCCGAATTTCCCAGCACTTAGCGCACAGCAGCAATCCGGAGGCAAGAACGACTTTCGTCGTGTCCGTGTGCCGGCGCACCGGTACACTCCATTAAAGAACGACTGGCCCAACATTATGAAACCAATTGTCGAGCACCTAAAGCTGCAGATTCGTATGAACACCAAGACTCGTTCGATTGAGCTTAAGAATTCGCCGCACACAATGGACGCCGGCGCGCTACAAAAAGCCGCCGACTTCGTACAGGCGTACATGATGGGCTTTGAAGTACAGGACGCGGTGGCACTTTTACGTCTTGAGGATTTATTTATTGATACGTTTGAGGTGAACGATGTCAAGATGCTCAAAGGGGATCACTTGAGTCGTGCCATTGGGCGAGTGGCGGGACAGGACGGCAAGACAAAGTACGCCGTGGAGAACGCGACTCGCACACGAATCGTGCTGGCGGACCAGAAGATTCACATCCTTGGCTCATTTGCCAACATTAAACTTGCAAGGGATGCGATTTGCTCCCTAATCATGGGCGCACCGCCTGGAAAGGTGTACAATAAGATGCGAAATGTAGCAAGTAGAATGAACGAGCGGTTTTAAGAGAGCCCGCGATATGAATATGCAATTTCAGGGAGCGACGAACGCCCACCTCCACTTAAATATATGTCTTATACTGTTCCGCCATCCTTGTCCACTCTGTTGGACTAAGAAGCAGTGTACGTACAAGTTCGTCCTCACAAGCACTTTTGACGTACTTCCGCCTGTATTTGAACCTGTTCATACGTTCCTTTCCAACGCCCTTGCCAATGAGGGCTACGCACAATGTGGTCGCTCGTCATCACGATAAGTGTCTAATACTCGATGCAATTCGCCAGTGATCGGCTCAATGCTCTTATCCGCCTCAAAGCAGTCAAACAACTCCAAGTCGACGCCAGGCATCTCACTATAAAAGGCCAGGATCTTTACATACGTTAACTCATTCGTTCAGTTTAGCAAAAGACGCTCTACGCACCATGTGGGCAGAGCCATAACACGAGAACATGCCCTGTGCACCTCGCACATGCACCACCTGCGGGTCAATCTGGTTCAACGTCGCTGCTGCAGCATACGAAGATCGTCATACTCCTCAATTTCACTTGCCTCAGCGTCACTCTCAAGCATTGCGTACCAAACTGCAACGCGGAATCCTTGAGATTGATGATTGTGCGTGTAATCTCGTCCGTGTTGAGTTCTGTACTCTCGGACTGTGCTCTACATCCATGAAAACGCATTAGATTCTCGTCCTAGTCTCCTAGTCTCCTTATCTCCTGAACGACGAACGCACATCATATCGCCGCTGTCACTATCTAGTAAACAAACGTAGCTCGTGCCTGGGTACACGGTCTTAATCCGCTCAAATTGCTCTTGAAAAAGCATTCGTCTCTGGAGATCTTTACGCTTTCGTGACAGACAGCGACACCACAGACTCATGCGCCTCTCCTTCGGGAGGGCAAGGTGCAAAGCGGCGAAAGACTCGAATCGCCCAACGTCACGCAGCACTCGCCTCAATCTCTCGCGCAAACTTCCTCGTCTGCTTTTGAGAACCCACGGACGTTCGCCTTATCGCGAGATGGGAACGAAAAATTCAGAATCTCTGTATTAATAATAAGGGCAACGAGGCTGAAACCGAAGACTAATTCCTACCCGTCTTTTGTATGCCATTGAGGCGCACTTTCTACCTATCTCTTGCGCTTA
Organism: Plasmopara muralis; assembly: GCA_003676415.1. Classification (NCBI taxonomy): domain Eukaryota; phylum Oomycota; class Peronosporomycetes; order Peronosporales; family Peronosporaceae; genus Plasmopara; species Plasmopara muralis. The sequence goes on from RCHQ01000009.1 coordinate 379,573, forward strand.
TCCCTAAGCTATCTTCTCTTCGCAAGGAATGACGAATTATCCTTTCTCGATGACAAAAATAGCGAGTATGCACGAGAAATGGAAAAAGTGTTGTCACGCGTCGGCTTTATTTTGCACGCTATATACGCTATAGACTAAGAAAAGTTTGCAGCGCACTCATCTCGCGTAAATTGTATCTATCCAAAAAAAAATTTTTGAGGAATGGAAACTGAATCATAACTTTACTTGCGCGATCTCGTAAAAGAAATACAAAAAACACATCATCTCGTGTAATCAAAGCTGTTAGCTAATAGGAAAGCCCAAGACCTCTTATATAAACGCGCAGCTTCTGCGTCACAAGTGCATTCCACGATGGAGATGATTAAGAGCTTAGACCCGTTCATTAGGCAACGCGCGTCGCGCCATTTTTAGCGAGCCGTGTCGAGGTGATGTCGAATTTGAAAAGTATATCGGCAAAGATTGCCGGCAGCTATGCATATGCAGATCTTGGCGTCGGTGCCAACAAGAACTCTGGACTTTTGCGTGATACTGTATACGACAAAGCAAGAGCGCATCCCTATCTATGATCAGAGGCGGAAGCGGATTTCAACTAGTCGCTAAGGTTGGTCAGTTGAAGGTGAGCGAACCGCATACAAGGGCAATCATCCTCACGTCCAAGGTGCTGTCGTAATGGGTTTAGGCCTTGTGCTTTTAGATCCACACGAGAGTTTGATGATGAAAAAGGAATATGCGGTTCTAGATACAGATGTCGCGTGGATAAGAGTGGCAGTGCTTAGGCTAAAAACCTCGAGAATTTTGAAGTTGCTTTTAGAATCCATTCGGCGAACGCTACTGCGGAACTTTACTTGGATGTTGGCAATTCGACTATTCGCACTTTTCGAAGGTTATCATTGTCGTTCGAAATTTTGATGCGTCGACAGCTTTCATGGCATCGTTTTCAACACACGTAAATATCGTAGCACCAGCCAGAAAACTGAGTTGTACTATGAATACTATAGTGGCATATGATCGACTGATTCGCACTGACTTTTGGATAGAAGGTGTGCGTTGATGTGATGGACGGATGTTCATTTTAACTCGTAGAATAAAAATAGATGAAGAGGAAAGATGCTTCTTCGACACATTTGAAACTTCAATGACAAGACAGTACTTCTTGGTCTTTCAGCCATTGCTAATGGGTATTATTAAAGATCACCACCATGTAAGATTGTTTGTAAAACATTTACCTCATCAGAAGTCTGAAAAGATAAAATCATGTTCCAAATCATTATATGCGATGTTTAATACTTCTTGGCATTTGCTTTGTATGTTTTTCCTGACTTTTGTGTAATAAACGGATAGAACAGCATGCAAACATGGACACATATACGACAACATTCAAAGTATGCCACCAGCGCCTGCAACCGCAAACCACTGCATTCATAGTGACAGATAGCGCTGGTGTAATTATATACCGTCTAACAGAGTTCTTGGAATTTTGTCCTGGGTTTTAATTAGTAAGTCCCTAGCGTTTATGAAACGCGCTATATAGCGCTTTAATTATACTTTAATGAATGAGTTATTGAAAAAGGCAGCAGCTGCCTCAAGAATTTTCAAATGAAGAATTATAGCGGGTATGAGTGCGCAGTCCGTCTTTGCTAAATGATTCACACGGCTAGCTCCTGTGCAACTTCATCGGAGAAGGCTGTGTCAACTGGGTCTTGATTTTGCCGCGTCTGTGAACTGTCCCACAAGACAGTTGTATTTTTTGAACGCCTACCACTACTTAATGTGAGTAGGGTGCAAGCGCAAGTAAACTGTTGTGCAAGGCATCGATGACAGCAATCATATTGCTGCATTGTCTTCAACCCTCAACACGTTCACTGTAACGGCAATACGTCAAGGAGAAAGTCCTGTAATCACGCACTTCGAAATCAGCCATTATCTGATGTAAGTACTCTTTGTTTAGCCTATCCAGCGTGTCGCACGCAAATTGATATTGTTGTACGAGCGAAGAACATTAAGAAAGAGCATACATAAAAGTATCAGAAAAGCAGTACATTCGAGCATACTTAATTAACAGCATTTACTCAAACACAGAGATGTAATCAGCTCACATTTCTACTTCTAGAATTTATATTAGATCTTGATTTTCATGACGAATAGTAGTTTCGATCAATTTTTCGGACAACGCTCGCCATGACGTGTGCTTCTTATCTTCACTCTGACTTTGTGAAAGTAAGTGTTAAAGCAACATGCGCAGATTGACGGAACACATACATGACATTGTATGAAGCCGACTACAATTCTAGTAAGCGCTAATGTTTTTCGCGGATAATTAGACAGAAGATCATGCCACTTAGCACGTCTGGTACAATGTGCGCGAGCAAGCGAGCATTAAGCGCTGTATTAAGTACAAAGGATGTAATATAAGGTATTAAAAATCACGACTTATAGCTAACTGTATGAATTGAACTAATTGTCTTCTGTACAATACGCGATTCTAGGATCCTGCTTGGATATTTAAGTGAGTGCGCTGCTGAAGGCCTATGCTCCAGTCATCTTATGTGAGCACCACGCGGCAATTCAACTTAGCCCGCATGATCAATTCTCAGCCAGATAAGTTGCTGAACAGCGCAAAGATCGCATAAATCGAAGCCGCGGAATTTTTGACTGCTATCGGCAACCAGGCCATTATGACCATCAAGGAATGACGCAGCTAATTTCTTCCCACCACTTTTTGAGACTGTTGCTCTTTGACAAAAACACTGAAGCTGTCTTTGCCGTCAACCCCCATGATTTGAAAAGACTGAGCGATTCAAGAATTAAGGATGGGAATCGCTTAAGAATAATTCGGCGTTTGAACGCTAAGCAAGTATGTGAATATAGTATCTCGCACGGAGCTTTACTAAAGCCTGGTACCAAACCGATAACCGTCAAACAATGGCGCCAGAGATTCGAACAGAGCAGGACAATCCAAGAATGAGCCAAAAAGATGGTTCAAGCAGGCATTATTCGACCAAGTACGTCTGCCTTTACGGAACCAACGCTTTGTTTAAAAAGCTTGTAGGCTGACGAATTGTGCAGGATAATCTTCAGCTATATCTAGCGACGATCTTGCCGGCGATACCAATGCCGCGTCAGGAAACCACATTTGACGTCATGTCCGGAAGTCATTGTTTTTCGAGCACGGGCCTACTTCGGTGTTTCTATCAGGTTAAATTGCGTGAAACGGATATCGCATAAATCGCTTTTTTACTTCAGATGGTCCATTTGAGCATTTAGTCACCCCGATGGGACCAAGCGCAAGCTCGGGTACGTTAAATCGGCTTCTGCAGAAAGTCTTACGAGATTCAAGGTATATGAAAGAATTTACGACGTTGTTACGCAAAGTGAAGATGTTGCAAGCCACTTTACGGCGTTAGACCGTGCTTTTAAATGGTGTGAATAGCAGCGGCCTTGCATCAACAATTAGTCTTGAAGTACAAACTGAAGGATCAGTTCCAAAAGTGGTAAAAAAGCATACCCGTAAAATTATACAGACTTGTTTTTGTGGGAAGTTGGATTATGTTATATTTCGTCTGGCCCTCCTGTAAGCAATAATTATGATCGCAAAAGGTTGCCAAGCTTGTGTGAAATATATCGCATTGCTATAATTCAAGCGCTTAGTAAGATCGATGCAAACAGCTGAAGGTATGATAAAATATGCCGACTTTGTCGTTAAAAATGCTCGTTTGCATCGCTTTCAATGTATGCCAGTCTCACGTCAGCATCGCGAATCGCTGCGCACAACTCATTTGACTCAACAGTGTGAATGACTAAGAACTCGCACGTAAAAATACTCCATACATCTCGTTGACACGTAAATAATGCTATCTTAGAATTCTCGCGTATTTTTTCCTCAATTTCTCGCAAAAGAGCTCCAATGCTCGGCTTGGTGACTTGTTTGTCAATTTCATCAGCGACGCAAACCGTAAAAGCGCAATGTCGGCCCCGATTTTGTTAGTATCATCACTTGCGTAAAATGTAAACAGTTGTTCCCTTTCGGGTGTTTCTACAGCTGAGTACTGGCACGTCTTTTGCCCCAGATCGTGCATCCAAGTCAACTATTACCGGAACTATGCAAATTGCTCTTGAAAATGAACAATCTCGTTTGGCTTAAGTTTGTTGCTCTTTCTCCTGTGGATAGCTTCAATTACAATAATGGACATAACTAATCTTTTGTACGCATACATATTCCTGAGTGCTGTGATCGCGGTACATACTGTGGCAGCTGTACTTTTGTGACAGATTGGGGCTGTACGCCACACAATACTAAATTACAAGTTCTTTGCTCGTCCCAATCGACGTTGTCGCTTGTACTGGAAATATCCATCGACGCTTGCATAAGTTCATTCGGTAAGCGCTCATGATACTCTTTTGAGCGCTTGCTAATCTTTGTATGTGAAAATATTGAGTTTCCAGAATCTTAAGAGCCATAGATCATGTACGTTATGACCATTTCATAGATGTCCGGATTCGATCAGCGCCTGATAGATTAGCTGACATTGACTTAACGATAAGTTTCTGTCTACATGGCTGAAATAGAATAGTCGGGAAATAGCTAACGCTTTGACTCCGGCACATAGAATAGCGCAAGAGATTGATTCCATCAAGTTTCAAGGAGAGGGTCTAATTCTTGTTGCCAGTGTACTGACAAAAATTTGCATGGATTTGATGAAATGCTGATTTATTAGGCTGAGGTTTGACATTAAAACGCAACGATAAAAGCATGATCTACGAATAACTTTTTCTTAAGGGCCCGAAACGAAGAATTTGTATGCAAAAAGCTAAATAGGTCTTTTATTTTTAAGCGTAAGCAGTCTGTAAATACAGACGTTAAGCCTCGATACATAAAATCGTGGTAAGAAATATTTAGACTGCTTATTCATTCTACCAATTAGCATGTCAACCATCTATCCAGGCAGCAAGTTGTCTTCAAACGATACAGAAAGTGTTGAAGAATGTAGCAGACTCTTGTTTTGCCATTGGTGTGCGAGCTCGTTTAGAGCGGCAAATCCGTAAAATGTTTCACAACACCGCCCCCGTCACCTCCCAAAAATCGTCAAGTTTTCAGATGTTGGCTTAACTCACCTACTCCAAATGAGGTCTTTGGACCACATTCTAATAGTGTGTTTCGTAGTGCCAGCTGTGAGGTTAACACTTATACCTGGTCTTGGCAAAACCAAACGACACAAGACCTTTCATTGAGACATTCGTCAACTGAACTTTAATATTCAGCGATCAATTATTTCGGGTTACAAACAAAAAGCAGGGCTTTTAATGTTTAAAAACAATTCTTTGGTTTAAAAGGGACAGCTTAAGTAAGTCATGAAATTTAGGTATTCGACATCAATATAAAGGCAATGTAAGAAAGCATCGAAAACTAGCTCTTCAAGTCACTCGAATACGTCTTTGCGCCGCCGAAGGTTCTCCAGCACGCTCACAGGATCGGTCCCACCAACTGCATTGCGAATAATGTCGTTGTGCACCCGTAAGAAGGGATTGTACAGCATTTCTTCCCGCAGTGATGATGGCACACTGGGCAAATTCTTTGCTCGACGGATACGAACGGCTGCCAGCTTGTCGCGCAGAGCCGGATTCGAGGGATCGACACTCAGTGCAAAGCGCAAATTTGCCATCGTATATTCGTGGCCACAGTACACCTTTGTATCCTTTGGCAAGGTCAGAATCACCTCGTACAAGGCCCGGTACATATCCTCTGCTGACCCTTCAAAAAAGCGTCCACAACCTCCAACGAACAGCGTGTCGCCTGGAAACAACAATGGCGGCATTTCAGGGTCACCTGTAACAACGTACGCCACGTGTGCTTTAGTGTGGCACGAGACATTCAACACCTTGACGTTTGCAGCGCCAAGCTTGAATTTCTCTCCGCCATTTACCGCATAGTTTCGAGCGGGGATGGGCTCGTTTTCCGGCCCAGCAACCATCGCATCCGGATACGCTTTTGCAATCACTTGATTGCCACCAGCGTGATCTCTGTTAGAGGCACCAAGAAATGTCATAAGTCTCTCGTTATGACTAAAAACGCTATTGTGCAAGCGCTAGCGGTACATGTGCTTGTGCGTGGTCAAAATACCGAGAAAGTGCCGCTTTTGAGTCGTTTCTTCCTCTTTCAATACCGGTAAAATCCGGCTCGGCTCGGCTGGATCGACTACAAACATTGTGTGATTGTTCTCATCCACCACGACGTAACCTAGTACCAATTGTACCACAGTTGGTTAGCGTGCTTTCCTTCTGGATATCGTAACCTACCATAATTATCTTCCAGCATGGGGACGATCCGGACACGGAGACTGGGGTCGTTCAGATACTTTTTCTTTGTGTTTTTTGCACCTGTTACGGTCAATCGCGTCGACGAAGCTCGCCATTGATCCACGAAAAGTGGCGTCCGCGGGGTTACACTTGCCGCGTACGTCCCCGGGTGGTACAACTGCCGCATGTACCATCGACGTAATCTCATCGTGCAAGATCTGGCCGTACCCTGGTTACTCAATCGCGCAGCACACAGCTCATTGGTCAAAATGTTTTTTTTAACACATTCAGGGAGATCAAAAGCTCATTCACCATGGAGAGCTTCGGGACGGAGCTCAAGGAGACGCCGTACCCGCTCATTGCCGCGCTTGGCTTGCGGGAAGTGCAGAACAAAGTGCTGCCTTTAGTCCGTGTGGTCAATGAGGAATTTGTACCAAAACTGCACTTTGCATCGTTGCCACGCGATCATTGTTTTCCCGTGAAGAAAGACTTGCGGGAGAAGCACGGCACGTTTCCTAGCCAGACGCAGCGCACTTTTGAGCACTACCGTGTCCAAGGCATTTTAAAGACACGATGGCTCAAGAAACATCATGAGCTCCTCCCTGCCGTCGTCCTGTGCTTTGATGAGTTTGATCCACGGTGGAATCCTCAAGAGTGGCAACAGCGCGAGACCGCGATACGCGACGAAATGGACAAGTTGAAACGCATGGTATCGGGTGGGTTTCTTTTCTGTGTTCTGTCCCAGTTGTTTACATGTTGAAGCAAGTCTAATCCTGAGATACTTCCTTTTTGCAGGGAGGGAATGCCGCGTGGTGTTGATTCTGATGCAACAAGTCGATGATGCGGGGATGGCACCGATGAACACAGCCGAAGAGCGCCTGAATAATTTGAAAAAACGATTGGAGACCGATGCGAAAGGATTGGTCCTTTTACGCTCGAGAGACCTCGTGCGAGGCTCTGCCATGCTGTTGAAACTCGAGGCTTCAATTCGAAACATGGCACTCGAGTACTACAAGTCGCAGGCCAAGCGGGTGAAGCGATACAAGAAAGTCTTGACGAAAAGTTGTGGCAACCAGGCCATGCACGCGAGATTTAGCTTTAAGATTGCGCATTACTACGAGTTTCGGCGCTATACGACCAAAGTCTTGCAGCACTATGAAGCATCGTATCGTGCGATTCTGACGCTGCCATTGCACGAGAACGAATCGATGGATGGGATTGCGCACACGCAGGTGATGACGATGGCCGAGTTTGTCAACTTTAAGTTGTGCTACCACTTGATCTTTTCCGCAAACAATCTCAAAGGTGCTGTGGACCAACTGCAGCGCCATATGAACAATTATGTCCGTGCCATTGTCGTCGAAGACCGAGCGTACGAGCATTGGGAGTGGGTGTCGCGACAGTACCATGTGTTTGCGCAATTGCTAGCTGAAGCGACGTCGATTCGAGGCGCGTTACCAAGCACAGGTTTGGATTCCGACTTGTATAAAGAGCCGTATTTGTACTACTCGATTGCTGCAAAGTACGCAATGTTTCGACGAAAAGCAGCTGCAAAGCTTGGACTGACAGCCTCTAGTAATTCGACTTCAACACCGCAAGGTGAGTTGCCGTCGGAACGGGACTTTGTGGTCGTCCGTTCGGCTTATATTGGCGGGGATCCAGTGGTTTCCGAAGCGACTTTGACAACCCACGACTCTTCTGCGCTCGTGAAATACCGACATGCTGTAGAGAGAACCGTGTCGCATGCAAAGCGGTCCATCAGTCTGTTAGAGCACGCCCTTCAGTATCTGAAAATGTACGTGGCAGATCGCAATGGCGCACGAAGTCGGATGAAAAGCCGATTACTTGTGCAATTGGGCACTGAACGCCTGGTGGCTGGGGAGTACGATCGTTCTCGGGCTGAGTTACAGAAAGCCAAAACAACGTTTGCCGTCGAGAATTGCTGGGCGCAAACGGCTCAGATTCTCAAACAATTGCTCCTCTGTACCTTTCGTCAAGGAGATCTCGCAGCGTACGTGGATTATGCATTGCAATTGTTGTCGCCTGTGGTGGAGGAACACGTGTCTTTGAAAGAGCGCAGTCGGCTGCAAGAAACCATTGTCGTTGCTTGGCGTAATCCACTTGCTCTTGGACCACCGTTTGCTAAAAACTCGACGCTTCGACATGGATTTGAACTCGCACTCGATCGCTCACGCGCCGTGTTTGCTGTCGTGGCGCAATTCGATCGTGCGTGTGCTTGTGTGAAGGAAAACGTGATGCTCGAAGTAGGCTTGCGATCCCATTTCCCGTTGCCACTTGTGATGGCAAAGATGGAGCTGGTGTTTAATGACGACCGCTATCGTGCTGTGATTTACCATCAACCAGACGTGACGTCCGACTTGCTGACCGTTGTCGATGGCAAGATGGTTGCCTCCCTCGAGTTTACGCCCAAAGCAGTGAAGAACGTCATTGTTCCCTTGCATATTTTAGATGGCCGGCAATTGTTAGCGATTCAGGAGATCCGGTTTTACTTGAGTCGAAGCGAGACGAAGGATGTCAGTGCCGATGACGCCGAGCGAGGACAGGACTTTTTGATCTTTAGTCTGCTCGTGGACCGAGCACCTATAGAAGCGCGTAAAACGCCATTGCCGTACCTCATGCATGGGCGAGTCCCAGCCATGGGCAATGGGTCTGCTTCCCCGAGTTTTGTACGACGAAAGGCGACACTTTCACCGACAAAAGGCGCTCGTTCGAGCTATCTCGACATGGCCGAGTCAATCAAAGAAGATGGTGCCATTCATTTGTGTGGGTCTTCCGTGATGATCTTACAGCCGCGTGCAAAAGCCACACTGAGGATGCTGTCGCGTAAGCCGCTTCTAACCGGTGATTACCATGAGCTTGCTTTGAAATTGTCTGCGAATGAAGACACACTGGAGGATGTGACCTGCCAAGTCAAAAGCGATCCTCCACTTGGTGCCGGTTCGTCGGACGAGGCGTTAATTGTGACTATCCAGTCGCCATTAGTGGCATGGCACGCTCATGCCCAACCTCAAGACGTCATGTCACTTCCGAATCAAGCCCCGGACTCTGAGGAAACGGTGCGAGTGATTGTTCGTTCGAATCAAGCCACTTCTCTCGCGCTGGTCGTCTCTGTTACGTACACAACCAAAGTGGGAGTAGCTGTACGTGTTGATGAACGCTTTGAGTTGATGTGCTCGGATCCGTTTGAAATTCAAGGAGGATTAGTGCATGACTATACAAGTGGAGGGGGTGTGCCTGGAAGGGCTCCAATGCCAAAAGGCACGTATAGCTGCGTCGGGCATCCCGTTAGTTTTCAAGGCAGCGTCACGTGTGCATCCAGTGAGTCGCTCCATGTGTTGGCACTCGAGTTTGAACCGCGTCCGATGACTCTTATTCAAGACTTGGTCGTGTCGGGCTTTGAGGTCGTCTCATCAGGCCAAGAAGACGTGGATGCCGTCTTGAATCATGGCGATGCGCGGTGTTTCTGCTTGCGCTTCGTTCCGAAAGAAGCGTCAAACTTGACAACATTAGGTCGTGTCAAGGTGCTTTGGCGACGCGAAGGATCGACGGTAATGAGTGCGATTGACGAAGCTACAAGCGATGTAGTGACCACGTGGCTGGACCTTCCCATGGTGTCATTCGTGGAGGCGCCCTTGACTTTTCACGTGAAAACGCCATCGTTTGGAGTCGAAGGCGTTGTCGCTTTCATGGACCTTCGTGTCCGAAATAACGAGTCGGTTTCTCATTGTCTCCGCCTCAAGCTCATTGATCCCGAAGGACAGTTTTTGCTTTCCGGTCGAACGAATGCAACGGAAGACTTGTTTCCATTTGATGAACAAGAGTTTCGATTGGGTTTAGTGCCTTTAAAGACAGGTGGGTTTTAAAAGCTTTGGGGGTTTTTAAATTGATGCCTTTAACTTTGGGTTGGTGTGGATTTGATGATGTACTAGGCTACTTACGTTTGCCTCGTTTCGAGATTGAATCGTTGACGTATAACCTGCCGTTTACATATTGGGGCGACCGACAAGACTTGTTTGTTTTGCCACGAAAGTGCCCAATTTGGGATAGGACGGAACTGAGGTAATAGACTTTTGGCTTTGATGAATTAGGTCCACAGACGAAAGTAGAGGTACTATTATGGTCCTTGAAAGGAGGAGTACGTTTCTGCCAATAAAGCGGAAGCGACGTATGTTAAGGTAGATTGAAGCAACATGTATCCCATATGACACATTGCTGCCCTGAGACCGGGAATAGTAAATTGCCGTTCTCTGAAAAATCTCTGTGCAAGGAGCTATGTACTAGTGTGTCCTAGTATCAAATTGTAGTCAATTCCAAGCCTACGCACTTATGTTGAGTCGCAAAGCTTACGATACGGATCGAATATATTTTCCGCATCTGTCTGATGTGCAGTTTGCGCTGCTTAAAAGACTTGCTAACTTCGATGAAGCTGGGGGAACTTACTATTTGGACCAAAGCTTATGGTCCGGAAGCGCAGGTCCCGAAAAATTTGACTTCAAATCGATCAAACTTATGATTCTCAACTGTGAAGGGAAGGGAAATCGCATTTTCTCTCTTCTGGACATTATGAAAGTGATGGTCGTCAATGCGGCCAAGATCACGGAAGATTATACACGCGTTGCATTCGCACACTTTTGCGTAAGTGACCGGTCAGTAAGCTCAGCACTGACCCATGAAACAATTATAAGCTAAGTCTTCCTAATTCTAAACTAACAGGAGAAGCAGGTACAAATCACTTATATACTGTTAACCCTTGAGCTCCGTGGAAAATTGCCGGCAAGCAAGAGAAACGCGTATTTCATAAATATGTTCATCAAACAAGGGAGCTGACGGCCTGCAATGCCCCCGAAACTTTACAAGGCAAGGTGGCTGTGTTGATGGAGGGGCTTAGTGTATACCCATCTTGCTTTGATAGAAGCGATTCGGATCACTCTTTAGAAGAAAAACAGCCACAAGCAAATTTGCTTCTTTGGAATGCCGTGGATAGGCAGCTCCTCGGCGTTGCGAATATTGAGTAGCCAGTGCACTTCTCAAGCTTTAATGCCCTTAGGCATCGTTGATGCAATCTTCAAGGGGAACGCACTTTCTCTCATTTAAATGCGTCCTGCTTCTTCTGCGCTCGCGAGGTGGCAAGTTCCTTGAGCTTGACAAGATCTTCGCTTTCGAATGCCGATGCCCGCTATACGGATGAGAAAATGCAACCGTGCAAAATTCATTCCAGCTCTATAGAGTGTCGATAATATATCCCGCCAATTCTTCCCTTAGACCTAGAAAATGCTGGGTTTCTATATCTGCGGAGCGTCCTAATGATTTTCTTAGCGCTCATAATGGGTAACACCATAAAATTAGCCCTGAGAGCTCAACAGCTTTCAAAGGAGAAATACAGCGATTGACTACTGGCTGCAAACGCAAGCATGGAAAACCATATGCGTTTTCTTAGATTAATGTGCGTCCGAAACTTTGCGCACCGGCAAACGATCGCAGTCGACAAAAATACAGAATCGTGCTATACGAGAGCGCAACATGAAATCTAGGTCTTTACTGATTAAAGAGACAGCCACAAATCTCTATCGTATCCAAAAAATTCAAGCTGTGAATTTTAACGATTTTGACACCACAATGACCTTTTTTAGTAAGAATATCATGACCTTGAAACTATTTTGGTTTAAATAGCACGAGCTCTGGATCGATTGGCGAAGCAAAGCCTTTGATGACAGTTCCCCTTAATTCGCGCAACAGAGATCTGCTGCGTTCTACTCTTACTTCAGCTTGCGTACGCTTCTCTCAAAGGAAGCTTAAGAAGCCACACGTACAATAAAGGAAGAAACAGATGTAACAGTTAAGTGACGACGTCTTTTAAAATGCTCTTTGCGGACACTTAAGTTTTTCTGGGTGCACCCGCTGCTAAAATTATTTGAGTCAGCTATTTCAATACGGGGAACACAACTGGACAAACAGAAGCTAGCGTTACTCGGCAAGCGGGTAACATTGTTCAGTACTGCAAGGTAACCACCGATCGCGAATTAAATAGCTCTAGATGAAGAGAATAGAAATACAACACAACTTCTATTTCTGGCCGTCACGAACAACTTCGTTATTGATTCAGCAACCTTATTTGCAGGGATCCTCTGGTGGTTTTGTCACGGCAGATAAGTATTATTTGAAGACACTTCGAAAGTTATGACAGCTACCGAACTTCTGAGAGCTTGTAATTTTTGTTTATTGGCAGATTAAAGCTAGAAAAGTCGCTGCGTCACGGCAGAAGCACTTCAATCAGAGGCGCTATCAGGGGGTATCAGAGCTACAAAACCACGAAGAATTTGGTGTTACCGAGTGCTTGGCTGATTTAAAGCCGTTTATACATAAAAAATGGTGTTGGTGCCTTTAAGCCTTTCAGCGTATGAGCATCGAATGATGCTCTCTTGTATGGTCACTAGCCACTAAGGCTAAGAGTATTAAGTGCGCTAAGTTTATTAAGGCTTTAGAAGCCAAATCTTAAATTACCATCTCGCAAATAAAAGACAATAATCGACTGGATGCTTTCGCCTAACGAAGAAAGTCAAGTTCTACTCGAGCCTCAACGGACTGTGCACTCTACTAAACGGATCGTGCTTCCAAGTATTTTTCCTAACTATCAAAGCAAACTGCTAAGGGTTCTCGTATTCCATGGACTATCCCTGCTAAATTCTTACCATTCGAGGAGATGTGATCAGATCACATGCTGAGTTCCATCGACTATAATGGTAGAAATCGTTATTGCTGGCTTAGCGCTAGGAACCAGGGTCGCTATATCGTGTTCAGATGTGAGGCTCTCGACTTTGATTGCTTAAAGCACTGACTGGTCTTGGGATTGATTGCAAGCTGTTACCTCATCCTCGGTATAATGTGACTGAAGCACCATACACCCTCTTTGCTCAAAGTAGGGCTTTATTGAGTCAAGAACCTACCTTCTCTAGAAAGCTGTAGCACTATTGATGCGACCTCTGGGCTTAGTCGGTCAATGTGTTGGACATTCGTGTGTCTCACATGGACACTAATGGTGTCAAAAACAAGTGTCTAGAGTGCGGGGTGCCCATGGGCCGTTAAGCGGTGCTCGCCAAACGTAGCATGATCAAGATGGCTTTACATCCGTGGAGAATGGACGAGGCCATACTACTGCACATATAGTGACACGTTAATCATTATGCAGAGCTCGTAAAAGCGAAGATTTGCTGCACGCCGTGGATGACGTGGCTAGCTACTAGCAAAGATATTGCGAGCGAGGCTTTGAACATGCATGTGGATAGGCGTGTAGTCAGTAAACAAAGCTCTTCGTGGGCATAAGTCATGTGTAATTAAATCGACTTTTTATCCGGAGTGTTGCCCTTCTGATGCATGTGGAACCGCAATGCTCTGTAAGCAGAGGCTCTTCTATGCACTGCTTTTTTAAACGACAATATAAGCGTCGGAACGGTGATGCACGATCGTGTTGACACAAATACGGCGCCAAAAGTCGATCTAATGCCTTCGATTCCTTCGAAAAGAGAACGACCAAGCTTGATGGAGTGCAGGGTGGCTTGTCGTGGATGGAAAGATACATGGCGTTCGATGACGAAAGCACTTGACTTGTCCAGTACGGTTGAATGCAGAAAATACGTAAAGACTTGAATGCTTAGGATTTTCCGCCGAAAAAAGGCCGTAGTAATGTCGGAGGTGATGTCACAAAAGACGAAAATTTCGCTTAAGGATTACACATATCATCTGTCACGGAGGTGTCGTATAGAAAGATTACGCTGCGCCTTGGCTCAAAGATCCTAAAGAATCAGCAATCTGGTGGAAACTCTATTGACGATATAAAAACACGAGATTAAATATCAAAAAGTGTTATGCCATAAGGCATTAACCCCTGTTCCGATAAAAATGAGGGCTCGTTAATAATTATTCATTGAAAAGGCAAATACTGGCAGTCGAAGGCTTCACACTCGATTCCGGTTACTGTGCCCTATGATGAACAAAATGTAACGACTAGCTAAAGCTATTTAAGCCGAGTAGTACACCGTTACCTATACTTACGCCTTTTCTAGTCAGAGCGTGTTGCTTTATAACATAATTTGCAATAACGTTGCCCACTTGATGTATAAATTGTTTGCAAACAGATCTGAATGAAGGAGTCAGCTGTCCCAACAGGGCCTATTGTATGCTATGGAAGTGGTGAGTGATGTCGCAAGAGCTATTAAGTGCCCCAGCGTCGTTAAGCAGTCTTGCCACACGACTAATTTCACCACCACAGGCGTTCGCCCGGGACTACCTGACAATAAATTGGCTCGTAGCCACCCTGAGGGAGATTCATCCGTACAAAAGCCCATTTAGAACACATGAGGCATAATGTCGACCAATAAACACTATGCCGATATTGACAAATGTGATCTTGCAGTGGACGAAATTAAAGTTATATAGTGGATAGGAAGTAGTCATGAGAGCTCGTGAAAGCGCAAGTCGCACTACGTCACATTCCCAAATGAGTCAGAGTAAGTGATGAAGCCTGCCTAATATGCTAATGCTGGCTATGCGGCTCTCATAGAGCTTTGTCCAATTTAATGAAAAGGACGTTGAGTGGCTATGGGATACTCGACAACAGAAGGCTTCGGCCTAATCCTTGCCGGATTAGACGAACACGTTTAGCATCGTTTCTGCTGCTTTCAAATACGCCATTGGCTGCGCTTTATAGCAACTCGATGAGGACGGACATGAGCGAGTCATCTCGCTTCGGACCAGACAGTTTGGGGCTGTCGACCGAAAGCACTTCTAAAATGACAACGGATTACATGCCATGAATTACGCTGTTTCAAATCGTGCATATTTGTGGATGTCATTTATACGCTTCACTTGTTTAAAATTCGCAAGGTGCCTTTAGTATTGCAAGAGCCACTTCACCTACCAAAGAGTGTAAGAAACGGTGTCACGTGAATATTCTAGTAGCCCGTGCACAGCCTGACCAACACCAGCTCCTTGAGATATACTGTTATCCTTTATATAGCATAGTATTTGCACTAAAGTAAAAGTCTGATAAGCTCAACGGGCTTGTCACATCGCATTCGTGCAGGCCAAATTTTAGGTTGAACACACCCGCAAACCTGAAAGTTTTTTAATAGCTAGTTTTTGTCAGGGATACAGAACGGACGAAAGTTTGATACACTTGGAGTGACTCACCTTGCACCAAAGTCGTCCCTCGGCAGCGATCGCAGTTGCATCAATAAGGGTGGGTAGATACTCTGCTTCTCTACGAAGTGAAGACCAAAAAATATTTTAATCAAATGTTAGAAACAGCGGAAAATGTGGGGACTTGTGAGACCTATGAGAGGCTCAAACCCGCGGATCAAACGTTGACTCGTTTGCACAGATCGTCACTACTGGAAGTCCATACTTGCTTGCAGTAGATTAATTGCATCATGTGTTCATGTGCCACCTCAGCAAGTATGAACTTGATACCTGTAATTAGCCAGTTCAGCTGAAAAGCAAACTGCGAGGTCGTTCATTAATACGGCCTCAGCACACCATGACCTTCCAAGTACAACAGTACTGTATAGCAATCCGCAAAATTATCGCCGCGTTTAGTTAGCTTCAAACCGAATCTAAGGCTCCCGTTTGCATATTTCTGCAAGCAGAATGTACACAAACAGATGGCCAGACAAAAAGAATTTACCGTGTGCTATAACACACACTCCGCAGTATGTGCACTGGGGCGCCACATATGTGGTCCAGAAATTATTGATGATTGAGTTTGCAGACAGTAAGGCTTCACACCTTTACCAACATCTGTGTAAATGTACTCTTAGTGTTCAAAACACGAGTGCAAGCGAGATTAGACCAGTAAGTAGTTATCAGACCTCACGAACAGTCGGCTGAATACAATTAGCAGGGCAAGAAGGAACTGGACTAGGATCGATATAAGCAATTATAATGCTGTGGTGACACCAAAGAGGAGGTTCAAATATTTGAAAACATATTGCTAGACACTATAACGTTACCATTTGAATAGGAAAGCTCGGTATACAAATGGTGTTAATTAATCGGACTTCTTCCGGTATTGAAAAAGGCACGAGTCGCCGTATACCACTGGCATTCCCAAGACAATGTCGACGCACCGACAATTTATCTGGAGCTTATTTAATGGTAGTTGAAGCGTCAGAAGCTTGGGCCTCATACAAGTGCTAAGGGTTGTCTAGCACCTCTCCAAAGCGCTGTCCTCGCTCTTGACGATACTAATAAAGTGGGAAAAGATGAGTAATCAGCAGCTCACATTGCCAATATCGACCACCGTACTGGCCATAATACGGAGGAGTCGCGTACCCAAAAATGATCGACCGACTGAGCCTATGGGACAATGCAACTTTTCAACACACTACAGAGGCCTCGTGCTGAGACGCGCTATACCTTTAAAGGTGTCACATAGCCAAAGATTGTCATATCCTCTAGAGAGCTAATGAATATCTCACGGGACCGAAACAACCTGTGGGCAAGTCACATAGCCCCTCGCCCACTGCGGGATTGACTTCGGTCACTGAATTTACACAGGACATATCCCAAAAGTACTTTACCCTTTCCTTTTGGTTTCGGATTTTGGAGATTTCTCGTCTTAGGTCGGGATTTTGCCCAGCAAGAAGTGGACTTCCCAATCTGTTTATAAGTGATCGTTGAGTCTGACGTCAAGTCTAACACCATTGAAGGTGTACCGCTCGACGACAGGTTTGTTTTACTAGCGTTGTTACCTACCTGGAGCTATTTGTGGCTCTAGTGATTAAAGAGTCATGAGAGTGTACACCGTATTCATCACCGAAAGCTGTGAATCACCTGACGGTAGGCTCTATGGTCGTTCCATTTCTTACTGGCTTTTCAAAGGGCGAGCTTGCCGCCCGCTGCACAAGCGCAGCTTTTGTGGAAATATATTTTTTTATTGCAGGCGCTGCTTTTGTTGCTGGCGCTGCCCTTGTACTAGGTGCAGATGCCAATTATGGTGAAGAGGTACCAGAAGAAACCGAAACAGTCTTCTGCGGCATAATATTCATCCTCGTAACATGGCCCGGCCGACCTTTGCCAGCTGTTTGGTCATTGTGACGCCTTTGTTTATTCTAGAGATTTATTCGCACTCTCGCTCGTTCCCTAACTGAACCTTTTTCACAAATGCTTTATTTAATATTTGGGAGCCGCTAACCAGCCGTCTCCCTTCGCTAGCCGCCCCCTTAAAGCCCTAAGCCCTAGTGCTAGGTTTCTTGCACGTATTGTAACCCTGCTTCTAAAATCGTTATTAAATTGTCAGCTTCCTTCCATACGTGGACACTCTAGGGTTTGAGACCGAGCAAAGTGTCCTTGATCATCGACAGTACCGAGAGCATTAAGATTGATTTCTGCATTTGAAAAGCGTCAAAATTATTAAAGAGCTCATGCCACGATGCGGCTCGCACAGCCAATGCAGAGATCAACCTTGATGCTCTCGGTGCTGTCGATGATCAAGGACACTCTGCTCGGTCTACTAGTATTTAATTGCTTGCTCGTTCATGCCTAAACCTCCTAACCTGCTTTAAAAATCGACGATCTTCTGTCGCGATCGCTATCAAATTATCAGCTTCCATACGTGCAAGGTTTTTTGCATCGCGAATGTTCTGCTCCAACCAATCCTAGGTATTTATTAAAGCTTAAGGGTAGTGCGTTAAGGAGGGGGGGCTGGTCAGCGACTGGTTAGCGGCTCCCTAATATTTTAGTCGAATTATTTTTGTCCGCTCCGGTTCTAAGCCGGTTGTTTGACGCTCTAAGGAAACAGCAGCCGGTCCGAAAACCAACCGCCTATTAATCGAATATAGCAAGAGCAGTTCGACCATCAGGCCGCATCCGATCCTCGAAAGGTCCAGACACAGCCTAATGTAGGTCGCCACAAGCTCTCCGACCAGACCCTTAGGCCCAATTTATAGAGCCAATTCGTTTCCCAAAGTTACGGATGTATTTCGCCGACTTTCCTTATCTACATTCTCGGGACTGGTTATCTGAAGACCTGCCAAGTAATAAAAATACACATTAGCTACCATATATTTGAGGCAATCAATGTCTTCATTTCTTAATGATACGGATTAACCCGAATCGTAGAATGTTATTAAAAAACGAGGCGTTTGGGATGAGCCAGAAAGAGATAACGATTGGGGGCTTGTTTCTGCTGGTATCAATCACTACGACATGCGTGTTCGAGTCTTCTGTCGTACAAAGCATCAAAAGCTTTGAGGAGGGGCGTTCCGTCGTTGTTTCATTGTCAAATCTTCACGTATCACCGAGTACTGAGGCCCAGTTAATCCACTTCTCGGGATTGATCACAACCACAGGTTTCGATGGCAATACGAAAGACGCAGACGAGGTCCAAATTCGGCACAGCCCCTTTGTGCTGGATCCAACGTTTGGCATTGCAGCCAAAGGTGTGCGACTCCATCGTCATGTGGAGATGTTACAGTGGGTAGAAACCTCTCACACTACGACAAGCAGCACGCCTGAGGACGAAGATCGACGGTTTGATGATGAGCGGGAGCGAGTTTACATGTATGATTTATGCTGGAAAGACGAGGTGGTGGATAGCAGTGGATTCAATGATCGTAGTTACCGCAATCCTCCGTTAGAAGCGTGGAAATACAAGTCGTTGGTCGTCAATGCAAAGAATCTAGTAGTGGGTGAGTTTGTGCTGCCTTCAGATCTAGTCGATCACATCCAACGTCGCGAAGCCGTGCACTTGGATCCTTCAAGTCGTCAAGTGATGGCAAATTTGCTCGAGCGACGACTTGGAACAAGGTGGGCAGAGGAGAGTGCAGTGACCAATCTTACAGTGGAGGACGATGTTTTCTACTTTCAAAGCGAGAGGCATGGTCCTGTTCTTGGCGACCAACGTGTATCCTTTACAGTAACCCCGAATTACCCCGTGACGGTGTGTGCGAAGCAAAAAGGAAGGGAAGTAGTCCCGTTTCCCACGTCTACTGGTGATGAACTGTTTCTATTGGAAGATGGGATCATGACTGCAGACGAGTTGTTTGATAAAAAGTCACACGCTAAGGTCTGCACTGTCCACTTTTTACTTCGAGCTACATTTAAGCTCATGCGCTTTGTTCTTTTTGCTTGTAGATGCGACAAAACTACTTTTATCGGCTTTTTGCCGCCGTGCTAGGATTTATGGGGTTTTTGGTCGTTCGTAGGCCATTAATTGAACGCTTTGGTTTGCTTGTGGCTGGCATTCAGCAACATTTGCTAGCGAGTAGCCTGAGCGTCGCGCTCACTTTGTCAGTCGTTGGAATCAATTGGCTTTTGTTCAGGTACCTTCTTGGCTGGACTTCATCCCGCAGATATCATGCTCTCATTCTTTTACTTGTGTCCTTATTACCAAGCAGACCACTGTGGGCTCTTACACTGTTGCTCTCTAGCTGGACGCCGATGGTCGGTCTGATCATCTTTTTTCACTCGAAACACGAGCGAAAAAGTCAATGAGCACGGAGACTTTTAGTGCCAGCAAAAGCCGACCCAACTCTTTGCTTCACAAAATTGCTACAAGATGAAGCAACGAAGAATGCTCTACTCTTTTTATTGCCACGGTGTAGTAGCTGACGACACCTCGTCTTAATTCTGTACCCGCTCCACTATTGACAGCGTGGAGGAATACATGGTTGAATCGATACTATTTTATTTAAAGATTAAGTGGTGTATTTAATTCCAGTACATTTTACTTGAACGCTTATTTGTAGATTGTCTTAAAACAATATTTTAGTTCAGACAACTCTGACTTTTGGTGATATATATGCCTAGCGCTACCCATGAATTCCCGTATGAAGCCGTGCAAGTTCTTCTTACAGGGCTCTTGCCGCAATGGTAGCAATTGCCGCTTTTCCCACGATTGCTATCGCGACAATGGCGCTCGCAACCATGGAAACAGCGAAAATTTTGGCTCACAGACGCCGTCGCCGTTCGGGCCTCATAATGGTAACACTTCGGCTTCGAGCACTCCGGGTGTTGCCATGACAGAGTCAGGACGTGCACTGGCCATTGAGGAGCTCAAAAATTCGCCCATGTGGTTGCTCTCAGGTTTTGCAGTTGCCAAAGGCGTACGCTTGTGGCTCTCGTGACGATTGCACTAGGAAAATCTATTGACGAGACGCTTTCTGTTGTTTACGTAGCTCCCAAGTGTTGTGACTGGTGATGTGAGTCCAGAAGAAGCTCGATGGGAAGCGTATCAAGAGTTAAAGACATTGGGCAATTGTATGCAGTCGACACAGAGGCTGCAAGCACTGGCAGCCGAACAGCAAACCCAGCGACAACACGTCATCTCGCTGCTGGAGAACTACCAGTCGGCCCAAAGGCTTTTTGCTGGTGAAGCGCTGCTTAAAGCGACTGGTCTTGGTACACAAAGTAGCATAGCAAATCCGTTTATACAAGGTGGAGCAGCAAGTCCGTTTACAGCAGCCACGCCGGCAGCAGCTTCTTTTGGTACAGCTAACCCGTTCACTGGAGGTTCTACCTCGACAAGGAGTCCTTTTGCTGGAACAAGCACTACCAATAATCGTGCAACAAGTTCGTTCAATGGTGGCGTTTCAACGACGTTTGGCGCTCCGTCGTCACTTGGGACGA
This sequence comes from Plasmopara muralis, assembly GCA_003676415.1. Classification (NCBI taxonomy): domain Eukaryota; phylum Oomycota; class Peronosporomycetes; order Peronosporales; family Peronosporaceae; genus Plasmopara; species Plasmopara muralis. The sequence goes on from RCHQ01000009.1 coordinate 400,510, forward strand.
CTAATGGTTCAAATTTTAGTAGTGCTGCTTCGTCGAACCCGTTTGGAGGGGGCATTGCATCGACTGCGTCGGAGTTTGGGAAACCAGCACCCACTGCAATGAGTCCGTTTCGAGCTCCGTCTGCGACTACTTTTGGTGGGATGGCTACATCGTCGACACCACTTGGAGGTCCATCAATGACAACTTCGCCGTTTGGAGGGAGTACAAGCTCGACCACTGCTTTTGGATCAGGAAACAGTCAAGCAGGATATGGGCATGGAAATCCGTTGGCTTCACCGTTTGGTGGTAGTGCCACAACATCAGCAAGCTCACCGTTCAGTAGTGCACTGACGAATCCTATATCCTCGCCATTTGGAGCGCCTTCGAGCTCTCCGTTTAATTCGACGACGGCCACAACTTTTGGTAAATCTTCGAAAAGCTTTGGGTCTTCATCCACCCCTGCTAGTGCATCCACTCTATTCAACACAGACGCCTCAGTGTTGAATGTAGCCCCATCAAGTAGCCCGTTTGGTGTGCAAACGGCACCGGCAAGCCCCTTTAGTGGGTTTGGTGGAACCAAAAAGCCAGCAGCATCTTCAACGGCTTTCTTTGAAAAGCCTGTCAATACACCCTTAATTCAACTGCCAGCACTGGAAAACACTGGCCTCTCGCCCGATTTGCGAGACGACGCATGGAACATGGAGCAGTTTCAACAAGCAGAGTTCACATTTGGTAATGTGCCCACCATGCCACCTCCTCCGCAATTCTGCTAGAAACAAGCGAAAGGAACACAGTGTATATACTGTGGAGAGCTTTGGACGTGGCCTTTAGACTTACGCGTTTAAATGCCAGACGATTTCGTTTTTGATTCAAAGATGGGACTATCCCTTCTAGATTTTATTTCGAAATAGCAATGGCCTGGCATGCACCAGAAGCCATTCTTCGATAAAGCCCTTTTGATTAAAAAAGCCACAAAAGCTCGACTGTATCATAGACGTTTTCATCAAAAACCAACAATTACCCGATTTGTTAAAGGCAGTGACTGTGGAGTTCGAACTCTAAGTCTTTTGCTCAGTAAAGAGTTTCACGAGCAAACTTAGTTCGAAAAAAATCGCTTACTTTATAGAAATGTAAAAGTTTGTCCATCATTTTCCTTCGACAGGTCCGCACACAAGTGAGCTTTCAATTGATTGAAAGGACAAGGAGAAAATCATCGTGAACTTTCTGTGAGGCCTTTTGCATAAGCAGCGAGTCTGATGACAGATCTGACACCTCAAAAGAGTTGACCTCTGGGCGATAAAACACTTTGTCGGTAGCTTAAGGCTTCTTTTCAGTTTTAGCGGGCAATGATTCAGGCGAGTGTTCGTTGGAGCGCCCGCGGTCCACGGGTGAAAAAATTTGTCCTCGTCAATGATGTCAGCCGCGCTAGAAGCCAAAAAGACAAGGGTGGAGTACTCTACACTATATTTCTGCGTTGATTTAATGGTCGAATATTTCAGCGATGGGCTTTGCGACTTGACCTCTGCAGAGTTACGGACGTAAGTCATCGTCTCGTGAGAAGTCTTCTCATCCTTTAGACAACGAGTTTAACAAGATAGAGACTTTTTAAATGGGCATTGTCAGGTCATGGTACACCCATCTGCTTCGCGCGCCGCGGGATGCCAATTCTCGCGTGGCATGTGTAGAAAACTACTTGACCCAATAAAGCCATGGGAAGCGCAACCTTACGGCGGCTATGTGCGACGTTTATCAATCCACTCGCAAGAAGTCTAAAAACAAGGGTTGCTCGAGCCCGATCGTATGACACTCTCAAAGACAGCCAACACTCTAGTTTGCGTAGAAAAGTAATCTCGAGATTGATTTATTCTTAATCATTATACAACCACCTCGGACGAAACATGTTACGTCCATAGGCTCAAAGTTAAGTTTTCTCACCTGATAAGTTGACGACAACTCACATCAGGGGTGCCCAAGCGTGGACACGATGTAAACCAGGTGAGAGGCAGTTCCGAGCCTAATTATGGAGACACCCTAACGTGCGGCTAAAGGCTTGCGTATTACATACAAAGCGCTTACTTCTTCTAAATTCAGATTTTTATGGTGCTTGAATTACTTAGAGTCGATCAAATGCCCCCCGGAACACTTTGAAGCAGGTTAACCGCTCCGCTTCACATAAAGTTTAAGGCGCTCGTGAATATGGCTTTGCTGTTTTTGCTCGCGCTTGACATGAAAGGTTTACACATCATGGCGGCAGAGCTATGACCACTTTTCGTCTTAGCGCTTTATCAAAGAAAGCACTATAGCGCGACCAAATGCTTGCTCTTGGAACTACTGACGGGAAAAATCTGGTGATCAAGCCACTTTTTCAGAACCACTCCAGCTTCTTGCCGGATTCGAGGAAATTGATGACTACTTCTTTCGTGTCATCCCGGTGGATCGACGGTCGCGCGTTAAATTACAATATCTTCGCAATAAAGTGTTAAATTGCTTCCTTTGTTGTGCATTCCTGGCACGGCCGACTGATCAAATCCTTATGATTGCTCGACCCCTTGGCTTTATGGTCAATATGACTGACAAAACAGCCTTTGTATGATCACTCATACTCGCCTTAGCAGCAAGGTTGAGCACGGATTGAAGCTGCTTTGCGGCGGTAAGGGCTGTTTAGGAATCAAGAAAATTCAAAGCCCTGAGAATACAAATAACTCTTCAGACGCCTCACAGAAAGCGATGGGTGTGTTTACACCGTCTTGGTGGATTCAATAATGTACGCTAAACCATGCCGTTCCAGGATCGTAGTAGGCTCGATATAAAAACAATGTATTCAATCTTGCCCAAGCGAAAGAGTTTAGTATTTGTTGATGCTGTGTTCAATTTTTTAACTTTTTTTGCATATGTCGTTTTGGCTATCTTTTGCAAATGTGATCGCTTACTTGCCTTGTCTTGCTGATTATATTTAGCCAGCTTTTCCTCAACGCCAAATAATTGTTTGAGCACAAAAGATGCAAAAAGTTGAGATTCTGAGGCCTTACCCTCACAAGCCATTTTAAATCTATATGAAAGGATGTAAAGCCCGTCGATACATGAGCTGTATTGTTGAGTGCAAACATATTCATCGACAGCGTGTCGGCCTACATATATGCGGCACCTCAGCGCGCATTCTGTGCCGTCTAACTTCAAGAAAACGCTTAATTCTTTCCATCCGACCACTATCCGTCGATGGTCGGCTAAATATCATAATTGAAACAGCATTTGCCAAAAACCAGCGGTGATAAGCGGGTGCCTATTCGATCAAATGCGTCCGAAGATCCATGATAAACAGGAAGGCTGTTCGTAAAATTCTATTTGGTGAGGCTATTTGCCTCTCCACTTTGCTAGTCAAAGCGGACACCAAATGCAATATTTTGCTCAGGTGGCACGTGTACACTACTCTGTTAGTTTCGCCGCTCTATTCCATCAAGTTAACGATCAGATCGCGACAAAAAACTCTCGGTGTGGTTTCTCTCAAACTAAATACCACCAAATGAAGCATCGCGTGCCTCTTAAGGTAATTATGCTTTTATCTTTGGCCTTAAAACCACGACTTGGGCTGAAGTAAATATTTATTAGTAACTACTATTTGTAGCGATGCAACAATGAGCGATGTCAGAATGCCAAACACTAGAATATTATATCTTTGCCTACGACGAGATATCGCACTGAGGGTTGACTTTTGCTTTGTGCACCGAAATTAATATCTGCAATGGCCAAAATGAGCTAACTTATTGTCTTACTTGGGCGAAAGCGCGTCGGCAAGCACGATAAGTTTGCCAAGTTTGTATTTAGAGCAGCAGTCTATTACGCGAAGAATAACGATTATCGTGTCACTCATTGAGATAAGTGAAATCAGCTTATCGAGGTCTGAAAGGATGCGTGATTCGAGCTGACAGCTACGAGTTAAAAACTCAGAGGTTGTACACACACAAGAGTGAATTTCCAAAACGTAGATAGAGTACAGCAATTTTAATATTACCCAGACTTAAATTTTAAAGCTTGGTCTGACACACGAATGATTTCCGTGACTTTGTACTTAAAATACTCTCAACGTGTGGCTATCACTGTTTTTAGATGGCCACTTGAATTTTCCGAGCTGACGAAGAGGTTTATGAAAGCCTTACAAAGGCTTCTAGTCCAATTCAGCTTAATCTCTAACAGTAAGCGTTTCCATGACACGCTGGAATAATAGAAAGTGGCTGTAGTGAGGTTAATATAAATTTATGCAAATTTGTGCAATTTGCAACTTCAAAATATTTTTGCCAGTGTACGTTAATTAGCCATAAAATGTAAAGTTTTCATAGTTGTAATAAATTTTAATACTGAAATCTGAAGTAACCAAAAATAAAATGCCTGTAGAAAATTTTGGAAGTCGTTTAATCCAGCAAGTTACAAATGTCACCAAGAAAGTTTCTACATAGCAAATATTGATCAACCCGATAGATCATGAGTTTAGCTACTTAGTCCCCTCAAGTACTTGACAAACCAACGCTGCAACAATAAGTAGCTAATTTTGATATGATCGAGCTAAATCTCTCGCCAGTTTATTGCTGGATATCTGGTGAATACTGACATTACGTTGGAAAGAGCGTGCTGATGACGTCCGAATTTTTCAACCGAAAAAAAAATGTGCCGCTAAGATATGTATAATGTTGGCTAAGTAGAATGCGGACATTAAAGCATTGTTGCACTATATTAGATGCTATCGAGATAAACTAGTTTTTAAGACCTGGGAAAATGCATATGCAATGTAAAGAGAACTCTTACGAAAGCTTGTTATGCTTCAGGCAGATCGGTGAAAAATGTATGGAGCATTAGTCGATGTAGACGCTATTTTACTGGTAAGAATAAGGTAAAACTCGTAGACTTTAAAAATAAAAAGCAGATGTTGCAACGGACGAATTCTTTTTTCCTAAGCATTAAGAGGTGGCCTTCAAGCACCAGTTTTTTTTGCTTCGCAACATTTTTGTGGTTGAGCATAAATTCATTGATACATTTGTGCTATACTGTACATATCGTTCACTAGTTAGTGCTAACGAGTCATATTTACGGCATTAAATGAAAAGTGCGATATTTCAGCGAGCAAGACTTGACACTTTTGGTGCTGTTAAAGAGCCCAATCACATCTTACATAGTCACTGTTTTCAAGTCATTAGCTTTGTCAAAGAGATTGCCTATCACAGCCTTTTTAAATTGAAATTGCGTCCTCTGCTCGAATGAAAAAAGGCTTCACATTTTGGTCAGCTATAGTAATATTGATTTCTTTTCTGGTGGAAGATTTTATTGGTCGAGCGATTTAATTTTGCAAGTGGAACATAAACCCGAACTTTAGCTGTGAATGATGGCTTTTCGCAAAAAGTGTTTTTGTAAGATTTGTAGCCCTACCGCTTTTCTTATAATTGGCATGCCAAAAAAAATTTTTTCTACTTGAAGTTACAGAGATTATAGAAATGCATAATTGTAGATACGACAAAATTGATGTATTAAATCTTTAAGTCAATTCTTTTAAGACTGAGAAAAAGTTATAAGGTCGTTAGCCTGAAGATCTTGTTTTCTGCCTTGCCTCCTCCTAAAAGGGTGCCATGTGACCTTGTCACACCTGTTGCACATGTAGCCATTTCGCCCACGCAGGCGGAATGACTTGAGAAAGGTTTGCAATAGCGCTATTATTCCACATTTGTCAACGAGCAACTAACACTGCTCAGAAAGCTTGCTGGGTTCTACGGGCTTAAGGAGGTGGCCGATTTGCAGCTCTTCCAGCTGTCAAGTAGCCGGGATGCATAATGGTATTCGATCTTAACAAGCAAAATTTATGCGCGATGAAACAGCACAGAGGTTGAGTAGAGGGATTTATGCTCCGAGAGCCCATGAAACGAGAGTTGAGAGCAACGCTCTTTTTGGCTATTTTTCACTTCCGTCAGCGCTCGTTCTTTCTTGTCTGTAATAAATAAAAGAGTGTAAAGTCTGTGTTGAGGTTCGTGATATTAGCTGCACCACTACCGAATATGTCAAGACAAATGGGATTATATACGACTGATGCGTAGGCTCATTTTGCACTCAACTCTCACAGTGAGAAAAAAATCGAATCAATCGAAAAGAATTGTACAGCCACAAACAGGCTCGGTTTTATTGAATGTCTTGAATAGGCAACTTTTCCTTAAATGATCCAAAGCAGTCAAATTAGGAGTGAAACAAAGTGTAAAACTTTCATGACAGGATACAAACTACAAAGACTTAGCGTATAAGCCGGGAACCAACAATGGTAAACCGCTTGTTGTAAGCGCAAAGAGTACGAGGTATTGAAAATGTATTTAGAGTTTTTGTGGACTCTGGCGCGTTGCAAGATATTACACACCTGCTTTCAACTTTAAATGAGCTATACGCCTTCAAAAGTGGCGACATGGCTAACTGAATCTCTATTGCGCGGGTTTGGGCAGCTGGCTCTTATGTTTCTTATTCACCGATTAAACCAGAGCCTGTGCCTTTTAAGCAGCGCCATACTTAGAATCAAGTCGTACTTGTCCATGTCAAGAACAAGGTATGTCTCTGTGCTGTCGAAATCCTCAAATGAAATCGCCTAGTCTTTTATATCATAGGAGCGTTCAAGTTTGTTTCAATAGCCAATTAGATTGAGCATACCCTAGCCCTGCTGACTCTATTGAAACACCAGCTAGTCGTTTTTGGTTAAAACGAAGCCTTGGCAATCATACGTCCATAATAACATTGGAGGTATCAAAGGTACCGATACCTTTCTAAGGATAAACGGCATAATGTCTTGTAACTATTTGTAGTGGATAACGAAGCTCGGCTAGCAGCACCGGCTGTTTAAGACGATAAATTAACTGCATTAGATGTGAGTAGCACAATTCTATTTGTACGTTGAAGCAAAGTTTTGCAAGCGGAAGACAAAAACGACGAGTGTATAATGAAGAACCATCAAAAGCGATTAGCATAATTTCGCTAATAAAGAAGGAATTTGCAATACGGAATTGATCATTAGGTGTCACGATCGACTCCGTAGCAAACAAACAGACCTCAGCGATAAGGATATTTAATTATTATACTAGTGGTTAGGCTACGAAAGATGCACTTTAATTGGAGACACCATCAGAAGTGTCATAATTACCGAAGATCGAGGAATCTGAAATCAAAAGCCGGAGATGTCTAAAAGAGGTTTTTTTTAAACTGATGACCTCTCTTGAGGATATAATGACACCCTTTAGGTAGATGAAAGTGTCTTGGATCAGCTTTATACGTTAGCCTGGGTTTTGATGTCCTGATGGTTTTAAGGTATATCCTTTAATCTATACATTTCATAAGTTTTAGTTTGTCTTGCACCAGGCATGAAGTACTGTGTCCTGGATCGACGGCCACTGCCAAGAGAGCATTTTTGAGCTTAGTTATGCCTTCTTCACCAAAAAGACAACAAATAAGATGGCGCTGGGTTAAAATCTTCGCTTTTTTACGTGCTCGACGGAAAGAGACGACATTTCATAAGAGGCTGAGCAGAGCATTGGGACCTGCATGAGCATGCATCCTGAGGAAAAAAATATTGCCTTGCAACATGTACGGGTGTACGCTGTACAGTGCAATGGAATTATAGATGAGTACCAAAAATGTATATAAGAGAGTCGTGAATACGCATCGCAGCGTAGCTCGTCTTGTTGTATGTAATGAGAGGATTGGGTAATGTATCAAAGCATATCGAACGTCCCGGCGACGTCTAACCGATTAAAAACACAATTGTTTCACACTAAGTTCCTTTATATTAACATGTTTTAGCGGTTGGTTCGTCCATAGCCGCTCTGGAGAAGATAAGTCAGCAGTGGGACCATTTGAGACACAGTCATGATGACTACTAGAGCTTACGCCAACGCTAACGAATGTACCTTTGCGGTCTAGGCTACTTAGCAAGCAACCAAAAGGCTCGATGAAATCCAGTTTTTGTCTCAGCTTGGCATACGCAACAACCCGGATAGAATATGAGCAAGTGGTCAGGCCTAGTCGGTCTCCTTGTCAAGCACTGTGCTGATTATGTGTGTCTTGCGTCCAAACGGTTGGTGATAGGAATCAAAGTGGCTGAATGATTCAGCACCAAGATGCGCTTAATTACATCAAGGAAAGCTATAAGCAGGCCCCGTTTCTACCTTTGCTGGGTACGACAAAGCCATTTAGTGTCATTTGTGACGGCTCCAGCTCTCCAATTGGCTGCGCATATCTGATTGAGATGGATGATTTTCAGCTTTGCAGCTCATGGTTGTCAAACGGAGCTACCTCGTTCATGGGAAGAAGTAATTCTTACGTTTGCATCTCCTATCCTTGAACACTTTGTGGTCAAATCAGCCTATGCATTTCGAAGGTAGCTGTTATATATGCTCTACTTCTCCCAAAACTTTGTACTGCTGAGTTTGAAATAAAGCTGTGCCATCGATTTGGAACGCGTTTGTTGATATCTGCAGCAGACCATTGACAGATAATTGCTCAGACGGATGAAGCCAACCGTGTGCTAGAGAACACATTGCACACGTAATGCGCCGATGCACCACATCTGTGTTGTTTAAAAGTTTATGGTCGCGTTTGCACTCAACAACGCGACTCCATACCAACGGGCGTATATGCTTCGATATAAATAGGCCAAGATACCATAAAGTTTCACTAACTTTATAAACGAAGAATTATTCAGTAATATGTAGAAAAAGGCTCGGAAAAACTTCTTTTCTTCAGTCTACCAATTACTGAAATAGTTATTGGATCACACGAACAGTCAAAGTAAAGCAAGAAATTGACCAAATCGGCCCAATATACGCAAAAGAGTCATATTGATAAGGGAGCCGGTATCGACCCCCCCAATACAAGCCACAAATTCTCTTAAATAAGCGCCACACCCATCTTTAACTCAAAGTCGCATAGCATACATCACCCCATACTCTGATGAAATTTAAAAAAGTACATAGCTCATAATTTACTAGAATGACACAAGACTATATAAACAAAACAAGAAGCCACCTCATTGGACCCCACTGCGAGAAACAATCGCTGCATTTGCTCCATAGTCATGTGTCTTGCTTCTGAAACGCCGCCAAGTCTTCGGTTTGGCGCGTGGTCTTCGTCCAGAGTCCGCGTGATAACAATCGACCACGAACACTTGAGGAGACGTGTAGAAGTTATTCGAGTACTCGAACCCTTTCTTCTATATTTGCCGCCACGAACACATGCAAGCCACACCTTGCGGGTGTTTCCGTGCTTGTCATTCTTAGCCCTTTCCTTTTTCTCGAATAACCCCAACTTAGTGAGAACTTTTGCACTAACTTTAGTGCTTCATCAAGAGTTTTGTAAGCCTGCGCGGGGGATGAGGCTAATGGCATGTGTAGAGAGACTTTAAGTGTGATGTATGGTATGCGAATTCAATTTTGCAATGGGTGTTGTTTTAACGATGGGTGTGGCGCTTATTCAAGAGAATTTGTGGCTTGCATTTGCTGTGTGTGTGGCGATACCTGGGGGGGGTCGATACCGGTTCCCATTGATAAATATAGGCGAATTGATTGAAACGTGTTTGAAAAAGGTGCTGCTTGTCACATCCGCTTCAAAAGGGACATTGGTGTTTCTGAGCAGGTTGAACATCATTTGAGCTTTCTACGACCTCATACAGGCTTGGGTCGGTGTAGGTCTTAGGGCAATGTACCTTTTGTGAGGGAGTATCCAAAAGGATACTATTTCTTAGATTTATAAAAATCATTAAAGGCGTGAACTGCTCTTACCGCCTTTTTGAGGCAGTGTCCCAGCGCTCGATTTTGCTGTCAAGGTGAGTACGGGTCGGCAAACAGTGACCCTATTCGCCACCACATAGGCCATAAGGTTGACAGACCACACATATAAGGCTATGCGCTTTAGGCGACCAGCGGAATATCAAGTTGGTCCAGAAGTTGCTTCTCTTTGCAGCTTATAGACCACTTGCTGAGACCCGCGGCGCATGATCTCCGTGCAAACTCATAAACGCTTTGTAGCAACCCCGTTTCTCAACGCACAAGAGACCGAGGTTGCTCCGAAGAGTCCGCAAAAGGACGATCCCAATTTTGACTCTAGGCGCGTCCACACGGTCGCTTTTTTTTAGTGAAGTGACGGCAATCTCTCTGGCGCCCAAAGCTTCTTCAGAAGTGACGTAAATATCACGCATACTAGAGCTCATGGAAGCCGTTGCAACGACTTTAACACGACTGACTCACCTTGTTGCAATCTTGTATTATGAGCAACGAGCTTTTCGTCAATTTTTGGTCGCGCGTTTGGATATGGCATCGACTTCCTTTCCGCCCTCATAAACTAAATTCTCAATGCTTTGCTAGGCATCATGTCGAAGCCGAAAATCTCATTTTTAACACCATTTTTAGATTTGTTTTAGAAAAATGGTTGATAAGCATCGTATTGTTTTGCAGAAAGTGATTGTGTATGCATCGTACTTGACAAGCTATACTTTAAATTGCATGCTGTTGTACACTAAAGCGGAGGATACATCACTGTCGTACAAACACCTTTTGATGTTATGTTTTTCTCCATGCCATCTTTGTGCAAGGTACTATATGACTCCATCACACATTAAAAAATACGCATCAGGCATCTGCCTGACGTACTTTATAAGCAAAGCTTACAACTAGCATTGAAGACCCGACTCTTCGTCTTTCAAACCTACTGTCAATCGTTTATTATTCACTTCGTCTTTAAGTAAAGTTAACCTTCGTCCTCTTTGTTGCAATTACATCATAGTGATTTGAAATGTTCTGGTGATAAAAAAAGGAAAGCGATTCAGATCAAAACATATGCTCAAAATGGCAAAACCAGCTGCAAGTAATGCTGCACCGCACGTATAGTGCAAGGAAAGGGGAGGCTTGAACAGCAAGAGTCGAGGCGCAAGGAGTGATACGAATGCCCGCAATCTATAAATATATGTGCCTTCCATCTAATACCCGTCCAAGCCACTGAACGCGCCTGCGACGCGTGTCTTCTTCTTCATTACTTGACCGACACCAGCGTCAATAAAGTTCTTGGCCCGTAGAGCTCGCAGAGACACGTCTGCCGTGTGGCCATGCGCCCGATTGAGCTGCAAGAGGAGACAATAGATGGCCTGTTTCTGAGCTGCAGTCTTTTTTCCAACCAACTTGGGACTTTCGGCATACAGAAAAAATGGCGCGGCTGTTGCCATGGCCAAGCGAGAGTTGCAGTGAAAACGCAAGAGCAGCTCCAGTGGCATCGCTTTGCCATCCTTAAACTTGGTCATAAGCGTCGCAGTAGGAGTCGTCATGAAAAAGCCAAGCAACAAGCCATCGTGTTGCATTAAAAACGTAAAGCGAGACTCGAAGACACAGTCCGTGCGTGCAAAAGCGTTCAAACACGTGGGACCAACACGCGACGCACGGGTACGAGCAGTGGAGCTCAGGACCAAGGCCCATTGTTGACACATGGAGCTGTTCCAAAGCTCGATATTTACCTCCACTTCCCGTCCAAAGAACGACGTGACTCGAGTGACTTGAGTTAAATGTACGGACGTCGCGTCCGGTGGATGTGTGGTGATGGGCGACGAGGTCATGGCGTCTCGATCCCGCGTTTCCAGAGGTGGACCGCAGATCAGTTGCTGGAGGAGATAGAATTCGATCCGTATCGACACTTGTTTGCACCGTAGCGCCGTCTTGTAGATCAAACTCTGGGTCATTTTTTGACGTGGCATATTATCGAAAAAGAGGAATTGCAACGGACCAATGTGAAAGCCAAACGCCAGGAGTGCGTACACGAAATACACGACCATAATCATGAGCGATAGCGTGTAGTACGCCGTGCCGTGGAACGCGTAGTCAATCTACAATCATCGATCGATGCTTGTTAGTCATTGTGTCTTTAAACAAGGCACAAGGTGGACGAACCAGTTGAAGTTTACACCAACAGTAGAAAAAGCCGATCCACATGCGTTGGGACGGCGACAGGAACGATAAGCGACAGCCACGTAGACAATGCTGCGTAATCCGATAGCCCACAAAAGTCGCCAGTGGCTCCGCGACCACGAAGTAGGCTGAAAAGAGCCGTAGGTCCGGGTCCATAGAGTGCGCAAAGGCAACGGGCGGACCATATGCGCTCGTGTCTAGTACCGCGGGCTTGAAGCCGGGGCCGCGACGGTAGAGCGGCATTGTATCTGAATCACGATATGCTTGACCAGTCTAGATCGATACTGGCGATGGCCACAAAGACGGGGTACGACACTCTCACACTCACGTGGGGCAGTGTATGGCAAGGAGTATGGCAAGGTGCAGTACCGTAAGAACCGGACACCAAATTGCATACTTTATTTCAATCACGGGGTAGAGTCAGCTATGCACTCAAGATATTTGTTTATCTTTGTACAGGTGGACAAAAGAGGTACCGACCGGACTTCTGTATAATTCGCAAAGTATTCTCCTTTTGTGCTGCACGTAAAAAACGCTGTATTGACTTGAAGTCCCATTGATTGATAGGAACCAATTGCCACTTTCCACCCTACGAAACGTCAAGTTGTTTATCAAATCTAACGTTTTTTTAAGACACCTCATTGCGCATTTTTTAAAGTGCTTGCTACATCGAGCAGAAGACGACGACCACGCCGCCATGCCCGCTTGAAAGAGTAAGAAACCATAGCGGCCTTTGTCTAGAAAAGTGGCCAACATTGATTAGGACTGCGGCGGTGGGAATCAGCACCTTTGTAATGACTCTTTTGCGACCTGAGAGTGAATGAACTGTTCATATGATTTGAAAGGCCAATAATAGGGCCTTGACGGTACATGCTGACTGCTTTCGCTGAATTTTGGCTCGCTTTCATCAGTCGTCTTGGCTGAATTAACGACCTCAGCACTCTAGACCGCTTTTTGCTGATTATAAAAAAGTGAAATTCAAGCTGCTAGTATAAAACTTTCGGGTTTGCGTACAAGTGCTTTTTTTCAAATATTTGTGGAGTTTTATTCGGATTTTTGACAAAGACAATACGAAATACCGCTCACATATATACTGATTTCACAATAACATTTATAATGCGTTTCGCTTCAGTAGTTCCGTCCTAAGCGAAAAAACTACGAAATCAGCAATACGCCAACGCCATTACGTTGGGTACGTATTAATGACACACAGCCTTTTGTGGGTATCGATTGACAGCTTCTTCGCCAGACTATTAGCTTAAGAATGCAATAGACAGTAAATTTGTCGGGGACCATTTTCAGTTGCACTCGCACGTACACAAATGAGGGCGCAGTGAAACATACAAAGTGCGTGATACTATAAAATTACCATTATCGTGTAGTATCTGCAAACAGCCTTTGCGCAATAATATCTGATTGGCATTTTGGAAGAACAAAACTGTGCGAAATACTTTCTGAAAGTTATCTGACCTGCGCCGGCCATTAAGCATTAGTCTGTCGTTTTTTGGTGACGTCACTTCCGTTTTTCTTGCTATGCGCTTCCCTTTTGCCGTCACATACAGCCGAGATTTTGTTGTGATAGCTAGCTCGACCGAGTGACGTATCCGCATCAAGCTTAGAGTATGTACTGGAATTCTGGAGTGCAACGAATAAACCAATCTATAAGCTGCATACACACTTAAGTTTTCTATTCTTAAACAAATCAGGGCGCACATCACATAAGCAATCAATAATCGGTCACCGAATTATCTTACATTTTCTTGCACGCCTTCTATGCCAGAAGCTTCGTGGCCCCGTCGCATCTGGAAGAAGTGGAATCAATCCTACCTCCACGCGGGTAGATGATCTATTTAAACCCTCGCAAAGGTTTCTGAATGGATGAAATAGCTTCTTGCATCTGTCGGATGACTGCTTGGATGATTACCTGGCCTGAGAGGCGGCTGCTTTTTGCGCTGCCTAAGAGCCGGACATACGTGTAACGGCATACGAGATACACTAGCAAGTCGATGATTCAGGCACAACATAGGCAGCGCCGGTAGTATCGTTGAATGTGAAGTGTGACACCGGTAACAGTTGATGTACGAAAATTATTATTTTTTAACTTAAGACGTAGAGATGGCCACTAAGGCGCGGATGATGTAACAAGATACTCAGTAAGACCGTCGCCAAGTTTGGCGATCAAAAATAGAAAGAAAAGGAAACCCTCAGATTAACAGTTAGAAAAATGTGCTCCTTACTGATATATCGTCGAAAGGGCTGGCGACCTTAAAGTCATACTGAAGTAGACTCAATATCGACACTTGGGTCCCTTCTTTACCTATACTAGTTTGCTCATTCACCACAAGCTGAGATGCATGCGAACGTCGTGGTGGCGGTAACGCGCCTTAACACGTTGAACTTTATTGCCGAGTGGGCAGTAAGCGATGCACTCAGCTTCTAGAGCGCATCGCGCTGCCGCTGCAGCACCATCAAGACAAAAAATTCGTGCCCGTGTACACCTATCTTGTAGCAAACTTAGACTTGCCTGTAAGCAAGCTTTTGGAGCTACATGCTGTCTTCGTTACTGCTCGAATCCGTAGCGCCCAGCAAAGAGAATTCGCGAATATTGTTCATTGGTGCCGGCTTGTCCATTTGTAGGTAAGGGAGAATACCAGGCCCATCAAAAGTAGTCCATTGACAGATTTGAAGCAGGAATAGAAAAATGTTCGCATCGTGATGCGGCTCGAGCTTAATGTATCCATGACAGGCGGAGCTGTGGGTTTCTGTGGCGTTGATGCCTTACATCTTTTAGATCTAAAGATCGCGCCCTATACCGGTGCCCAGAGTGGTGAGCTGCGCGTTTTCAAAAGCGTTTATATGTTCTTGGACACAATTGTCATCTCTGAGCACGTCTTTCACTCGCAAAAGATCATTTGCATGGATCTGTTTGTGTCACACTAGTTCGTGGTGCTACCGTACTGTTTGACATAGATCATGTGATGCTTTAAACGTAGTACTAAGTACAGATGAGCTATCAGAAAAGCATTACATGGTCTAATGACCACTAGCTAATAATATTAGTAGGTGTTGCTATGAAATCTAGCAAATTGTAGAAAATTCAATTCAATGGAAATTTATTTATAAAGCCGAATAAAACACAGCCAAGATTCTAGAAAATTAGTGCTTGATCAAAGCGAATGCTATTTTTTAAGGTCTGAGGCCAGAACTTACATTTCATTAAGCAGGTAGCTACGGCAGTCCCGCTGCATCTGATAGCACTACACTGAGCCGTTCAGACTTATACTCTTTACAAGAGTTAAGCATGCTCATTTGTCTCAGGGTATGATATATGGGCCAAACAAGCGGAGAGTGCAACATTTGGCTGCACAATTACTCGACGGAGTCATTGCGCATCCAGTAATTCTAGTATATTAGCGCTATTCAAATATTGTGAACAGATGATGACGGAGTTCTCTGCGGCAATAATTCCAGTGGTCAATTAAAAAAAAGCCTTATACGGTGAGCGTGAAGGCCTTTGGAGGAAAAAAAGACAATGTTCTGCTTTGGGTTAAAAAGTACGAAAAAGCCATAATGATCCTATTTAAGATAGGCTGAAGCGTCAGCTGACGCTAAGTTATTTGCCGCTCAACTGTGTGTACTGTGTACCACTACGCCCTTTGCAGTTCATCAGAATTAAAATCGTTATACGGACTTTGTCGAGGAGCTACGAGGTCTGCTGGTTGGAATGGCCAATAACGCGCTTACAAAATCACCAATAAAATGAGAAGACTACGCATGGGCGTGGTTCAGACTGCAGTGTTTCGTGTGCATCTGACTTTTCTAGAAAAAGATGTGAAAGAGGCAACAAAAGCAGACTCGAAAAGTCAGATACCCATTGTGTGATTTGGTAACCATGGTTTTTTATCCATGCTGATGGGAAGAAAGCAGACGCCTGAGATTCAAGGCATCATATGGGCGTTTGTCAATGCTTTATCTATGGTGGCGCCCACCATTAGTGCCTAAGGTGCCCTCTTGCACAAAGTGCACCAATATATATGAGGTCAAAATTCTACGACAGCACCTGGTAGGTGCGAGATGGCTTGCTAAGGATACACAGAGCTCTCTCAAGCTTGGGGTGGATTGTAAAAAAGACAGAGTTTGGTCTCGAAGAACTTCGTTCTATATAACACATATTGTGCGTGTAAGTTTGGCTGGTGGTGAATGAGAAGCCGTAAAGGCTTATAGTAAGTCATATATTGTCTTCAAAGACTCAAAGCTGTCAGGCAACGCTCCTTTGTCAGAGGAAGTCACCCATACGCTGAGGCTTTAAAAGCTGTGGGTCTGAAGCTTCTCTACAAAAATGTTGTTTTGCCTTGAACCTATACGCAGGGTAGTGGCCAGAGTGTCAAGAACCTTGAAGTGACGGATGTTCAAATATCTTCATTGATCAGTAGACCTGTGGCGGATCATGAGCCCTCTTCTGTAAGGAAGCAGAAGAGCTACCGTCACCAGCAATGGACCGCCAAAGATTGACACTGGAGCTTTTGAGAACGTAAGCCACTGAGTGGTGCCTGCCAGCACTCGAGGAATATCGTGGGTGACATGATTGACCTTAAGTCAAGGCAGTTCCTTAAAGTAACACGTTAGTTGATGAGCTAGACCCATTAAATACGGTAACCTCAAGTCAAGTCAGCTTGGGCGAGTCTCTATTACTGCACGAGGGTGGCACGTTGCTCACTGGGAAGCGCTCGAAGAATATAGTATTGTTGGATTTTAGCCAAGGCATCAAGAGCTAGATCACGTGGACTCAAATGTCGTCTCTTTTACAAAGTTCGTTAATAAGTGCGAGTAATTGTGTTCCAACTTTGTCTTGAAATCGTTAACTATTAATGGCAGCAATGTTCGTGTGTCATCTACCTGTCTAAGCTAGTAAAACAGGGGAATAAACAGCAGGGCTATCTGTGAAAAAATGTATATAAGTATTGTGGCAACGGTACCAGAAAGGGACATGCTGCTTACCACTGCAACTTGGCAAACGATGTCTCAACAATTGAAAACGCAACTCTTGGCGTCTACAGCAGACCATACACGAAAGAGGATCAGACGAAAATAGTCGCACGTGCGCTAAAGGACACACTGCGCGGTATATGAACTTAGGTGTGATGTCTGTGGACCGATAGGCTTTTTATGGATAAAATTATTGTTTACAATGCGTTCACACATCTACGGGCTCTATACCCTTCTTGGTAAATATGCCAAGACACCATAATGATCCGATAGCATTTTAAAATGCAAAGGTTTTGGATTCAAAATGGAAAGCCCTCCCTTCCACGTGACCAATTCTGCTAGGGAGATAGTTCCGAATCTCATAAAAAGACGGCTGAAGATAAATAGCAAAGCACTGATTGTGTCAGGTAAACATGAGAGAGATTTGACTTTTTTACAAACAAACATCTGATAGTGATCGATCCTTTTGACCCACTGATTGAAATCATGAGCTGTTTATTTTTGAGTTTGATAAATAGTCATTTTATCGGGTCTTTAGGATTCATGGAAAGACATGAATCGGCATACACTATAAATCATATCGATGCAATGGCGGTACATCTATCATATTATGCGATCCATTATCAGAGATTTTTTTATAACTCAGGACCCTGAGTCTCTTGTAGGCTTTAAGCGTGGCCCGGTGCTCGCCTTTCTTGGTAAGGTAGGTATGGGTGACCCCACGATAATATATAGTACCACCGTATCGGCCAAAGATCATGCTCATTAAATTGGACATTTAAAACGACCGATCAAGCTTGGACTTATCTGCAAAAGTCTTAGGTCACAGGCCCAAATTGTCATGTAGTGTGTTTCAGGACTGTTTTTTTCAATAATGATGTGAAGTTGATCTTTTCTTCAGGCTAAATGACCACTAGCTCGGCAATACTGAGCCTCTGCATGAACGTCTAGTCCGGCCTAAGTAGAGTATCGACTAATGGAATGTGGTCTTGCCTCCAACCGTAACGGTTTAACCCATACAGCCGAGCGTCATCGTCGATTATAAATATTCTATATAAACCTTTTTGTTAAAGACGAGAAGCCCCGCACTGCCATAAATCGTTCTTAAATCCTTTTTAAGCTCAATAATCACGACGAGACGATCCGTAAACCATTAATGTCAATGCATTCATGCATTTATGCATTGAAGCACTGACATCTGCATTAAAATCTGTCAAAGAGCTTGGCTCCCGGCTAGTGAGACATGATCACCTTCACGCGCACCATAAGGGCAGCGCTCCAGACCTCGACGTTTAGTCAACAATTTCACGACGGACAAAGAGCGAGCTCTGGCCTTGTAAAGCGATACTCATTCCACTCCGCGTGCATCATTGGGACCGCACTTTAAGTGTAATAGCCTAAAGCCAGCACTATTTTGCATAATTGCAGCGAGCGCTGTTCACTGAAACCGCTATTCAGTAAATGGGTATCTTCCGACGAGCTATATGGCAAATTGACCACCCAATTATCCATGTGAGAGCTTCAATATGATGTAGAGACCGAGATAAACGTTTTCTTACGGCAAATGATCATTGATTGAAGCATCATCTGCCTCCAATAGTATATAGAGCTCAGATCTTTTTATCGCTTAATGCACCGATATAGGTTGGGTATGCCGGATCTTCCCGATTGAAAAGCATTTTGTCTGACCACTCATGGGTATGCAGCTGCGATTGCAGTTAATGGATTAACCACCCCGATTTTGCACATTTGCCTGCGATGAAAAATCGCAGTAAAGGTCCTAACCCGGCCTTCGCTTAATATACCACAACGATCCGTTCGTCAGTACGACTTTTACTCCCTTTTTGTGGGCCAACCTATAACTTGTCCTGCGCAAAAGCGCGTCGGCAAGCACATTGACCTGGCTAAATTTTTATTTGACGCAAAATATAACTTCCGCGGAGATTGGTCACATTAACTGGAAAAAGGAAACTATTTTTACCGCCGTCAGCAGGAATAAATGGTTTGACAAAGTCATAGAGAATTTACAGTAAAAAAGAGGCTCCTTATATTGCAAATGGGCTAGCGTAATTAGTCAGTCTGAAGCTATCCATCCGCATAGAGTGCATAATGCGTAACCGATGGGAGAGTCATCAGTGCTGCAAGCAAAACTAAGCAGCTTTGTCTTGTCCGGCGAGGCCGGGATCGAAACCTTGAAAATAAATATTGAGACACTATCAAAAGCTTCGATATTAAGACGCTTTTAATGCTACTCAAGCATTTCTCCACTTGATTGGACGAAGGCTTCGTCCAACCCGCTTAGTCACCACTGTACTTGGAAAATGAACTGGCTACACTCGACGACTTCCTCATTTTTACTACATGGCTTTTTTTGGGTCTGCTCAAGCCCTATGAAGCGCTATGACCGCCTACAGAGCAGCCGAGAACTTAATCTTTTCTAGTGCAAAAACACGTTTGTCGGTTTGGCATAGAGGTTATTAGTACTCGGATTGACAGACTCGACCACCAGTGTCGACCGATTTCCTCCAGAGCGTTTATGAGCGAATACACCGTATATATGCAAAAACGCTGTTATGGATGAGACAACTATGTGACTAAACGATCGTACATTGCGAAGGCGTTTGATGGCCAACGTACTTTCCGCCATGAGAGGATCAAGCAGCTATCTCATTTAAATTTGGCGATAGCTTTCCACCAAAACCCGGTGCACTGTACACCGTACACCGTACACCCGGACATGCTGTTGAGCACCATGATCTTTCTTGGACCGTGTGGTTTTACAGGCACCGCGGCACTCCTCGGCTTATTATAAATTGAGCTCAGTCATCGCTTTGTATTTAGTTTATATACACAAAACGCCGATTACGTGTCATTCTTTGTTGTATGAATGCTGCCAATTAAGACATCTAAATTGGAAGCATAGAATCATTTTTATGCTCGAGTTGAAATGTCTTCTTTAGCTTAATAAGTCTCGGCTCTTACTTTAGCTAAGCGCTCGGTAGCTTCGAGGTCCAGCTCCTCTGACACCTTTGAAATTCCCTTCAAATAGGCCGCACATGCCCTGACACAATGACCAATAAACCTGTCGTTTAATCCCCCTTTTGCCAGCTAACGATCTCTAGAGACACTCAGAAATCGATTTCGCATTGCATCCTCATTTTATAGTGAAGCTATGGTCTTGGTGATCCGCCTGTGGTACTAAGTTACCCATTGTGTCTTGCGGATCTGATTTAACTGCTTGTAAGTCTTTGCTACCCGCCGATGGAGCACTATTTTTGTTAGCCGCTCGCGGAACTCTCTAATGTACAGTCGTTTTCCAGTATAGAATTGGTGTCTATGGTTATAAATACTACTAATGGAATTTGATTACCCGCTAAGGAAAGTCCAAGGCGTCGTATCAGCTACCCTAGAAGATATGCGCCTCTCAGATTCGGGCATATGCTTATCCATAGCGGCTGGCACCAATGGCCTTGTCTAGTCAGTCAGTCCTGAGCTTAGTTACGATCTGGTCATACATGTCCATATTTTTCAATATCGGTATTGGCTTGAAATGCGCTTTTAGCCAGTTGAACCGAAACTGACATTTTTTTGTTTTTCAGTCGTCAAGCATCAACTGATTGGATGACCGCTGGCGTGGCTAGTTCCACAATATGCCAAAGTGTATGAAGATAAAATGAGTTTTAGTACTTTGAACATTTGCGTGTATAGCTATTGGCTTGTGTATCTCTCAACAGCTATTGAGCGTCACCAAACCAACAGAGACTCATTGGCTAGCTGCGCACACCAGTGGTGGGGACGGTCGGATAGGCTGCAAAGAATTTGGAAACCTAATGAGTTCGAAACGCCGTACGTCGCGCACGTAGCTAATGATATAAAACGGTTTTGAACTTTTACCGACGAACGAAGAGAGTAGAAAGATGGGCGCTCGCTCTTTGACACGGCAAAGAGCGAGCGCGAACGCAGCAAGCACTCAAAGGATCGTATATATTAGCCAAATAGTCATCATTAAGTGTTAGGTCTTGCCCAGTCCTGTTGAATGGGAATATACAAGCCGAAATGAGATGATAGGTATGGCACTCCACCGTTTATGGTGACCGAACAGACAAGGGTTGCAGAAAAATACATTTTTTTCCGGTACGCAATACTTTGCCACTTAGTCGTTTATTTACTTTGTACAATGTCTGCCCAAGTAAGTATACTTCTGTAAATGCACTAAATGTAATTTTGAAATTTGAAGAGGACAATGAAACTATGCGAACAGGTAGTAGTATGTCAATGAGCGTACCAGCTCCGTTTCTTTACGGGAAGCAAGTCGGCTTTATGTAACGATAGCGCACAAAAGATACAGCGAAAACAGCAGTAAGTTACCGCATTCCATAAAGAGGTGCGAGCCGCAACAAAAATGGTCGGATAGGACAACAGCCCTCCATCCACACCTTAATGGGTTACGGCAAAGATCTCGTGTGAGTTTTACGCTGTGCGACTCTCTTTGATAAAAAAGCTCACATTTTACTCATCATTTCCAATAAAATTTGGTGTATAAACCACAAAACTTTGCTGGACGAGAATTCAGCTCATATTTAAATATTCAGCTCGGTGTTTCACAATCTCAAGACGACTTTATTTTGATTTGAATGTCGTAAGTCTTTGGTGCGCTATCTATAAAAAAGCTCATTCAAAAAATCCACTTCTGTAAAAGCTGTCAAAAGCAGAAAACCGAGCAATGAATCTGGTCAAATTCGATTTCCCATTTAATTAACTGTTTCCAGGAAAAAGTGTGGTTTTCGTAATCATAGGAATCAATCCATCCTTAACTTGTCATTTGAAAGTTTCGTAGTAGCAATTAACGCTCAACCTGATGATCCAAAAGGCTTATCTTTATTGTTACCAAGAACTTAAAGCACTCGCCCGCTCGCTTTTTTCGAAGCATCTTTAGAGCGGAAGCACCTGCATTGAAATACCGTCTCGTTTCTTCGACAGCTGGAAATACAGTCCACAAAGCTTTACTATGCTTCCTATCTCTGTAACGCTTACGTACTCAATGCGGACATTTTGACTCAAAGACGACTCTGGCGTGACTTCGGTTTGCAACGGTGTCCATTGGTGGTTTCGTGAAAGCAGATCCACTTGTGAAGATCGCTCCACCAAGCTTTCGAAGGCTTCATTTGCACTGATCGAGAAAACACCCTTACGCGAAAACTTGTGCGTTCGCTCACAGTTATATCGTGGCATCCATAGTTTCTAATGGTAGTATAATCTCGGTTGTACACCCATTGATCTTCCATTCGAAGGAAGGACAATTTGGCATACCGAATACCTTTTGGTGTCGTCAAGCAGCAGCGAATAGTCAAGCAAAATTTCGTATCAAGTGCGCCACGGTTTTCGAGCCGAGAAATGAGAGCACGTAAATTTGGCTCCTTACCATGTATAACGTTTGACCATCTCGATCTCGAAAACATGTAGTTGTAGAGCCCACTGAAGCAAAGCTTATGTTCAACGTCATGCTTGCTGATCTGGTACAGCGTCCGTCCAAAGCGTGCTCTTACTGTTAATGGACTCAAAATTTAATGTCATTTAAGGACTTCGCAAGCGACTCGACGTAGCCATTGTGGAACGATTCCAAAGTGCGTGAAGTTAATTGCGTCAGTGCTTGTTGCAAAAAATGTTTTTCTTCAAATCGAATAGCTGAATTTGACAATTTTTTTCCTCGAACTAGCTCGTAAAGTAGCTCCTGACAGGTCAGATCGCACGGATTTTCATCCAATTTGACGAACGTCCATTCGTACATTGAAACATAGCGAGCAACGCGAGTTCGCGAAGCTCGTTTTGGAGCAGGAGTAGGCTTTACTGAACGCATCTTAAATTGCTGACGTGCATTGTTCTCGTGTTGCAATTGTTGCGGCACCGACACGCTAATTGTATGTTTGTTATAGCAAAATCTCTGCTCAATTTTTGCGCATGTTCTCTGAACTCCGTCTGGAAGATTATAAACCACATCTCTCTAGTCCTTCATGACGTATTTGTTCCTTTCTTCAGGTCCCCAACAATCAACTAAATCCTTGATAATTTAATCTCTTTAAATATATGATGGTAGATTTAGGCATAAAATGACATACCAAGTTGTCAAATTAATTTTGAGAAACGTGGTGTAATGAGTAAAGTTAGCATGTAAATTTAGACCAAAAAATTGATGTGGCCACGGCACTCATTGCCTGATCTATCGTTGATCCAAATAATGGCCGTAGAAAAAAAAGCTCTCCCTCCAAAACCAGGTTTTTTGAACCTGCCTCGATAATCTGTAATAGTAGATTGTTTGAATTCATAAGCACAAGCCCAAGAAACCGGTTTTTTCATAAAAATCTCAGCATTCTCACAAGAAAAATACATTTTGTCAATAAAATTTTCGTTTGAAAGTGCGCACTTTAGGTCCACACACCGTTGATTGACATTCACTCTTACGGACCATGTTGATGAAAATGCTGACCCGACCGGCGCTATCCGTAACGCGCAAGCAACTCTCCCCTATGTCGATAGCGCTGTTCAGTTCTGCGCGCGATCAGAACCCTAGCGTATTCTTTGACATCTCGATCGGTGGGCAGCCGAGTGGACGATTGGTGTTCGAGCTGCGCGCCGATGTGGTGCCCAAGACGGCCGAGAACTTTCGCCAGTTGTGCACAGGTGAAGCGGGCATGGGCGCATCGGGCAAGGCGTTGCACTACAAGGGCAGCAAGTTTCACCGCATTATCCCAAACTTCATGTGCCAAGGCGGTGATTTCACGCGTGGCAATGGCACAGGTGGCGAATCCATCTACGGCGCTAAATTTGCCGATGAAAAATTTGACTTAAAGCACGAGGGCGCGGGCGTGCTGTCGATGGCCAATGCGGGCCCCAACACCAACGGCTCGCAGTTTTTTCTGACAACTGTAAACTGCCCTTGGCTAGACAAGGCTCATGTGGTGTTTGGACAGCTAACGGATGGCCACGACGTGCTGAAGGTCATAGAGGAACAGGGTAGTCAATCTGGCGCCACGAAAGCGGCGGTCATTATTGAAGACTGTGGTGAGCTTAAAAAGTAGACGACACAAGGTTGAATTGAATTAAGCGATAGTTTTGGCAAATAGTGTAAATGTGGTGTGTCAGGAGAAGCTTAGTTTTTATAAACATTAATGCTGGCAATCGCTAATTGGGTCGGAGATACAAAAAGGAAACTCTTGGAAAAGCGACAGAACTTTAGCTGCAGACATTGTAACGTCCAAGTATTGATCGGAAGGAGTTGTTGGTGGAGAAGATCAAGCACTGCCATTCGCCCATCTGCATCGAGTATTAACAATTTTGCTTCTTCAGGTTCATCCGGGATTGCAAGTTTGATGTTGCAAAGCACCACTGGAATGTCCAACAAAGTGGCAGGGTCAAAAACAATGTGCTCAATGACACGTTGTTGCATGCAATCACGGACTCTAAGACTCCAGTGACAGTCGGTTGCCGGTCCATTGTGGTCGATTTTGCAAGAATACATTACGAGCACGGATTCAGGCAAGGAAGATATCTTAAAAGTCGGAACGCACTGGTCGAGATCGTAGCTACTGTTCAGCACCCACTCGTCAGTTGGCATGAGCTCCTTACGTGAAATATTCATGGCTGGATCAGCAAAGACTTTGACCACACATCGACCTTTGCCATACCGAGCTGGACCAATGTACTTGACAACGAGGAGGAAGGGGTGAATTGTCATGTCACTTGACTCCATTACTTCGATAGTTCCTAGATTCACGTCCACTGGCTCTCCTTGAGTCCACTTTGAACTCGATGGAAGTAAAGGTATCTCTTGGTACACCACCCGACGGTCAAAGTTTCGATTCTTTGACAAACGTGGCTTTACATTTGTTCTCGATCGTTGTTTCAACACTTTCCTGTGCTTTTGCTTTGGAATTGTTTGATGTACACGAAAATTACGCGATGAGGTTTCATCTGATGCGAACAAGCCGTTTGCTATGTTCACGAGGAAGACACGACTGTCATTTGTCACGACGAGAGCAACATAGGCACCTACAAAGACGATTTGAACGAATGCCGTGCCATCGTTTTGCGCCGACTTGGTAGGTGATAAGGGAAGCTCAAAGTTTGACAGTAAGCGCATGTCACAAAGATCAAATACTCGAAACGATCCATTGCTAAATCCAGCCATGACCATGGACTGAGGAACGCCGTCAGGAGTGGTGGAAAATGGATTAACTGCGAAACAAGTGCAGATTGCTGCATCGACTTTGAATGTAGCAATTTCTTTTGCAAGTTCTGGAAGCCATACGCGAATTGCATGATCCTTTTCTGAGATTGACAGGAAGACGGCTCCATCTAGGGCCCAAGAGGCATTGATGATAGCTGGAGAAGAACGACTATGCTGATCACTATTCGTAGCTGCCTCTCGAATCACTTTTGGTGTCGAAGATGAATCGAAATGAACAAGTGCAGCGGTCCCATTGCTGGTGGTGACAATACCAACGCCACGGAAATGATCTACTGAAAGGCCTCGCAACAATTCTCCACGAGGCAGTGCGATTTGACATATGAGCGATACTCCTGCTTGAGCTACACGCTGCCAGTCTACTTGGGTCCGAGCCGAATGTTTCGTCGATAAAATGGGGAGGGCGTGAACGTACAGCACATTGTCAGCTCTTGAGCCGGTAACGAGCATTGCCTTTCCAGCAGTGGTCACCCACTCTATGACATCGACGCTACTGCTAGATAAGCTCACTTTATCGTCAACTTGGTTGTTGCTCCTTTGAGGTCTAGCTGAGATTAGGAGCTGCGTTGTTGCAACAAAAATGCAGTGCTGAAGATCGTAAAAGTAGCAGTACCGATCGTTGTCGATGCCTACGAGGTAGCGTAGTTGGTCAAATTGGCTTTTCTTGGTGTACAGACTTACGAGCTGAACTTGTGAGGGAAAGGCACCTATCAATGGCTCGATATCAGCTTCTACTCTCTTGCCAGAATCGATAGGGTCAGTATCCCAATGAACGCTGAGTGTGCTGAGACTGCTGTGTTCAGCAGATAGTAAAAGAAACTGCGAATCGGAGGCAGCTACGATTTGTCGAATGGCCTGCTCTCCGCTTGCGCTTTGACTCGACCAAACGATACTTTTCTGCGCTATGCTAGCAATTACAATTGCATTCTGGGATGGGCCAATCTTGCACGCCATGCAAAGCAATTCGTCCCTGTCTTCCTGGCCAACACATTGAGCAAATGCCAAACAATTGACAGCACGGGTATTTTGAAGAAGATTAATTTGAATGTTAGCATCCTCATGCAATGCATTCCCGTCTTCGGTTGCCAACGAGTTGACGTTACCACTGCAAGCAATAAATCGAATCACAACACAATCCATGTGCGACGATATCAAAGCAACGTTGGCACCACTCGGTGACAATTGCAGCACGACGATCTCATTTAAAGGATCCATAGTAAAGTCATTATAGAATTTTTGTTCACCCGAAGCAATGTCCTCGATGACTAAGACGGACCCAATCGTTCTCAAAAGTTTACCCTTAGAGTACGACCAAGCAAAAGTCGAGGGACGAAACTCGCCTATTGTGCGAGAAAGAACGAGGTCACCACAAACATTTGTTGCCGTAGTCACGACAGTGGGTGGAACATCGATTTCATGACAACTCGCCGAGTTAGTGAGTATACTTGTATCCTCTTTCGACTGCACAGTGTTCAAATCAAGCGTGAACGCAGCAGCCTCAAGACTTAAATTGAAAGTATTTGATGTGGCTGGCGATTCGGCCAGCAAATTTGACCTTTGACTCGAATTTTCGTCGATATTGATATCAGTACCAATCATTTCTTCACCTGCTTTAACGTCGTTAATTAGCGTCAAGTCTCCGTTAACCCGCCAGATGCCTATTGCACTCCCATCTCCCGTCGCGACTAGATGTTGACCATCTTTCGTAAATGCCAAGTCGTTTACTTTAACTTCGTGGCCGAGGAAAGATTGGCACAGTTGACCACATTGTCGCTTGTCGTTCCATTTCCTCACACAAATCGATCCATTCGCACCT
Source organism: Plasmopara muralis (assembly GCA_003676415.1). Lineage (NCBI taxonomy): Eukaryota > Oomycota > Peronosporomycetes > Peronosporales > Peronosporaceae > Plasmopara > Plasmopara muralis. Next base: position 427,490 of record RCHQ01000009.1, read on the forward strand.
CCAGAAGCCATGAACTTTTCATTCATACTCATTGCTACTGAAGTGATCCCATTTTGATCTCGAAGCGAAAACGAGTGTACCCATTCACGGTCTTGGAGACAGAATATGGAAAGACGATCATTCGCTGACAAGGCAAGCAATTTGGATGAGTGATGAAGGAATCGTACAAGTTTTACCGTCTCCTCTTGTCGCTGCGTTGGAAGCTTGAGTTTCAAGATGATACGTAATGAATATGGATTTAAGATCACAATATCGTGATGATCGCTGCTGATCAAAGCTAGCCATTTTCCATTGTGACTAAGTTGAAAGTGGCCATCCTTGGGATCAAAGTCTGCGAGTACCATCTTGAGTGGCACATAGTCTTGCTGTTGGGCATCATACAAACACAATTGATTGCCTTGTCCCGCCGTGAAAAGATGGTGTGCTTTGCTATCATACGCAATGTGGCAAATCAAGCTCTGGTGTTGCTTAAATTCGTGCAGCATGTGAGAGTGCAATGTCGCTCTATCAGAAGTCGATTGTGGAGAAGAGAGGTCGAAGATGCGTGTGTAGCCGGAAGCAAAGCCGACCGCGACAATGCCGCGTTTAACAGGCGAAATAGCCAAACTTGTCACAGTGTCTTGGTGGAAATCAAACTCAAACAGCTGATTTCCAGACAAGAGATCCCAAACTCGTAAGGTATTATCCGCTGACGCTGTTACTAGCTCACTTTTGAAAGTACTTTCATGTACCTCATCAAGCAACAAGGATGCCGGCCACGGTGCCGTTACCATTCTCGTAATCTTCTTAGTGTGGGAGCGCAGCAAAGTCACGTAATTTCGACTCGAGATGTCTAACACTCCAATCGCATGATTGCGGCTACCCACAAGCACTTTCATCCCGTCTGCTGATACATCTAGACACTGGATTCCAGCTTCGTGTTGAGCCTCTAAGAAAAAATCCGAAAAATCAAGCGGCCACACTCGAAGAAACGAGTCATCCGATCCCGTGACGCAAAAGCCTTCGTTTATCGAGAGACAATTAATTCTGGCATCATGGAGCTGGTAAACGCAAACAATGTCTTTGGAATCGTAGTCGAGAACCAGCAGTGTACCAAGGCTTGATGTCACATACAACGGACGCATGCGGGGAATGTTTGACGGGTGGGTCTCGAAGAAAGGATCAAAGCCGAGATCTGTAAACACCGTGCCACGTGCATACGCGTTTAAAATGACTGGGGAACCCGTTAGATGACTGGATTTTGGATTGACACGCCAGTAGCGGATATTCTCGTGACCACAAGATACGAGGTGATATTGATCTCGCTCTTCATAAGGCGAGAAATCAATTCGATCAATTGGAAAGTCGGATGTTTGCCGTGCCACGAGACGAAGGGTGGCAAATGAACCTTTGTGTAGATTGGAACAATCCCAGATGCAAAGTTGCGTCCGGAAGCACGCATCGCGACCCACAATGCAGAGCAAAAGACGGTCTGTAAATCTGGAAAAACAGAGCCCAGTCACACCTTTGACTGGGGCCTTGACGACGAACAGACACTCACGACATGCAAGATTCCACAACCGGACGCCAGTTTGTTTCATCTTTGATGGCAATTCTGCAGATGCCAAATATTGTCCGTCATGTGTGATGGCAAGAGCGCTGATAGCAGTGTCGTGACCGTACAGAAATTGTTCTTTGGTTGTGAACGTTGGTACATTCGATTCAATCGACTCGTTTGCGACTTCTGTGCTTCTAAAGCTTTTGTCGACTTCGTCAAGCGGGTCCCTTGGATTGTTTGGCATGGTAGAGTGAATGGTTGCAGCACATATTTCTCGATAGATGATGGTTGAAAAACTTGTATAGATACAGGCAGAGCCGTTGGGAACCCAGAGCAACATTCGTGAATAGTCATTTGAAAATCCAATGATACGCTCAAGTGTGACGATGGCATCCGGCTCATTCGCTTCAATACGTGCCGAGACAATCGCAGTGCCTGCTTCTTGCTGCATTATTGTATGCGCAAAGGGGCTAATTTCTTGCTTTTTTGCCATCTTAGGGTTGACAACTTGGATTCGGGTGGTCTTAAAGGCACAAGATAAGATAATTACTCGAACTAAGTAGAAGATCTGCTGGTTCAAACCTGTGATTGCATGTTTTCACTGTCTGCGTTATTCAGACTTGGTAATGTCGCGATCGGATCGACGTGAGTTTCGTGTACGGGTGAGAATTCAGCGCGTTTGGGCTCGTGCACAGATTCCGTTGGAGTATTCGATCTCTGACGTGTCGATATTATAGGTGTGGGCGGTGCAGCGATACGAAGATCTTCTTGCTTTGTCGGATTGGAATGCTGATGACTGACGACGTCAGGCGACAAAACGCCTTCGTGCGGCAATACTACCCAGCAATACTGATGTTCAAAGTTGCCCGGAAATTGAAGAGAAAGAGGCAATGTCTAGTGAATGGAAACATCATGAGGTCAGGCACTTATTCTAGAGAGGTGTGAACGTACCATCGGTGTGTATAGCGAACCAGACACGAAACAGTTGCGTAAGTTCATTGAGGCACACAATGTGATGGCCTAGTGTGCAGTCATGCCTTAAGGACATCGTACCAAGTTAAAGCAACGTAGTACTAGTGGTACCTTAAGATGACGATAAGTATCCCGTGCATACTGGTTAAACGAATGAAGCTCCAGTAAGCGCACCATGTCGACCACAATCATAGTCCACCGAGCATCTAAACTATAACGAAAATAGTCTGAATAAAGCAAAAGCAGTTGATGTTACCAACTTGCAAACCTTAATGGAACTCTAAGGACAGTCCCTGTGCTTCGAAAGAGGTCGTAAATGGAGCTTAGTGTAAATCGAAGTACTGTTTTTTTATTTGTGATAAAATCGAGATGAATGGTCATCGGTTGATTTTTGATACGCCGAAGTTGGAGGTAGACAAAGCGCCCTGTTAGACCGAGTCCATGACTTCCCTTCGAGACATTTCTGCGAACAAAAGATCCATTAAAGTAGCTGTTGAAAATGTGGAATAGCTTACGTGACAACCTTGGAACTCGTAAGAAGTTGGTGGCTGCTATAGCTCCACGAATTTTATAGATAATCTTGTGAATTTGTTGGTCCTGAGTCTGCTCGATGTGGCCTAGCGTGTACCAACCGACGGTGCGATGTGTCATACCAAACTTGATCACCTCTATGAATGGTGCCTGCCACACTTGAGCGAGCGTAAGTTCAAAAGGCCAAGATTTGTAGTAGTGTTGTTGTTTACCTGGCATTACTGCAGACTCGCATAATGATGCCATGACTAGCACTGCGTATTTGTGAAAAATTCGCGAGGCTTTTGGTCCGACCGTTCACGGAACGATTTACAAAATGTCTGTGACGAATTTTCGTTTTATTTGATACTCAACTGCTCTTAGTTTTGAAGGATACACGTGATTAAATAGAAAAGGCGTTAAACGAGATTTGTCGAAACATTGTCAATGTAGACTGTAAATAAGGAGAGTGGACTTTGCTAACAAAAGGAGTAATGCTTGTCTAGAATCGGGGATTCGAACATTGTGTGCAGCGCATGAACGCAACTAGAGATGTTATCATTAATTCGTTCCCTTCGCTAATGGCTGAAATGTCAACTGGTAAGGGGTGTCAGCCCTGCTAAACCTTATTTGAAATTGTCGCATCGAGAGCTTTGGGTACAAGTAGCACCTAAAAGAAACGAGGTGACAACCTCAAACCACCGCGGGCGGTTTCTTATTGTAAAGAGTATATTAGGATCATACGTTCTATATGTAGAAGCAAGGTTTTACGAGTAAACCTCCTCGGAGCCTTTCGGGTGCATCAAGAAGCAGCAGCAGCAGCAATCATGACTGCGTTTCTAATCAGTTGCAAATCTTCCTCCAACCAATTAAGTTGCTTCTACTATCATCCTAATCACCCATCGTCAAGACACCAAAGGCCCAAATCTTAAGATTTTTAAGGCTAAGCATCGGCTCACACTTCTGTGCAAGTCCCGTTTGCTTTGCTTTCATAGGGTCAGATCAACACAGCTCTTCGCCTCGAGATGCTGAGACCTATTTCAATCGTTTGATTTCTTCGCACTATTGCACTTGTCAATTGCTTTCAACACCGTGAATAATAAGCGGTCGTTCACCAGAACACCGTATGTTTTCGTGCACGCCTTATCTCTGCAATGTTTTGAGTGACCGCGTCACACCATTACACAAGTCGATTTCGTTTACGACCGTAGAAAGTGAACAGCGCCCACCGAACGATCGTATTTCTTCCTGCACGCTTTTTACGTGAAAGCTGGTATGTGCCCCGTCGCGCTATAGTACACGCCAATTTCCTTCAACAATGCGGATAGTGCACGTTCGATTACCGGAAGATCGTATTTCTTCCTGCACGCCTTCTCAGTGCTAGATACTGTGTGACTTCGTTGCAATATGCACACATCATTTTTTTAAACTTTTGTGAAAAGGTGAACGGTCGCTCATCGCTATATCATCGATCATCTTGCATGCCTTCTCTGCGAACGGCACTATGCGATTTCGTTGCTCTATTGCGCTTGTCGAGTACATTTAATGCGTGGATAGTAAACGGCTTACCGGAAGATCGTATATTGTTTTTGCACGCCAAATCTTCGCAATATTTTCGGTACGTTGATTTCTTTGAAAGAAAAGTTAGGAAAACCAAAAGGGTGACCAAAAGATCGTATATCTCCCCGCACGTCTTCCCTGTAAAAGGTGTAGTCTGATTCCTACGCACAATCATAGACGTCAATCATTTTAAAGACCGTGGGTCGTGACCGATCATGTCGTATGTGTTCTTGTACGCCTTCTTTCTGCAAGGCTTTGGGTAACCTTGCAAATGTGAACTCCATTTAAGACCGCGATTAGTGAGCGTTCACCAGACTAATGTATATCTTCCTGCGCGAATTTTTGACGCGAGGAATGGATCATCGTGCATTGTTCTTACTTAATTATCGTGAATACTGAGCGGTCACACACCAAAAGATGATTTAACTTATTTCACGACTTCCCTCTGCAAGTCGTTGTGTGACCTTGTCGCACTATGCATTTGTCGAATTCTAAAAAGACCGCAAAAAGTGCACGGTCGCTGACCGAGAGATCGCAAATTTTTCTGCATGCCTTTTTTTCGCAGAAAATTGTGTGATTCTGTCGCACGATTGCACATGTAAGACCGGAGACATTGAATGATCACTTTCCTGCACACCTTCTCCGTAAAGAGTTTTATAAGACCCCGTCGCACTATTGCACACGTCGATTCCCTTAAAAAAGGCGCGTGGCGCACGGTCGCTAATTATCGCATATCTTCCTGCGTTCCTTCTTAGTGTTTGTTAAAGTGAGATCCCGATGCAGTATGCAAACGTTGATATCCTAAAATTCCGTAGATAGGTGAAAGGTCGCTCGCCGGGAAATCGTATATCTTCCTGTATGCCTCTCAGTACATGGTGTCGCGTGATCCCTTCACACTATTACACTTGTCGATTGTTTTTATGACCATGAATAATGAACGGTCACTCACCTGAAGATGTTTTTTCCTGCGTGCATTGTCTTTGCAATGTTTCGGGTACATCATTATTTTTAACATATGAATTGTAAACATTCGCTGCCTGAAAGATCGTATGTCATCCTGTACGCCTTCTCTTTGCAAGGCTTTCGGTATACTTGCTCATGCAAATTCCATGTGAGACTGCAGATAGTGAGCGGACAAATTCAGAATCTATTATATACCTTTCTGCACGATTATTCTGACCCTGCGTTGTCAGACCGCGATTTGTGAGCGGTCACCCACCGGAAGATTAAATCTTATTACACTCCTTCTCCCAGTAAGGCTATGGAAAACGTTGCACATGTGAGTTCCATTTTATACTGCATATTGTGAACGGACGTTTATCAGACAAACGTATATCGTTCTGCATGATTTCTCTATGCGAGGGATTTGGTGACCCTGCATTGCCGATTTTATTCAAGATCAAAGATAGTGAGCGATCGCTCACTTGAAGAAAAAACATCTTTATGCACGCCTCCTCTCTGCAAGTTTCTGTGTGGCCCCCGTCACACTATGCACCTGTCGAATATTTATGAAACCGTGTATAGCTTACGCTTGTTTAGATAGTGATCGTGATTTTTTCTGCATGCCTTCTCTGTGCAACGTTTTCTGTGACTATGTCGCACGATCGCTTACGTTGATTGTTTTTGATGCCGAAAACAGTGAATTTTCGTTCGCACTAAGATCGTATATCTTTCTGCACTCCTTCTCTGTGCAACGTTTTCTGTGACTATGTCGCACGATCGCTTACGTTGATTCTTTTTGATGCCGAAAACAGTGAATTTTCGTTCGCACTATAATCGTATATCTTTCTGCACTCCTTCTCTGTGAAATGTATTATGTGACCCCGTCGCACTATTGTACACGTCGATTCCCTAAAAAACGGCGGGTAGTGCACGGTCGCTTACCGAAAGATCGCATATCCTCCTGTACACTTCCTTAGTGCTAGTTAATGTGTGATCCCGTTGCAGTATGCACACGCCGAATTTGTTACAGGTGAACAGTCGCTCACCAAAATATCCTATATCTTCCTGTATGCCTACTCGGTGCAAGGTATTGTGTGATTCCGTCGCACTTTTGCACTTGTCGATTTCCTTTAAGGCCATGGATAGTGAACGGTCATACGTCGATTACTATAAGACAGAGGATGGTAAACATTCTTTGTCAGGAAGATCGTATGTCTTGCTGCAGCCTTCTTTATGCAAGGCTTTGTGTAATATTGCACATGCGCATTCCATTCAAGACCGCATATAGTGGCGGACATTCACCACAAGATTTTCTTACGACTTTTCTGACCCTGCGTTGTCTGTCACACCGCGGATAGTGAGCGGTCGCTCACCAAATTATTGTACGCCCAAAGTAACCTTGCACATGTGAGCTCCTTTTAGATCGCAGATTTGTGAACCGACTTTCACCAGACGTCTTTAAGACCGCAGATATTGAGCGGCTCACCAGAAGATAGAATATCTTATTGCGCGCCTCCCTTCTCTGCAAGATGTTCCGTAACACTATTGCACAAAGTGAGTCGGTCACTGGCAGATCGCATACATTCCTCCACGCCTCCTCTCGGCTAGATGTTGTGTAATTTTGTCGCACTATTGTACTTGTTAATCCCGCGGATAGAGTACGGTCTCTTACCGGAAGATCGAATGCCTTTTCTGCAAGATTTTTTGCGACCCTGTTTAGAGCCCCTTTTCAATAGTACCACGTTCTATTAATTTCATACATCATAACACTCTAATTAAAGCTAATTCAACGCAAAAAAACATTGCGCATGTTCAAGAGATTGTCGGAACGTTTTCCTGCGGCGGCCACGCGGCTAGAGGCGTACACTGGCGCCAGTGCTGAAGCTTTCACTACCACGTCTACTTCCAACTCCCACACTGCTTCTCCCGCTCCAAGCGCCGACGTTACCAGCTCGTCACCAACTCTGGAAGCAGACGTTGAAACGGTCTCGAGTCCGCTCTTCGGCGAGGAGTGTGTGTCTTTACAGAGTGATGATCCCCTACTCGCCACTTTACAGACTACATTAACCGAGCGTTTTAACTCTGAGTCCATGTCTGCGGCTGCCTCCACCATGCTGGGGTTCATGCAAAAGGCCAAAGTGGTGGCTGCCACTGCGGCCAAAGAAGGTGCCGACAAGGCACGCAAGGTCTTGGATGTTGCGGATATGGATGCACTTCAGCGTCGACTTAGCTACGCACTGGACCGTTCTTCTGGAGAAATAAACTTGGAGTTGCTGAATTTTTTCTACATTTGTGACAATCTCGTGGCGATGGGCTTTCCGAGTATGAATTTGGGGACAAATCGCACGCTTCTTAAGGACAATCCAATCGATCTGGTAGCCATGTACCTTAATGACAAGCATAATGGCCACTATATGATCTGGAACCTGAGCGAAGAGACGTACGACTACACGTACTTTGACAACCAAGTGCTCGAGTTCAATTTTCCTGGCCATCCGGCGCCACCGTTGGGGTTGATCTTTAAGATTTGTTCATCGATTGAAAATTGGCTTCAAGCTGATGACAAGAATCTTGCAGTGGTGCATTGCTTGACTGGAAAAGGGCGAACGGGTGCTGTTATTGCTTGTTACTTGGCGTGGGTGGGCCAATTTTCAAATGCTATGGAAAGCTTGGAGTTTGTCGCTAAACAGCGCCAATCGTCGGTCGAGAAACTAACTATTCCGTCGCAACGGAGGTAAGATACGAGAGGCCAGAGGTGTAAATTTTTAAAACAAGTGTTTATTTTGTTGTAGATATATACAGTACTTTAATAATGTGATGGAAGGTGTCAAGCCGCGTTCGTCGCCGCTATTGCTGCGTCGAGTTATCATTAACACGATTCCTGTATTTGGTGAGCGACGAGTACTGGAGCCGGTAAAGAACAATTTGATTGGAGAAGATAATTCGGAGACGGGTAGTGTAGAGGAGACGTTATTGGCATCTACTGCTGCTTTAGCTGAAGTGGCAACTGACGAGGAGCAATTGGTGGAGACTATTGAGAAAGGATGCTGTCCGTATTTGCAGATTTTTAAAAGTGGAAAACTGGTGTTTACAACTACGTGGCAAGATATGGAGGACGGACATGGAATCCAGTGGGCACACAAAGGCGACGGCTCAATATCGTTTAATGTGAACTGTATGCTGCAGGGGGACATTTTAGTCCGTTGTCGTCATTTGACGGACTCTGGACAGCGCGTATCCATGTTTCGGGGCGCATTTCATACGGGCTACATTCCGCAAGGCATTCTGAGGTATGTATTGTCACTTTACGGTGACTTTTAAGTCTTAGATCGTTTGTGTTTGGCAATTTAATTTGCAGGCTGACCAAGGCTCAGCTAGATGGTGCTTGCAGTGATTCCCGCTTCGACCAGGACTTTTTTGTCGATATGATCTTTGCAGACGTTGAAACAGAAGACAAACTTTCTCCTTTAAAAGCGAATGGTAAGCTCTTGGTTTATCATCAGCCCGGCAAATTTCTGTACTTATCAAATAATTTGTATTGCAGACGACAAATCTATCGCTAGTGCCAAAAGTGAAGGTGTTTCGCTGAACGTGGAGGACCGCCAAGCTTACGAAGACATGCTTCACCGGGATGAGGTTTTTTGGCAAGATATCGAAGACAGGAAGGAACGACTGCAAGAGCTACGCGAGGAACAATTGAAAAAGAAGGCGGAGGCGGAAGCCAAGGCTGTTGCTGAAGCGAAAATGAAGGCGGATGTAGAAGCTGAGGAAGCAAAAAAGACACAAACTATACAAAACCAGACCTCGTTTAGCATTGGCGGCTCTGATGAAGACACAGTTAGTGTGCACGAGACAAGCCGCAAGGGCAGTTGGAATGAAGAGAAGGACAAGGAATTAATGTGCGAGCTCGAGTCACTTACCAAGCGAGCGTTGGTCAAGGCTGCGGGAGACGTTTGGGAGGAGAAAGCTCGTGATATATCAGTTGCTGCAAGCGAAGAGGTTGATTCGGATTTTTCAAACGAGTTTGACGAGATGAAATACCTGGAGAAGGAGCTGGCAAGTCTTTCAAATAGCAAGGTCGACCCTCAGCTGGATTTACTTGACGCTGAGCTTAAGGATCTCGAGGGTTTGTCTCCAAAGGCTGGTGACGATACTGACGACGTTTTAAATTTTGGAGCAGATGATTTTGAGGAGCTTGAAGAGTATTTAAGTGGACTGTCAACCAAGTGAATATCGTTTCATGAAGTTTTAATTTTTTGGTTTTTGCTATTTCTCCAAGTGAAAGGCCTTAAAGTCGCTTATCCATATAAAAATCTCGAGGATCGAGAAAGGACACTTTGACCTAGATCGGATTTCAATGGGTATCGTATCTGGCAATATGCATGGACGCTCGAGATAGTACCAAAATCCTCCAACAAGTATTATATTACTTTCCAATCAACTCCATTATTTGGTCGGGGGGGCACGTTGTACCTTCGCGAAGTTTTCAACCTTTTTTCCTAAAAATAGCTGATAGCGGTATACCGGTAACGTTTTTTTTTCGCTTTTAATGCAATACCGATTAAATTTAAGTAAAAAACAGCTAGTCTCTATTTCTAGACGTCGGTGACGACACGCCGCTAATATATCATGAGCTGACTTGGTAGGAAAGTCCTCCCTCACTCTCGCACACGGATTTTTTGCAGCAAGAGAATGCGCCGTGTTAGCGAGTTCTACCACTTTTGGCTGCATAAATTCCCCCTTTTTACTAAGGTCGTAACTGCAACGACGCTCTTCGGCACAGGAGATCGAATTGCGCAGAGGCTTGAAAAGAAGACAGAAGACAGTGTGTTTGGCAATGTGTCGAGCGAGCATGTTTATCAGATAAATGATGCCCCTATTCTCATGAGTGCTAGCACAGCTCGTACCTTACGAATGATGGTATGGGGAGGCCTCTTTGCGGCACCAATCATGCACACGTGGTTTCACGTCATCGAACGCGTAATCCCCGGCACTGGCAAACTGGCTATAGCCAAGAAAGTGGCAGCGGACATGATAATCATTGCCCCAGGCACGTCGCTTGCTTTCTTTACGGTCACAAAGTGCATGGAAGGCGAGCCTTTTCACGAGTCGATTCATGTCGCCAAGGCTAAATTGCCTCCGACATTACTTGCGGATTATATGCTATGGCCGACAGCAAACGCGATTATTTTTGGACTAGTGCCACTGCACTATCGTACGCCTCTTACGCATTGTGTCGGTCTCGTATGGTCGACTTTCTTGTCGAAAATGGCCAGTTACGAATCTGCGAATTTGAAGCATCAATGCCGCCGAGTGCATGAACGTTGTTAAATAGTTGCTTTTCTCTTTTAATATAAATTAAGGTAATGCTGTCTTGTAAGGTAGATGTAATGTTTTTTATACCGTCCAACTTACTTTTTAAGAAAAAGTCTTGCGGTCACTTATGCATAAAAGAGCCGAGAGCATCGAAATACGACTTGATTTTAATACTCATGCGTGCACAATAGTAATTTAGGTAGTACGAAGATCTTTTGGATTATTTCACTTAGCACCTTGCAATGAGGAAGCGTGCAGAAAGATATAAAGTCTTTCAATGAATAACTGTTTACTATTTCTGTTTGGTGTGCAATTAAATGAATATTTTAGGCTTTTTTAATCAATCAAGTGCTATGCGTTTTGGCTCTAAGCTAATTCTTGATACGCAACATCGCAAAAGCTGTTGTATAAATGGCAGATATTTTTCTCATTCTAAAACTTTTTTAAGTGCTCCATGCATGCCAGTATAAATACTGGTGGGGTGTCTGTCGCGCACCATGAGTCATAATAAGGTTTCTAAATACGGGAAGCCAATATAAAATCTCGGCTTTATCTCACTAAGACTTGGACTACATCAAATAGGAAAGAAGAAAATGTTTCCCCTGATTATGGATAACACTCCTACTAAAAGTTGGTTTGGTCATGACAAGGACTAAACCCAGGCAGCCAAACTGGCTTACAACTAGCTGGGTCACGTAACGATGACTAATCCACCCGCGAGAAAGCTTCTTCAGCACTCAAGGACCAAATACGGTCTTTGCGCCTGCGCCGTGTGCGGCGGCTAATCAGTCAATTGATGTGCTGCGGGGAAAATGCAAAGCCTGATAGCGGGGCTAAGTACTGGGAGATGACTAAATTTTGTCAAGTCAAGGGCGTATCAATGGTAAATAGAAATCAGTTCTATATACTACGGGTCGTGCTTGAGAGCTTGGGTTACTAAATGTTGAAGCAGTGCTTGCAGTATGTTCAGCTTGATAAATCGACAGAGGGTCGAGGCTCTTATGTTGCTGCTTTCTGATGCACGTGGCGCGGCGCAAACTTGGCTTAGTGCAGGATCTGATAAGCAGATGCATTTGTTGAATGTCAACATCGACGTAGGTGCCCCAATGCACAATTGTATTAAAAAAAATATGACATGTCGATCTTAGCAAGGAGAAGACGGCAACGTACTGCATTCATTTAGCCGTGCGAAGCGACTTAACTTGAATAAAGGAGTCCTTATGGCAAATATGTCGAATCCGACGATAGCACTCGAGAATGTCTTTGGAAAGAAAAGTTTTCATAAGGTCAAAGGCAGGATCAGCCTGGATTTATCCCGTCACTAGATGAGTCGAGGAGAAAACAAAGCGTTTATGATCGTGAACAGTGTAGGAGTAGTGGGTTCTAAATAAATTTTAAACTGATGTCACGTTTTAAGAAACTGGGGGATACCTCAAAGCCACACAACCGCATTGTGATAACTCATCGCTATCACAAGGTTTAGAAATTGAGCGATTCGACGATAAATAAGAGCAATCGACAAGCCGATTTTTGGTTTCAAGGCACTGGAAGAGCCAATGGACGAGACTAGATACGATGTTTGGTAACATTGCTATGAATTCTACCGGCTGAGTCCGATTTTTTCAACTACCGCAGAGTATGCCAAGAATATAACAATCATTTAAAATGAGCATATTTCTGTAGAGACTTTCGGCATTGCGCAACGTAAAGATGGCTGCGAAAGCTCCAAAAAGGCCAAAGCGACAATTAAGGCGAAATGCTTAAAAATCAAAGGCTATGTGAAGGGCAAGTTGTTGCATTGCATCGACCAGTTTCGTAGATTTCGTTTTTTGCACAACTGTGATTTCATTTCTACATCGCTCTTGTTTTTTATTATGTACAGCACTGTATCGTCAGCGAGTGTATAATTTGATGTGATAGGTCTTATCATCCTTAAGTATCCCGTTAGTTATCATGACAGGAAGACTACCACGGAATGCTTGTCTCTATAAGTTTATTGCCCGAGTATATCATCTGGACTGTCGAGGACGATTCGGTTCTGGAGCTTTAAATCATTGTAAGTGTGTTCTTCGCATCTGGGAGTGTGCCCATCTTAAGTTGTACTAAGCGAGAGCTTATTTACTGTTCAAGTTCAAGGATACGGTTGACAATTTTACGCCTAGCCATCGCTGTCTCAGAGTTCTTACCTCAGATCATACAGCTCAAACGCTACACTCTTGTCTCGTCAAACGAGGTTCTCGATTCACAAAACTTCTTCCAAGATGGGAGACTTGGAGCACGGTCATCATAAGGCTACGTCAACCGTATTTGCCGTCCAGCTTAATTGTTTTAAATCTAACAAGAGAGAGCTTTTAGCTATTTGCACGGGTAGTCGTAGCCGCTATGATGAGAGACACAGCACCAATATGATCGACCATTCGACGGAGTGATTTCACTGTGAGGCTATCGTAGCTTTTTTGTTGAGAGGAATCGTAGGCTCAATTCTCTGATTATCGCTTCATAACAAATTTCACCTGCACGAGTCGCAGATTACTATCTGACAAGGCCACGCATATATCTTTAAAATCAGGTGTTAACTTGTATTCTATCTGGGCTTTCGCTCGAACCCTTCGTGAGTGAATCACTCATTTAACATAGCAATTCCTACTTATGTGGATCAAGCAGTGATCCTCAGATCACGTAGTGTTTCGTGTGAGTCTGTTAGTGCTAAATAAAACCTGCTCATTGTCGTACAACACTTGACTTGCGCCACACTCTAAGTTCGCATAGCCTCATTAAACTTTCCCCCAGCAAGCTGTTGTGTTCATATTAGTAAAAATTTTACTACGAAACATTTGCCTAAAAGTCATCATTAGGTCACTTATCAGAAACTAATTTGACCAGCTAGATATTTATTTTAAGACAAAGACCTTTGACCAACCAACTACTTTGTCGTTCGCACCTGATGCATCACCAAAGTCTTCACGAGTAGCATTTTTTTAGGCACGAGGCAAGCTTACAATGTTCGATTACCACGCGGCAAACAAAACAAGAGACAATCAGTTGCCCAAAAAGCACAGTCGTGCCATCTGCGTCGGTCACTCTCTGTTGGTAGTAAGAAGGACGCAAGACGTTTGGTCGACGACGGCTCACAAACCTTGGCGATGAGTTTCAGTGCGTCTTCCAACGAAGGCTAAGCCCTGCTTGTGAGTCTGCGACTCGCACAACTGAGCAGAGTCATATAAAGGCGTTACCCTTCGTATGCACTTTCCTGTGCCACTTTCCACAGTCCGTGCGTCGCACACCACAAGCCGCGAGCGACCAGTGTACTCATTGAGCACCTTCTCCATTCTCAAATGAAACATTTGTGCCTGATTAATTAAAGCCCATAATCAATAATTTCGATTCGATACAAAGCAAGTGGGGCAATCAAAACGGGCTGAATCTCTTCTAAATCTAAATACATTGCCGGTGTCTACGGCATTGAGACACCGGTTTCCAAGAACGCTCAGCGTGAGAATAGCGCGGCTCTAAAAGCCAGATTGCTAGTTTTGTGGAAATTCTACATATGTGGACTTTTGCTCGTGTTTGGTAGATCAAAAGAGCGGAGAAATACTGCAAATACTGTTGACGGTTTCAGACCCTTGGAATGACAAAACGAGTATTAAACGTTGAAAATAAAAGATAATTGGCTGTTCTCTACTTGTGCTTTGCTATGGTCGGTATGCAAATGGGACAATACCCTCAATATGGCTTTTCTTGGTTCAGATGATTTGTTGACTGACTGCCTGCGGATTTAAGTTCTCAGATCTGTGACCAAAGCATCATGCCCCGTGACGCTGCTTCTGCAGTCTTCATCAGTGACCTCGAGATAAGATCTGATTGTAGCTTCTGTGCTCCAAGACTAACGGCGAGAAGATTTGTCTTACCAAAAGTTCTCATAACAATCGAACTCGTCTAGGACATTAGAAGTGTTTTTTGACGAATGGGGCATTTGGATTGGGAATCATTCCTCCTCTCTACAAGAGATTAGATCTAAACCTCGCGACGACGTCGCGCGGTAGCGCTCTCCACGTAATATTGGTGTTTATCCTCATAATTGATGAGAAGGAAAGGAGGAGGACGTATCAAGTCATTCGGCACACTCAGTGTTCTTCGTCTTGTTGCCACCCGTAACTGGCGTGTAGCGGACGTGTTGGTGAATTGTAATACCACCGCCCTCAACTGGCTTTATCAAGACAGATCCGCTCCAATACCTCGGGACTAATTTTTGAATGTACAAACTCACTTTGTCAGCGAGCAAGATGCTGGACTCGCATCCCCCACAGTGGGTGTTACCGCCGGGCCTGAGCCTCAAGTATAAACATTGCTCGTAGAGCTCGAGAACTGCGACGCGTATCAACCACTCATTAGCAGGGAGGGCTGAAGAGTTTAAATCCATTTTAAGCCCGTAAAAGCCAGCAAGTCTTTCGAGCAGTGCGAACTGCTCGTCTGGCTGATGCGAGAGGGTGGTTCTCTTCATTGTGAAAGCTTTGCGAGCGTAAAGGTAAAAAATCAATCCCGTCAGCGTAGAACTCAAATTTGTCACTAGGTTTGAAGGGGGAAAGCAGCCCTTAGCACAAATCTAATCTTTCCGGTGAACGACTACAAGGGCTTTTTCCTTTAATCGGTTAACTTCGGTTTTGTAATCTAGGAGGGACTATATACCCTTGACGTACAGATTTTGATTGGGTTCATTGCACTAAAAAATGTTAAGAAAAGCAACGCAAGTAGGAGATTGAACATCGTAGTGATCGGAAAGGCTTGACCATGTTTTACGAGCCAGGCAAGACAAATCAAAACCTACCACACGATCCATTCAAGGCCTGCGTGATCCCACGTCCCATCGGCTGGATTTCTACCATCTCAAGCACAGGCGACTCTAATCTTGCGCCGTACTCGCAGTTTAATAACTTGAGTTTCGATCCTCCTTACGTCATGTTTAGTGCCAACCAAAAGCCATCAGGTAAGCAAAAAGATACAGCCGTCAATACAGAAACAACGGGCAAATTCTGCTGGAATTTGGCTACTTGGGACCTTCGTGAAGCGGTTAATATTACAGCCGAGCAGGTGGATCCTGGCGTCGATGAGTTTGAGCGTGCTGGACTGAAAAAGGAGATGTCGAGACGCATCGAGGGGGTGCCCATGGTGGCCGACAGCCCTGTCAAGTTTGAATGCGAGTACTACACCACGCTGCGTCTCCCGGGCAATCCCCCCATGGGCTCTGTGGACGTAATTATTGGCAAAGTTGTGGCTGTCCACATTAAAAACGAGGTGCTCACGGACGGCATTTTAGACGTCAAAAAGACACTGCCTATTGCACGTTGCGGCTACAACCAGTACACAGTGATCCAAGAGACGTTTGAAATGATCATCCCAAGCACTGATCAAGTGGGTCACGATGTCCTAAGTGGCTTAGAGGGCAGCATTCACAAGCATCGAGCGATTGCGCAGCGGAAAAATGGTGAAATTGGTGATCGAAGGTCATAAATACGATAATTAATCGCTATATTGGTATAGAAGTAAACATTAACATTTAAAAACACCCACGCTCCAATACTTATATCGAATTAATTGGAGCTTCCTATGGTACAAAACGTCAAGTTCTGCGCTCACTTTTCAGTCAACGCACAACTTGCATAGTGTCCATGTTGCCAATGCTTCTTGAAACCAATTAATCAATATCGCTTGATTGCCGTCCCTTCTTTTCCAATTCTGTTGCTCGTCGCTATTTCGTACCACGGTATCCTTTGCCTCGACGAAGCCCAAACTCGGCGTTATTCCACTCACTCCCCACGCCAAATCCCGTGCGAGAGTCGAGCACTGGTTGCGTCACTGCTTGCGTGCTATGGTTCGCATTTGCCCGCGGTAGCGGAGGAATAAAAGCAGAGACGCCATCCAACGGAGGTCCGTCATTCATAAAATCATCCCGTTCCATGTTTTGCAGCACGAGTCGCTTCAATTCCGATTGTTCCTTCTTCCCAGCGTCTTCTTGGCGATGACAATGTTGTGCCAGCGACGAAGCCTCTGGCACGACCAACTGACGCGCTTCGACCTTGCCCTTGTTCCCACGACGCAACATGCGAAAGACCACGCCATCAGAAGGATCATTCATCTCAAACGGAAGCACACTGCGCGATCCAGACGATGGAGCGGTCGAGCTTTTGACAACAGTAGGAATTGCCATCTTGTCCACATTGATTCGAGCAGCTTGTTTCCGCGTGTCGGTCGTGCCGTGCATCATGGACTTGAACGCCTTTTCAAACTCTTCATCTTCTTCACTCTTTTGAATACGGTCGTGGATGATGAGACGTTCCTCTTCCTCTTCCTCTTCGTCCTCGTCCTCGTCGTCCTCCTCGTCGTCCTCCTCCTCATCGTCTTCCTCATCTTCCTCACCATCTTCCCCTCCCACTCGATCCTCCTCGTCGAGCTCCTCGTCGTCGTCTTCATCGTCATCCGTATCGTCTTCCTCGTCTTCAAGAAACTCTTCGTCTTCGTCCCCCGGTTGAGACAACGAGGGCTCCTCAACGACACTCTCAAGACCATTCGTCGCCATCAACAAGGCTGCATTTTTCTTAAGCAACCGGCGCTCGGCTTCTTCCATGTCGCCACGAAGAATTTCCTTGACAGCGAGATCAACTTCCTCCCACGTTGCATACTTTTCAAAGTGCTCTTTCATACTATTCGCAAGCATTTCAAACAGATCAAACACAACAAAGTCCGTCTCTAACGGCACATTTGTCTTGGAAAACAGATACTGCTGGAAAAAGACCATGAAGCGGCCCAGACGCGGTCGGGAGATGCCTCGATCAGTGACCCCATTCGTTCCAGTCCCATTTGTGTTTCCACTACCGTTACACGTCTCAATCAAGGCACAAACAAGGCGAATACGAAAGACTTCACTCGGACCATCCACTTCGCTCGGAACACGTGGGTCGTAGCGCAAGTCTGGAGCCAGCAAGAATCGCTTTTTCAATTCGAGCAAATGAGCCGCCGAGAGTTTGTCGCTACTGTACTGCGGTAACGATAGCAAGTCGTGCGAGTGGTTGATCAAGAGATACAGCGTCTCGACCACCACATTCATGCTCACGAGCCCACAATTATAAATTTCTCCTAAAAATTTTACATAACCAAGGCTGCGCTGATGGTCACGGTAGTCATTCCGATCCAGGCCGTACCGAATGGCCTCCAACACATCGTCCACCAGCAAGACCAGGACTTCATCGTGATAACGCGACAGCCCTTTCACAACCTCACAGATCCACTTCATTTGCATGACTTTTCCCTTGGTCACCTTTAAAAGAGCCTTTAAAACCATGTCACAGGTCGCCGCTTGTTGCCATGGAAACCGACGAAGTGTCTTGACCACTTTGTTGACGTTCGAGCTGTTCAAATCCTGGTATAAAACCTTTATAAGATACAAGTACAAGGGATCATAGTCCTTCACGTGCCGCTCCACACGCTCGGGCGGTTTACACATGTAGTACGCGTTTTCCACCAGAGTCTCCAGCTGTGGGTCCAAATGCTTGGCCGCTTTCAGCTTCATCATGACATTCAAACAATTCATGGTACGAACATGCGTGTGTTTCGAGCAGTACAAGAACCGACCACAATTTTCAAGAAATGTCGTTGCTACATGCACGTTGTGGCCTTGAAAGTCCTGAAAACATCTCTGCAAGCAACGAAAGCCCGTACTGGGTGGACAGATTTGAAATTTCACGAGTTCAGCTAGGAATCGAATGTTTTTAATCTTGGATTCCAGGCGAAATTGGTTGCGCCGCTTGACCAATCCATAGAATTCACTCACGAGTAAGTTAACGAGTTCGCCGCCAATGGATTCTTTTAAGACGCTTTGCAACGTAGCCACGAGACGTGCATAGTGAGCTAAGAGTTCCAAATGCGTTCGTGGCACAGCATACAGCGTCTTGACCAAACGACTGCGTGTTGCCTTTGAATTGCGATAACAAAACTCCACTGCGGCCTTGTCGCAACGATCTCGGTTCACGAGATCTTCCAGCGATGCAAAAAAGGCATCCAATTGATGATGATAACTCGTCGAGGGACCACCACTCGATGCGGCACTCGTATCCCCCGTCTCTTCCTTTGCTTTACTATCGTCTTCATCCGCATCAATGCCTGCCGTATCCTTGGCCACCTCAGCTTCAAACTCCTCCAATGAGACGTCGTCCCCTTCTTTACCGTCATCTCCTTCATTTCCTTCATCGTCTTCCATATCATGCTCCGTCTCGTCCTCGGCACCATTTGACGTTTCTTTTTTCTTCTTTAATTCGGCCACATCCGCTTCCGTAAGACCCAATACCACTGCAGGGACAAGTTCCAAGAGATCGGGCAAATCTTCATAAAACGAACGCGTGGCCTCGTCATCAAATGGCCCGTCGCGACTCATTTCCCGACCACCGCCTTCGCCACCTTCCCAGACTAAAATGCCTCCATTTCCCGCATCATCGACTTTTTTCTCGACCGGGAGCGGCGGAACTTGTCGGTCCAACGCATCTGCCAAGGAATTGACACTTGTCTGGAGCTTTTCAAACAGGATTTTTGCATTCTTGAGCTCCTGCACGTGTTCTTCGGTAATTTCTCCGCGATTTGCTTCTTCTTTTTCATTCCTCGCTTCCAATTTCAACCACGTTGTGTGCTGGGCGAGATAAAACTTGCAAATCATATCATAGGCTTCCAAGTAGCAACTCCGACACTCTTGTTGCACACTTTCCGGGACCACAGGCCGCTGATTCTTGATCCACGTCGTAAACTCTACATTTGCAGCTAATTGGTTTGTTAATTCCTTAATTTTTTTAGGCTGAACCCCTAGAAACTCGACACCCACAGACTTGGCAAAGCTTACTAGCAGTGGGACTTCGAATTGTTGCGAAGAAGCCGCACTTGGACTCGTAATTGACATATTGCCTCGGCTTTTCTTTCCTCCAGGGACCTCGCGTCGTGCCACTCGCTGAATCATGTGAGCAATGACTTGCACGTCGTCAAAGACCCCGGCCAAGTAAAGTTCACAGAGCAAACGGAGGATAAAGCGACGTTTGAACATTTTACTCTTGTCATCGGAAGCATAAGACCCGTCAAAGTTGCTTACAAGAGCACGGACCATGCCGGGTGCAAACTCTTCGTAGCGCTGGTGCAATAGAGACGCGACTTTGACAGCAGCCGCTAGATCGACGAGCTTGAGCGGTGCATCGGCTAGTGCTGCAACGCACTCGCTTACGTACCGAGTGAGATTAAGCTCTGCGGCATCACGAAGCAACGAGTCGGCGTTGGCTTCGCTGAGCACGCGCAACTTTTTGACAAAAGCGGAAGAGCGTTTGATGTCGGATTTGAGCTTTAGTGTGGACAATTGCGCGCGCACAGACGCTACAGTAGCTGGAGAATTTGAAGAACGCAGTGTCGAGCGCACTTCAGTTTGACGTTGAAGCTCATGGAACTGCAGCAGAGCTTGCGCCTGAACGTCGTCTTCGTCGAGCGCCATGCTGGTCTTAAAGGATTTGGCTTCCTACGAGATAGCGTGGACCACATTACCACCATCAGTACATTATCGTGTTTAGCAGGTGTACAAAGTGTGCCCACAAATGACCGACTACCAGAATTCGACTAGAAACTGTTTGCCACAAGCTCTGTCTCAAGCTCCAAGACGATAAAGCTCACGGTTTACACTTTTGAGCATGAAAATAGCCTGAGCCTTCTGTCTTGAATTTAAAAAAAACAGAGATGGCCATAAAGGTATGGATTTTCGGTGCGCGTGGCGTCTACACCCTCTTTCCTGGAGGCCGGGATAAACCAAGGCACTTACCCGTGAAATGACTTCACAAAAGTGACTTTTGTTCGGTTAGCACATGAAGCAAAGTTGCAATTTCCGCCAGCGCTCACACTACCTTGCCTGCAAGCAAGGTAGAAAAGAGCTTCATAGATACAAAATTTATTACGAAAGATGACGGCTTCGTACCTGGGGTGCCACTCTCACACAAGTCAAAAAGACTTTGTCCATGGACGGCCTAAAAATTGAGCTTATGCTTGTAGCAGAAAAGAACAACCAAAGTAATCTTTTTTCTCAAGCTAGTCGTGCTTTGAATCATTGAGCGACTTTCATCTTCGTAAGCACCCAGCAATATCCAAAGATGTAAGTCATATTGTTACGTCGAGTGAGTGTCTATGTCTGTTTTAAGAAGAGCAAGTCCGACTCCAACGCTTGATTAAGCTCCGTTCATTTATTACTGGCAATAGCTTCTGCGATGTATCTATAGTGGCACAAATACCAGCTGTTCGAACAAACACTTCCTTTCAACATCAATTGGCTTCGTTGATTTTAAGGCGCTTCGATGATACATATAGCAATCTCTCTCGGATGGTGTTCCCGTAAAAATTGAAGACACTCTCAAACTGATAGATCGGTCCACATTAGCGTGGCACGCCGGAATAGAAACTTTTCAATGTTTCGTTACGGAGAAAATTGGACAAGACATTGCTGGCTTTTATTTACTCGGCCTTACCTCGTCCAGTGCAATGAGCTGTCATCACATAAAGTCTTGCTTCTTCTATGTCTTGTTCATTTCGACACCTTTCATTCTCGTTCATCTTCGTTGGCTTGTCTCGAACAGGCTAAGTTCCATTCAGGGAGATGGAGCGACGACATTATCAATGCTGAACATCACAAAGCCAATTGTTCGTTTGTTCGAAGATGTTGTCTCAGATGTAGCGCAAACTACATGCTCGTCTAGCTTCACCAAACTTAAAATATTGTCTTGGCAGCATCCATGTCATACACGCAGTGACGTTTATTGCTCTCCGCGTACTCAAAAAATGTGCACTTGAAACTTAGAGGCTCTAAATTTGTTTTTTCACATAGTCAGATTATGCATGCCCGAAGACTCGCTGAGGATACGTCGCAGTGAATTTAGAAGAACGAACGCAAGATGGCCGGTAGAAAGTTGGCTAATGCAACACACTATCCGAAAAGCAGAGAGAGAGAGATGTTAAGTGCTTGCGCTCCAACAATAAAACTGTGTTTATATTTAGAAATGTCACGTAACTATGCCTACTGTACATCAGTGCACCCTTCTTCAGTGAAACGAAAAGAAGAAATACATGAGCAACATGATAATTAAAAAACACGGAGCGTATTACATGTCGTTTGAATGCTGAGCGAAGCGGTAAGTATCATTGTGTACCTCACAAACTGATCCTTACACTCAATAGACTCAAACGCGAAGCAGTCGGATTTAAAGCTCGAAAGTGTTAACAAATAAGAACTTGCGCGAGTTTATTCGTAAGCTTTGTCAACATTCTGCTGTGTTTACCACACTCTTCCTCTTACCGTACACCACGACGTATCGTGAGTAGACCTCAACGAACTTAAGCACGTGCTTGGCACTATTTTCCTGAGCCGTTTTAAGCTGGTGTCAAAATCAACATACAGGTCACCAAAACGTTTCCCCACTCTGCTTTTCCTGCATGCATACTCCTGAAAAAAACATTTTCTTTGTTATTAGTTGGATTTCGGTCGTGTACTGCTGCATCGTTGTCAGTGCATTGCTAAGAAACTGTTCCATACTAGCTTGCCAAAGCTTCTAGTCGTGCATGGATAATTGCTTTTTTCAACTCATGTTCCAATCGACACCTTGTCGACATATTACACTGTCACAATCGTAGCGTTCTTTCCCCACATTAAACAAACGGGACGACAAGATGCCACAATCTTGTCGTGTTTCGAAGCATTCTATGCAATAACAGTTGTCTATAAATGTAGGGGCGCGATGCACGCTAATTGTTTGGATGCGTTGTTCATTACACCGATCCAACGTGAACATTGCGCCCCGAAATTTTATAGCAATTGGCGTCTAATCAAGTAACTACGTTTGCTGTTGTGTGTGCATGTCCAAACTCGAGGTTTTTGGGACTCAAGGAGTATAATGACATAGAGTTTGTAAATGTCCTACTTGATCTAATTGACTTTCAACCAATTAAAATTGTTGTGGCAAAGTGGCTAACATATCACGAAAACTCTCGAGCGTGACAGGCTCTTGAGGTACAACAAATATCGTCAGCATGACCTATGAGCTGCAATGCTGAGTCTAGCTTATACGAAATCACGGAGCAACTTATATTGTACATCGACTTGCTTAAACCTTTGGGGACTTTAAAAATATGCTGTTAAAACGTCAGTATCGGTAGTGTCGTGTATTTAAGCTTTATTAATGCGTATGACCATACGGAATTCCTTGTGCTATCGTATATGACCATACGGAATTCCTTGTGCTATCGTATATGACCATGGATTCGACCTCTAATGTGGTGATTGCTGTAATACTTTGCTTTTTTGGGCATTAGTAATAGTACTATCGTGAACATGCGATGCATATCCGTTGGCAATATTACCAATAGACTCATCCTTAACAATCTTGCGCTGGTAAATGATACTATACTCGACCTCAAACGTTCAACAATTATTTATAATCGGCATTCGGCTCGAAATTTCGTAAAACTTGCTTGTTTTTTTGGTATTTCGTTCACTCAAATTTAGATCTGAGTTCATCAAAATGTCTTGGGGCGTAGGCATTGTCAGGTCGGATGTTGTACACAAGATTTTATATCGCGTCTACAATATGACATTGCTTCAATGATTTTTGATGAATTGGCTTCCAGCACGAACCACAAAAGGAGACCGCTTAAGAATAATCGAAGGTGAGCAAGTTTTGGCTGGAAAGGCGACATGATTTCGATGACAATTAGAACAAAACTTGTCCTGTGTCGACAAGCTTTAATAGTGATTTATGGTTGTGAATTGCTCTTCCTATTGATTGGCTGCCAGCTCATTGACATAGAGTGACTTTGGCGCATCTAAATCACTACATCTCACTTGTCGGCTATAAATATCATATATATTGTCCAAGTGTTGAAGTTGACGTCAAACAACACGCAATCAGGTTACTGGCTTTGGGGCTTGGCTGTCTTTTACTTTGACATGCAATCTCGATCTTGTTGTCTTATGGAATAGGGGCTTTCACATCGTTTTGCAACAGTTTACACCTGATAAATGTTGTACCACATGTTTCATTTTGTGCCGACCGGCACCATGTTGCTGATAAAGTCAGGAATGAAGAGTCGTGACTTAAAGTTTGCTTCAAATTGACTCTTTCTTAGTGGTATATAGTTCATCGATGAATTCTATATTCCTATATTGTTTAATTTAATTTCATTTTTTGCTTTACAATAACAGGCGTAGGTTGAGTCTCTTTCCTCTCGCACACCTTTTTACTATAGAAGTATCTTTAGCTTTATGAATGATCAGTAATCATATAATACAGACATGCTGATCTGCGCAAATGCGGTGGAAATTGTGACCTATCTGCGATCCGAGCAGAATTGTCTTTGAGTCTTTAGCTTGGATTGCGCTTGCGCTTGCGCTTGAGTTTCACAACGCTACCCCTTCTACGTCTTCTACATGCGCACTTTCCTAGCCTTCACTAGCTGTGAAGGGGTTGGAGTGGGTGTAATCGTCACAATATACAAAAATTTAGTAGGCACAAACGTCGTCATTCCTGGTAATAGAGCTCTAGAGCTTACTACACAAGTGTCTGCTATCTCAATAATTTATCTAAGCGTACCGTCACCTAACCATTGCTCTTGACTTAAGAAAAAAGAGCCTTCATCCCATTCATTCATAGACTATACCATTCTACAATTATACCTTGTACATTGATGTGGCTGTAATCACCACTTCAGATGGACACTTGCTCTATCTGAAAGAAAAACATAACATTCATTCGATTGCGCGCCCCACTAGTAAGAAGGTTCGGCGTTGTCAGTGGTTCAGCCAACTCGTATGAGTATGCGTGGGTAGTCAAGAAAATCGTAACTGTTAAGTAAAATTCTTAAACCGAAGTGAATATGCTTAGAACCTGATTACGCTACAAGTCTGTCCTCAATTTCGTTCTGTGACGTCATTCCAGTGAAGTCAGTCTATGACGTTGAGGCTTGCAATATTACCAGCATGCAACAGATACTTGAGTCATCCAATCCCCTCGTTAGCTTGTCTGCTAATTGGCCCACCGTCGGCATGATAATGTACCGTTCCACAATCTCCCATATGGAGTGGTGGCGAATTTTGACAATCTTGGTCCTGGCATCGCATTCGGCGTTGCTTGCAAGTCCTATCGCACCTCTGATATCGTTTCAAACAACTTGCTCATAGAAGACATGTACCCCGTCTCCGCCGATCGTCAACTAATATTCCGACTTTGTCTAGGTAGGGTTGACTACAAGTGCTGCGAGGCTTAACAGGGTCACACAACACCTTACTCAAAAAGAGAGCTTCATTGAATAACTCGTTACAATCACCAATCTTAAGGAGATCGATGTGTGCAATTGACCGCAACTTCAAAAATTAATTTATTTAGTATATTGGTCCTATTCAAATATATCAAAAAGCAAATATTTCAATTTCGAAGCTAAAACTTATCTATTTTGTATATTTAGTAAAACCTTCAAACTGGTAAGATTTAGATGGGGTGCCATACGTCCAAGCAGACAGAGATCGGCTTTTGATTACGGCCCGTTGTTGTGGCCTAAGATGCTGACATTTGCAATTGAATCCCTGGCAGCGTGACGCCACAATAAATCAAGTTGGCGTTTGCTGTGGGTTTACTTAGCTTCAAAAAATTAAAATTTTACGACAAAGCTGCATCTGCACAGAGAAAGTGTGCAATATTAAGGTTAACCTATTGGCTGCAAATTGTAATATTGACAGAAAAGTAAGTGTAGAACTATTAGATAGCTTTGTGTTTTTAATTCAAGCGCTGATAATCTACAAAAAATTACCGGATTTAATGTGGGGTCGTTATCGTAGATTAAAACACTTCAAATATTCTTTCATGCACAACTAATATTGATTTTGTTGGTCCGCCTGTTTGACATCAGGAGCCACCGTTGTATAATGGCTTTGATTTGAAGCATTCTGAAGCTACCACCAGCTTTATGAATTTGCTCGTAGTATCTTTTCTCACGAAAACTACATCGAAAAGGACAGAAGTATTGCTATCCATTATTGCTATGGCTGTTCTGTAAACCTTTGTCAGGCTCAAAATGTGACCGACGGGGAGTAAAGAAGGCTTTCAGTCAGCCAAGATATTATTAATAATCAAGCCAGTAGGGATAATGTGAAGCGTTAAGCTTTGCCAAAAGTTAATGATTGGGTCCATATTGTGAAGGCATCGTTAGCCATCAAGAAGGTTGCCTTGGCACTTAACGATGCGTCCACAATATGGACCACCTATGCCAAAGTCTCACCGAAATCAAAGAATTTGCCTTGATCGGTAAGCCAAAATTGGCTGGACAAAGAGACGCTTAGGCAAAGAAAATTCCAAAGGAGCATTCGGCTCTTTAAGCTTTTGCCTTATTGTCAGCAGACACCTCTGCCTTCTTGTGACGAAGAAGTTATCAAGCTCCTAGAATAGCTTGTGCTCGACTTTTCCTTCTTTAAGTCGATATAGAAATCCTCAGCTAATGCCACTAAGCTTTTCAGGCCGGCGTTCGGTCGCAATAGGTCTGAGTCTTGTCATCAGACCCAATGGTCATCTAAAATTTGACTTGTCATACCAGAAAAAATTTACTGAGTTCTTCAAACCTAAGATGTTCTAGATAGTCATGTCCCCGTAGGCCAGGATGAGGAAACGACAATTCACAATACAATTTCGGCGTCCCTTAGTGAGCGAGGCACCAACACAGTCGGCGATGGTAGCCAACCGGTGAAAACCACCGCAACTCACTGCTCTGTGAAAGGTTCGCCCAAACAAGGCAACATGATTGACGAGGAAGTGGAGGATTTTTAAAAGTTCTGCCAAGCTGATAACCGAGTAGTACACCTATCAGCTTCGGCGAGGCTTCCGGTGCGTCTCAAAGCAGTAGTACTAATGCTTAGTATTAAGATGACTCGATTCGTGAAACCCTTACTTTGTCATTGTACAGCATAGTCTACGGGCCATGGAGCCTCTAAATAAGATTCGATAGTCTAAAACTGTATATTTGTTCGTAGCAATTCGAGCTAAGTCACCGAATAATTCAACACAAGCTCTCAACAAGACGAGGGCCTATCCCTTTTAGTAACGTTGGCAGTATCACTTTTTTGTTACCTGTCCGCCGCAAAAAAACAAAATGGATCAGCTCTGAGTCCAGATTGAGGCACGGGCGACAAAACCTAACAAACGTTGTCCACTATGTAGATTAAGGCTAGTCTTTATCCAGACGACCTGAATGCACAATGTAAAACGAAGCTATCACTTCCGGTGCATTAGCTCTGATAACAAGGCTTGTGGCGACAATATGGATAGTTCGTTATGATATCGGTTCACGTAGTTTTAAGCATTCGACGAAAATAAGGTGTTCTTTTCAGACCCAGTCAATTTTGTGTTGTGATTATAAACTTTTTTTCAGTCGACGTTGACTAATGTTGTAGTTGTTATCGGAAAAGAATGAAGGTCAGCAAGTCGGCTGAACTGCTATTGTGACACTTATTTAACATTGTTCATTCCGACACAAGTGTTTCAGGGCTATGGCTTAGCATGGTATATTGGCGTTTATATCGACTAATATAGGCTTCATCTGTAAGTGCATAGAGTCGCATATACCTTGCTGATAAAAATACATGTTTGCTAGCACTACTAACGACTTAGAGGTTACCATTGCTATCGTCGAGTACAATGATATAGTGATGATGATGCTATAGTTGTCAAAGAATACCAGAAGCCTTCTCTTTGTAGCATATTGTCACTATTATTTTGATATTTAAATACTAGTTAAAAGTGACAAGCGTATGTACCAAAAATGATGAAGCAGTCGTGGGGTTTGAATAGTTATACGACAATAAGCAATCAAGGGCAGAACTAAAGTACCATTAACTCTGTCACCCAAGCAAATCCTAAGCGGTGAAATTGTTAACAGTTTCAGCAGATACGATTATTGAATCCGATCAGGTGCCACCATCCTTCGGCTCGCCCGCAAAATCCAAGATAGCGAGACAGCCAGCCATGCGGTTACAGCCTCTTAATGTCCTCCTCCTATCTTTTCAACCATCCATCGCGCTCAACCAGCGAAGCGAAAAATCCAAAGACTTGGACGTAATCAGCTTCGTATTCAACACCACAAACTCGAAAAGCAGCTGTTCCAAAAGTCTCACGTTACCTAATAAATGCTCAAGATGAGTATTCTTCATTAAAGACGCCACTGCTCATGGCCGAGTGGAATAAATTGCCTCATCGAATCAAAATATCTAAGGATGACGACCTCGAGTTGATGGTATGATCGAAGTCAGTGTCTGTCGAGGAACGTTTTGATAAAGAGCCTCCCGAGGATGTCTTACACAAACAAGTCGACTTTGCAACGTGCTTTCAACTCCAACAATCGAACAAAGAATGGAAGCTTAAAAAGCCTTTAACAGAAACGGAAGCGCTCGAAAGGATGCAGGAGTTGGGTGTCACCCTTAAAGTGATAGTTGGCTTCAGGCATTTCAAAGACACTGCCAACTTTTAAAGTATTTGCTTTGAACTTAAAGGCATGACTTTTTCAGTCGTGGAAGACGGTGGGAATTGATGAAGTACAACTCGATAAAGTCGTTGCTAAACTGATGGCAGATCATTTCATATTGTTTGTGGATGCGATAATTTTCCAATAGCATTGTTCTAAACACCTACAATTTAAAGCAATGCAGTAAATATTGTGAAAGTCTGCTGCAATAATTACCAACAGTTAGAATCTAGTCCCAGGCTAGCTGACTAATAGACAAGATATGATTTCCCGACAACTTAGAGTTCATCTACCTGGCTGCATGTCAAAGGGTCAATTTGGTGCCACACTCATAGACAATATTTGCAGTAATGGGGTTTGTCTGCTAAAGATTAAGTAGATTGAAATGTACATGCTTGAGAGCGTAATGTAAAGCCTAAGCTTTAAAAATTAGCTGCACTTTCGTGCACTTCAGCTTTTACTTGCGATACATGTGACATAGAGTTGCGGGAACGACTGTGCCGCCGTCTTCAAGGCCGGTCGACGGTAGCTCATGTGAGCTCTAGAGCTTTGTGAACCATGTTCACAGTTCTACTTCGTTCCTTTTTTTTAATTTTTTCGAAAAAGAAAAGTTTACCTCGACATGATCGAAAGCTATGCGCAAAGCTTTTAACTGAACGTTTAATTCAATAAGTAAGTAGATAACGGTACGCTGCGAGTAAATCTCATTTTAAATCGTAATGCAGCTGCGACTTTTTCGGACTGTAAACGCGGTGTGGTCATTCATTTATTGTTTCAGTTAGAGGACAACAAAAACACTAAGTAAATTTGCTCGCAAATTGTGCTTACCAACGCTTTTGTATTACAAATTTCGCGATAACCTCTTAAAGCAATTCTATCATTAATGACGTTCAAGTTTTGACCAAGCCGCGCTCGATCAAAATTTCTGTAATTGTCAGTCATCACTTGATTCTGGTTACATGATCCCTCGTGCGGCATAATGAGGTTGACATGCACGGCACCGAAGAAATTTTCAGGCGTCATTGAAGTGGACCACTATTCTGATTCCGCGGCGAAGTTTGAGGCGGGATCATTTCATAGCAAGTTTGTCGATACTGGCCTTCGATATCCGTTAAGGGATTTATTTTTTACTTTCTTGATAAAAGACTTAACAAATAGAAGGTGACGCATTCTTTTGTCCTCTGCTTTGCTTTCTTACTGCCCGTAAATTTGTAGCACCATGCCATCATGTCCTATAATCCAAAGTTGCTAGTGTGCAGCCGAGAAGTGTTTAACTTAGAATCGTTTTTTTTGCCGGCGTGGCTCGCAGAGTGAATTATTTTGTCGGCATTTTGCTGTTGTTAAATTATTGGTCCATGTACGATATAGTCAAGTTGAACACATGCATGTATTTCGATTCCAGTTGAAGCCCCGACAATTCTGAATTTGCGTAACGCATCGTCAGCTGGTATCTAGAAAAGCAACAGCTTACAGCGCTTGACGCTGTGGCTGAATCCTGTTGAATAAAAGAAATTTTCGTAATCTACATGCAACACCATCGACAATTCGAGCGCATAGTCGGAATTTCTTTTGGAGCTTGACAACTAACAAACGATCCAGCTTCATAAACAAAGTAGTTATCGATCATTCTTGCATAATATGACGCCGAGTTACCGAAAAGGCAAGCAAAGTAGCCAATGCAAACGCGCGTTTAATTTCTTCATGGCTTTTGCATCACTTAGCATTCGTTTATATGGTGTTTTGGACGGTTGTAGAAGGCTGGGAGAGTTAAGTCGTGTTGGAGACCATTTCGCGGTAGAATTTTATTAACTCGTTGTAATTGTGAGGTTCAATTTCTGAAAGCCGTAAGTTTGCTATAACATGTACTCGCAGATCCTCCCATATTATATATCTTTATTGTGGTCAAACATTCAATACCTACATCTGGCTTGCATAGAAGTATTGAAACATGGATATATATATGTTGCAAGACCAAATCATAGATGTTTACCTAAATATTTAAGCCTTAATGAGTACTGGAATACTCAAACACACGAGGCACTTTATAGTAAATTAGATAGAATAAATTGGCGACCGATTGAAATTTTGATAGACCCCGTCATCCAATTTCCTTAAGCTTTCCTTTCCTTCAAAATTATTCGGAAAACGTTTTGCGGGCCGCAAGCGAAAAATGACGTTCGACAGCGATAGCCAGCTGGTTTTCTTAGTCTTGCGTTTCGAAGAAGGTGACGGTCTGTTAGCTGGTCATAACGCACAATTATCGCTTCAGAGTCCTCCTTTAGAACAGTGATTTATAAATTGTCCACCGACATAACGGCTTGGCAAATAGCTGATATGTTCGAATCTGAATACGACACCCTTGCACTAACTCGTCCGCCAAGCACACGTGCTGGCCTGCATTGAAATAGCGAACTCGCTGACCTGTTTGCGGTTTCTGCAGCACTGTCGCGAGATCCGAGGTGTGTAATGCAAAGCAAATTGGTCAATTTGGAGAATAAAATACTTGCTAATTCTGCTTCTTTCTGTGCAGGTCACGACGACTCTGATGCCGTTGGACAAAACATAATCCTGGAGCATCCCACTAATGCAGCCAACATGTGTGTGCCAGCAAACGTCGAGTCTGTTGAGGCCGTTGGGCACGCACTGCTGGTCACAAGGGTTGAAGCTCTTCCTACAGGCCGAGCTGACGGAAATGCGGCGGTTGTCACCGCCCATCTTCTTCCCGTGCTCTGCTGGACAGCAGCAGCGGCTTGATGGGACCCGCTAGCACGCAATAAGCACTTCCTTGGCATTCCGTCTTAAACTTCCTCGACTACTATTGAGCTCGTCAAATGCTTTTTCACCACCTGTGCCTTGCATTTTGTCTCTAAAGAAGCAAATTTCTAGGATTCATCTGTGGCCCAAAGTACGTCCCTTCACCATGCATCGAGCTTCAAGTCCGTGTGAGATTATCACCCCCATTTCCGTAATACTGTCTCCTTCGTTCCTGGTTATTGTCTTTGTATTGCTTCACAACTTGTTGAGCTTTCTTTGCAGCTATGTTGCTTAATTTTCCTTGCTCTGTTGTTCGCGCGTCTCTCCTTTCTAAGATCTTCATCGCTTTGGCTTTTTCACTTCAAATGAAGTCTATTTCAGCCTGACGAAATGCTATTCGTTCCTCACAAAATCGACATCCAAAATTTCTTTACCTGTCTGGTCACCCTCACATTTTTATCGTACTGTTTATTTGAAGCATGGCCTCCGCCATATGGCCACACGATAATAACAAAACCATCGCGGCTGCCTCTTCCGATAATTCCTTCGCATCAAAAATAGACCGACCTGCTTCGTTCGTACACAATCGATGGCCCGTTGATTAAAGGGATATTCACGCCATTGCAAATGTATATCATCGGGAGCATGAAGCGGCCTTTCTGAATCAAACGCGGTTTCCAACGAACCGGGAGGACTTAACGAGGATTTCTACATATTAGATATATACATAAATTGCTCCTTGTCGTGCCGCATGTTTTATTTTCAGAAAAGTCGAGATGCAAATGTTGCTGTTTGGCTTTGCCTACTTAAGGCTTTGAATTTAATATCAGTCGTATAATCCAAGCAAATTTTTGATTTAAAGCATTTTTGCGAATGTGTCTATAAATCCTTTGAGCAGCACAATATTGCAGTCCTTGCGATGCAGATGCCGCATCGCTCGAGATAGAAATCGAGACGCCATCAGTGCAGAGCAAAGCAGCAAGAAATCACCATCGAATCGACTTTAGCTATCTTTGAAATAAGGACAACGGAACTTTTTTTTCAAATTAAATGGAAAAAATACTCCTCCAAAACAAAAAATGATGAAAAAGCATAAAAATGTACCTAGCAATAAATATATTGGCAAAAATATACATATGCAAAAAAACTATTTTTTAAATAGTAATTTTTACCGCATGCAATCTTTGGTTAAGATGCAATGCAAACAAAGAGATGGCGCGGGTTCAAATCCACTTTTTACAATGTGGCTCAAAATTGCTGGACAGACCAAACAATGGGGTGTGGTTGGGTCTTATGCTGCCAGTTGCATCACTTCAATGTTAAGAATGTAGAAACAATTCAAGTATGTCCAAGTCGAACTAAATCGTTTGTTGTATCGGTACAAACAAGCCAATGGAGTATGCTGCTTAGGTGAAAAATACCAGTGGTGCCTGCACATGCGGTTATGTGAAGGATATAATTGCTCCATCTCGACACCTCATAGCCGCACTCAAGTTTTCAAATCAGGTGTCACGTGCAAAATTGTTATTTGAGGATATGTGGTCTACCAAAACGATCTACTTGCCTTCGATGAAACACTTGAAGTGAAGCCATTTGTGACAAAAGTGAACTTGAGCATCTTCAACAAAAGCCGTCCAAAGGAAAAGGTCGACGAAAAAAGAAGCAAATCGAATCACAGCATGCTACATTAGAAGTTGACGCGCCAAAACCTCTTTATCGATGCGGCAGCTGTGATCAAGTGGGAGACAACAAGCGTCGATGCTCCAGTAATGCGCACCATAAAAGTATATTTTCTTTAGTGAGTCAGGTATATTTGTTGTTTTTTTATTTTTTAATAGTTTTTTTACTTGATAGACGGATTTTTTTCATTAGTGGGAAAAAGGAAGATTTTTTCCGTTTAAATATATTTCTTCTATTTAATTTGAAAAAAGGTGTACCCATTCTCTTAAAATCACGTAGTCGCTGATTGTTCATGATTTCTCGATTGCCTTCTTTGTAATGAATATCTTCACGATAAAATTGTACGATTGGAGCGTAGCATTATTTAAGCGAATGAATTTAAGTGGAGTCGCAAAAGTGAAATATTGGTGTTTAACTCGCGTATGAATTATTTAAATGTCGAAATACCAAGTGCTATGTTATCAAAACAAAAAAAATGACACGAATTGCGCTCGGCAAATCTTTCGCTTGGATTCTCGTTGGTTGTTACGATTGTGGCATACTGCCCATCGTTGGCGCATTGCAGATGCTCACTCTTCCTGCACAAAGAATAAATTACAAATGTTCCTGTCGAAAACGAACGTACTTTAAAAAAGTGCTTGATGTCTTCCTGTCAAATGCGCATCATTATATGCATTAGTCCTTAAATAGTAAATAATCGGAATGTTATGCTTAATTTCGAGTAATGATTTTTTTTTGGATCAATTTGTGCATGCTTGCTTATTTTTTGGGTAATCAGGATCACCGATCAATCGGTGAAATAGCACACACTGGTACAGATTTGTCATATTAGACTATACTCTCTTTATAGTAAACATTGGCGCCAAAAGCATTCAAAAGGGTACTGTCCAACTCCTTGATTTCTGAGCATGGATACTGATGTACACCATGCGTTCGTTGCTGAGTACAAGACTGCTTTCTCACCAAGAAATTAGCTTGACGTCTTAGATAGCGGTTTTCCTTGCGAAACGTCTAGAAGTATACTACAGTAACGACATGTTGCGCTATTTTAATAAAGCATGTCGGTTCGGATTTCGAAGGCTTAATTTAAGTAAATCGCATGCTATAAGTGCAATTATTATTTTTCTTCAAAACAAGTAGCACCCAGTATTAGTAGCGACGCTGGAAACTCTTCAAGTCTCTTGCCTCTTTTAGTACCATTGCACATTGCGAGGATAACAGGCCCTCGTGACTACAACTTAAACCTTGTCAACCTCCGAATTTTCGAGGAAGAAGCGACATTTTTACAGACGACGACACTTTCATCCAAAATCTTTTCTCAATTTATCACCTTGGTCCAATTTTTCTTCCCGACGTAGACTAAAATAATTGCGTAAGTCGAAGACACAAATCTTTTAGAAGGTGATTGACAAAGCATTCTGAAAAGGGCGGATACTACTGCTACTACTACTCGCCGGAATACTGCTGTCGATTCTCCATTCCATTTTCTTCTTCAAATGGGCATGTCGTCCGGTTGAACCGCCAAGCACTGACTTGTGGCACCTCACATGCACGTACACTTTACTCGAGTCATCATAGTACTAAGCATATGTGCATTGCTGTGAGATTCGCCCATTTGTAGCGACTTAATGATCTGATCAGAAAAGGCGAGGCTTTCGGTGCGTCTCAGACCTATACAATCAATGCTTTGGGTTAAGATGACTCGGGACTTGAAACCTTACTACAGGATAGTGCACGGGCTACGGAGCCGTGTAGTAAAATCAGATTACATTGCAGAAAAACTCTATCATTTAAGTAGCAATTCGAGGTAAGCTACCGAATTAAGCGGCACAAGCTTTCACCAAGATGAAGACTCACTCGTTGAAAAAACGTTGGCAGTATCGCCTTTTTGCTGCCCGCTCGCCGCAAAGTACAAAATGGATCAGATCTGAGTCCAGATTGAGGCACGGGCGACGAAACCGAACAAACGTTGTCGCACTATACAGATTAATACTAATATCTATCCAGACGACCCGTATGCATAATGTGAAATGAAGCTATCACTGCTGGCAGATTAGCTCTGATAACGAGGCTTGTGGCGACACTTCGAAAAGTGCGTTATAGTATCAGTACATGTACTTTTAAACGTCCGGCGAAAATCAGCTGTTCTTTTCAGTTTTTCAACTTTACTACACTCGACGTTGAGAAATGTTGTCAAACTGAGATAATCTCAAGTTGTTATTATAAAAGAATGGAGATCAGCAAGTCGGCTAGACTGCTAACGTGACAGTCACTTATCCTACCTTGTTCAATCCAACATTTGCCTTTTAATTAGCAAGCTAAACAAGTCTCCACCAACAAGAATGCAATCAATTGTTGCCACTTCCACCGTTGCTCTCCTTGCTAGCCAAGTGAGTGCCCATGGATACCTATCTCAACCTGCCGCTGAGTTTCCGAATGGCATTGAAACGATGTACAATGACCTTATGACCGAAACGTGCGACCCAGCGTTTGCTGGGTTAAAGTGGAACGATAGTCCCGAAGCAAACACTGCCATGTTTACCAAGTCTTTTCCAAACTCTCAATACAAGACTCTCAAGGACATGATGGACACGGTCGTGACGGACTGTGGCAAAACAATTCTGACTGGCTCTCCCATTGATGTGAGTTCACTAAGCTCGATGAAATGGCAAAATGACCAAGAACACGCGGGATTTATCGATTCGCATCACGGCCCTTGTGAGGGCTGGATCGATGACAAACGCGTTTTTCACTCCGATGACTGTCGAGCAGACTTTCCTGCCTACCCGGCTGAAATTCCCGTCGATTTCTCGTCCTGTACCGATGACAGTACCTTCACTTTCTACTGGCTAGCAGTGCACGAGCCTAACTGGCAAGTCTACAAGCAATGCGTGCCGATCACTAAGGGCAGTGGTGGTGCTACCCAGACTGAGATTTTAGACGATTCGGTAACTCTAAGCTCGAATGTCGAGACTTTCTCACCTACTATTGCTTCCCCTGCGGATGTCCCATCCACTGGTGCTTCAAATTCAACTGAAAACTCCTCTTCGACGGGTGACTCAACTCCCACCAGCATTGAAGGAACAAGCACTGCTGATGGTGCTATCGACAACGCTACGGCTTCGACGACCACGAAATTTGAGGCAGAGACGGCTATTCCTACAAATAGCACTTTATCGCCAATTCAGAGTGATGCGACCGTGCCACCCACAGTGAGCTGCAAGACACGTCGTCGCTCAAGCCCCCGTCTGCGCACAGAGAATTAGATGTGTTTGATATTCTTTTGTGGAATTGCCGTTTGAGAAAGCATTTGAGTTTTAAATAAAGTTTCGTACATTTCCTTATTGCATTTTGGCAAGATGTCTACATTTTAATTTCTTTATCATATTCGACGTGTAATGAAGCTAGACTTTTCGTCAATCACTCGTCGTGTACTATAGACCACACTTTATCTGCTACTGACAGGTTGTACATGTACTCAGCTGAGAAGTCTACAAAAAATGATATTCAGGATGTTCTGGTGACTACCAATGTATCAATAATTACTTCAGCACTTTATAGTTCATTTTAGATGAAAAGCGCGAAGCAAAAATGTACTCTTAATCCATGTAACATGTCGTTAAAAAAAGTGCTATATAAGA